>CALSBV010010690.1:4471702-4574202 GCA_943590825.1 Bovichtus diacanthus | reverse complement strand
GTTTTGTGCAAATTGATAAAAAATTTAAAATTAAAAAAAAAGACAGAACGAGAGCGACAGGCTGGCAAAGTGGAGCCTACAAGCAAAACGCATGCAGCAGAGAAACCTACGACTGCAGCAGACAGAGAAGCAAACACACTCATATCACTTGTGTATTTAGTGTTAGTACGTTTGTGCTGACTAATTGGTCACTGCTGTGGTGAAATGCAGGACATTTCCTGAGCAACCACACTGGATGGGATAAAGATGACAAAGACCTGAAAAAATTATTAAAATACCATAACCAGAGTGTTATCAAGACGACATTAGAGTGCATCCACTAATTACCACAAGCAGATCACAGCAGATAAAGTGAACTGGAGGTTCAGCCAGTCTAAGGAAATATATTTATCCTATTACAGGGCAGGCACATTAGTTATTTCTCCAAAATAAAAGCATTTTTCTAAAATATAATGACAACTAAGTCAAGGGCGACTCCATTAGTTACAATGAAAAAAAGCAGATACTTTCTCATATATACTCGGGTGTAATGATAGACCACATTGAATCTGTCGACAAAAGGACAAAAAAAAAAGAAATAATACATTTTCCCGCCGCCTCAGGTCTTTTGGGGCGAGTAGACACATTCTTCTTCTTTCACTTCTGTGATTATGAGAGCTCTATTGTAATACTACAGGGCACATGTGTCTGTCCATCACTTAAAAGGGCTCCACTTTTTCCACTGAAAATCGGAGATTGTTGCGAAAATTGAAGAATCAGCCTGACAAAATAGCATATTAAGGCAGGCCAACAACACTGTCTCTGACCCCTTCCTGAACAGTGAATACAAATTCTTACAATCAAAACGGAGATACAGGGGTTCCACCATTTAATAAGGTTGGACTGAAGCACTCTCTGGTGCCAGTCAATCCTAAAATGAAATACGGAGCTTGATCTCTATATCGTCTATGGTGATTGTAATGTTTTATTAAACGTATGAATCCTTGTCTCCTGTCTTACATTTCTTGTCTTTTTCTTTTTTTTCCTGTCTTTGTCGATGTTGCAATTAGAGCTGCTGAGATGCAAGAACAATTTCAGACTTGGCCTGATAATATAGTACGATCATTATCATCACCATCGTTATATCATACACGGCCTTATAGTCGTCTCTCTAAGTTGCGTGTATACAGTGTCTGTATTCTAATATCTGTGATCATTTAGGCGAACAATTAAAAAATATATATACCGGTAATTAATTATATAATTTGGGGCACATTGCAGGCAGAGAATGTTGGTCTTCATTATGTTTGGATGAAATTACAGCAAACATGTTTCATCATTTATTCTGCACCCTGCACATGATTTGGGTCTAATGTGTATCAACGAAACATTAATTGTTGTGCTCGCCTATACATCTCAGCTGCATTCTACTGGTTTACAGCCCTTTCAATTTGCTGACTTATATCACAGGGCTTTTGTTAATTAGGTTTTCCTTAAGTATGCCTTAGCTGCTTGTAAATGTTATGAGTTGATAAAAGTTTTATTAAGCGATTCCCCATAGCCTCCTCAGTGAAAAACAGCCTAAAAACATACATAATAATGTGGGCATGTCTGGATAATTAAACGGAATTAAGTATTTATAAACGTGATTACATTTTTATGTAACTCTGTTGCCATATAGGTCACTGTGGTTCCTGAAACCACACGTAAAAGGCCAATTTTGGTCCTGCGCTGTGGCTACAAAATTTAACTAAGCTCGGAGCAGACACGCCAAATTGGTTTGATGTGCAACACACAATGCTTTTAGTGCACACAGAAGACAACAGACACTTTTTGAAAATGCACTTATCTGAAGCTTACAGCGTCTTCATTCTGTCTCTCATACTGTCAAATGAGCCTCTGGGGGATGAGAATGTGCTATGGCCAATCTTGTTGCAAAGTGGTCGGTTTAAATCATATTTTTGTTTGCTTGGCTGCATTTGTTTTGATAGCTGCACGATTGTTAGATATTTTCAGAGCGCTTTCAACTTCGAGGCCGAACTAACATGCAAGCTGTAAGCAGGGGGCAAAAAGTAATGATTTATTATAACGCCCCCCCCCCCTCTCTCTCTCTCTCTCTCTCTCTCTCTCTCTCTCTCTCTCTCTCTCTCTGTCTCTCTCTCTCTCTCTCTCTCTAAAGGTCAGTATTACCATGCCATTGAGCTGAAAACAGAATATTATGATAATGTCGCTACCAGCCTGCAGCAACCTCACCAAAAGCTGGTAATTACACTCATTCAAGTACGCAAAGGAACGTTTGACAGAAATCATTACGATTCAAAACGCTATGTGCTTGTTTAATGCAGGTTTGTTTCATTAAGAAGCAGCACAGTTGAATGCCACTTTGTGACATACAGTAGGGCTCGTTTGAGTGGGGGTGCACGAGAACGCAGCAGTTTAGCTCTCAGTTGTTTTCCAGGCGACGGTGCAGAGGGATCGATGTGATTAATATATGGCTGTAATCATCGTATCCTCGGCCGCGCACGGGGTCGCTGAGTGGTGTCATGGATGCTGTCTTGACCTCGTGTAACCTGAGATAAGTCAATGTTGGCGAGCTGCGCCCACACGCGTACGTGCCCACGCACCCACACGCGTACGCACAGCCTCCTCGTCACTCCAGCCAGAAAAAAAAAAACAACAGGAATCCAAAACACGGATACATCACGGCTGAAAATCAATGGCGTCAACAAACGGACTTATAGTGCATTCAATTCGGATGCATGGACCTCGCAAAGCGATGACATGCATGCGCACTCAGCTGCAGTTCCACAGACCAGAGACACTTGATGTGAAGCTGCACAGCTCTGACAGAAAAATCTGTGTCTCTTTACCGTTGCCATGGCAGCACACTCTGCACTCCAAACAGTACAGCTGAGCTGAGAGAGACTTTAGTCACTGCTCATACCCTCCCTCCCCCTGTGTTTCTCTCTATAAGGGCAACCACCCCTATAGTAGTGTAGCATTGCCATTACAGGCTGAAAGCTCTCATTAGGGCTCTTTTACAGGGTGGCAAACACAGGGCTGACTGATAAGCCTCTAAGCATCACAGCGCACATCTTTCCCGTCAAACTATTGGCAATGTTTACTTTGGTCCAGGTAGATTTCCCATGTGGCGCGCGGTCTTGTGTATAATTCATGGTTTGCAGGAAAGACATTCATACACTGTCACACAACTTGATTACCCCTCTCTGCTGCTGCAGGAAACATATGTGTGTGAATGTGTTTTAAATGCAGATTTGACGGAGCGTACGCCTCTGAGGGGATGGTGTCTTTGTCAGTGTACAAAGCGTGATACCCCAGTGAGATTCTCTGGGGGTGTAGGCGTGTGAGCCTCCCTAGTTTTCTGCTGGTGAGCGTGCATGCATGTATGATCAAAAGTTGCCTTCATGCAATCTGCAGATAAATAAAACATAAGTGATGCCGTGAACTAAACTGAACCGTCTCTTTATGAATAAATCATTGCCTCCTACCAAGTCTTCCCCAACTGCTTTGACAGCAGCTCACTAACACCACAATCATGTAACTCAGTGGCTTGCAACACGATCTAATTTCTTGTTGTTAACCATAATAATTACAACAATAATGCAAAGCGATACATAACACGATAAGATCAATAATTCCTTTGATCACAAAATAAAAAACCTCGACTCTTCCCTGAGGACTCGATTAGCAACAGACCAGCCTCTTACATCAGATCAGACAACACTACATTTATGATTTTATCAACTTTGTAAAGCAGGGTTTATCTGCATTATAGATGTATGGATTGGGGCATTTTTTCAGATATATATAAAGCACAGTGTGCTACGTAAAATGTGGGTTGAAGGAAGAGAAACATCTGCTGTGCAACAAGGTGAGCATCTTGAAATAAACACAAACACACAGCATCAAGATAAATATGCAAAAATAAAGTATTTTAAAATAGTACCAGCAATGGCAGTGCCAAGTTATGAGACAACGTGCATGGTGTTGCTTATTTTAGATCATTAACATCATGGATGCGCGACTGAAATGAGTCAAATTGTTTTGAGATTCGACACTCTTCAGACAGCCAGTGGTTTTCCATTCCCTTTGAGTGCATGAGAACTGAAAACTTTGTGATGGACACTGCCCCACAGTGAACATTTTGATGTCTTTCTTTATTTTTCAAGTTCCATTATCACCCAGCGCTGAAGCAGTTGCAAACGAGGACCATTTTTGAAAGACGCTGGAGTGTTCAAGGACATTTTTATATATAACAGTTTTTGAAACGGCATCTGTTCAGAAAAAGAATTACAACAAGCCAATGTTGAGAAAAAAAAATAAGCAACAAGCATCGCTGAGAAAAAAATGTATGTTTGAGAAATACTGACCCTCCCCTGGGTAACCATAATACACCACGTAGTCGATCCACTATTGAATGATTCTGTCCGCCCGACTGAGAAATTGCTGTTGTGGCAGGCAGGGTGTGAGTGACAGAGCTGATTTATTTTAGTCTACAATCCTGTAACAAAAGCTACACAGGCGCTGAGGAGCGGAGACAACTCCACAGGGCCATCAGCCACACACGGAGACACACCTAGGCACACACAGATATCAGACACAGACATAAACATCTCAAAACACATTCACTGGAGGAACATCATGAACCCTCACCCTTTCGCTCAACTTCTCCTCCTGCCAATAGCTCCCACCCGGCAAGCTTCACACAGAAATAGAAAACAAAGTTTGAATCCACGAGGTCAAGTACGACACGCGTACTGCTGAATGTATATGCTGCTGCTTTTCTAATACTTTTGTACTGTCTCACCTTCAGCTAACAGACAGGATGATGTTTCACACGCAATGTTTAATACACCTGGATTACACCACCTTCTCTCCTGTAGCTGCTTCCTAGTATTCAGCATAATATTGATGATTTCAGCAGCAGTGATTTCATCAGATTTTGGAATATAAAGAAGACAAAACAGCTTCTTCTTTAAATAGCGCAAGAGCTCATGCAGCCTGGTCTCCTAAAAATGATGTTGCATTTTTGTTTTGTTTTGTTTCAATTTACAATGGTAACCGCATGTTTAAAGCTGCGACCGTAATCCGGGCGTTTGAACATGCCTTAAAATCTGTCCGGATGTGATAGAGCATTTCTGATCCCAGAAATTGCATAAAACGATTGCAGTTTACCAAAGCTAAACAAAAGCAATTACTGTTATTACTGTGAAAAAAAGATAAAATCACAAAATGATGAAGAATTCTTAACCAAACCAATCACTGGAAGGAAGGCTGAAAAAGGGCGATAGGAGAGGAAGTAAATAGGTGGACGGATGGATGGATGGAGTAGTGTGTTTGTGTGTGTGTGTGTGTGTGTGTGGGGGGGGGGAATCATTCTCAGAGTCCACCTGTCTGCAGAGATAAAAACAGGGAGGGCCCAACAGCACGAACTGGGGTTTATGGGAGGGCCTGACTGACAGTGCTGACATTTAGAAAGAGCACGGTAAACACGGTCTCACACTGAATAAATAGCAGGGGGAGTAGGGGGGCTAATACACAGACACACTAAAGCACTGTACACATTAATGCATCACATCCATGTATGAATACATGCCAGAAGCACTAAAGGAGCACATGCACGCACTGACACAGAGCTGCCAGTAAACCTTGAGATACCTTCAGACCGGTCTAATCAGATACTATTGCTTTTAATAGAACAGGCCTACACACACACACACACACACACACAAAGCCACAGGCAGACAGGGAAATTAAACACGCCTACTGATTAATCCAGGACAGAGTGGATCGTCAGCGTTGTTCTTTGGCCTTTTGTCTCTGATTAAATGGAGACGCATAGAGAGTGAGGTGCTTTGAGCTGCCTACCTCAGAGCTGAATGCACCTCCAGAACATTCTGTTCTCACCTATTAGTGACAAAGGCACAGTAACGAGGTTTACAAGCATCTGCTCAGTTAAGTCAGCAAAATCAGAGACAGAATGTCTTTCTCATGTTTTTGTTCTTAAATATCTTTGTAATTAGACAATAATGCATATTAAGTGTTGAGTGTATAACATAAATACATTAAAACCAGTTATTTGTAATTTCAACTCATTATTGGAGTTCGACTTTATTCGAGTTGAGAAGTTTTTCTTTTCTTTTTTGAATAGTCTGTTTTCTTATAATGGTGGCATTTTCCAAAATGACATTTTTATTTCATGTCCCTTTTCATTTAATGATGATATTTTAGCAAATGACCCGCAACTGCCTCAAGCAGGAAACTATTAACAATTGCTACCAAATTTAGCATTACATCTTTTCCTTAATAAAAAAAAAAAAATAAAAAAATAAAGTTTTACATAGAACTAGGCAAAAACACACCGCATATTACAAGGATATGAACCTAATTAGATAAATGGATTAAAAGAAAGTGCATGGGTTGTAAATGAGCTTAGGCCAAACAAATCTAAAATAAATTAGCACACGCTCACATGCGTACAAGAACAAAAATGTTCTCACAAAAGTGTCTCATAAAAAAACCTCATTCTCTCAAATCCCAATAGCCCAGATGCATTGGTACGCCATGTTCACGTGAAACCCCCGACAACAGAATATGTGAGGTCACAAGCATTCCTGCTTTCATCCGACAAAACACAAGCAATAACATTACATGTCTTTCTAAATCTAGCAGGAGCTCATAACGCTTTAGGAGATGGATCAACATGTGCCTCTGTGTTAATACGGGCGTGCTAACTAGAGCAACTAGGTCACCCAAATATTCAAGGAGAAGATGTTTCCTTCAGGCCAGTATTCAGCGGGGTGAAACATTCACTGTGTTGGTTTCAAGACACCAAGCAGACTCCACCACGCTGATCGCTGCACATGCTAACCGACTTGTGGTGTTATTATTATTAGCATTTTCTCTTTTTAAATGATGCCGTACTTATTCCAAAAACAGTTTTTGTGTCACCAAAAAGGGACAGTGAGAGTCACCTTGGAAGGACATGGTAAGAAACGGAAGACATTTGACTCAAGTCTTTGGAGGATAAAAGCCCTCCAAGGACTGCCACCCTCACTGATGACACGAAGGAAGTCTTCTGTTGTACCTGAAACCTATTTAAACGAGAACATGCAAAAGTACCAAGATGTTCCGGTTACCAGGCAAAGAAAGCTCACAGCTACAGTTTTATTGCAATTTATCTCTATAAGTAGGTCTTTGAATAGTTGTCTTTTCCTCTTTTTTTTCCCACTGGAGCACGAATGGCATATGACAGAGATACACTCATCGACATCGGGGAGGAAGCATGGGGATTGGATAAAGTTCAGCAGACCTTTAGACGATCGCCACCCACGGCCTCTTCCGACCACTCAGCCAGTGAGCCAGATTTGCGGGACTAAATACCACCGAGGGCGGAGTGACCGCCCCAAGAGGAGAAGGACAAGAGCCAAGTTGGATGCTAAACTAACCCAGGCTTGGGCCGAAGGCTATTTCACTAGCCAGCCTGCTCCTGGCTGATGTCCTATTGCAGGAAAATAACATGGAAGAAATAAGGCTCAGGCTAACCCAGCAACGGGAGATCAGAGACTGCTGTGGTGTGCCCACATCTTTACAGAGACCTGGCTCCTGAGTGAAGAATCCCGGATCAAGCCGTAGAGCGCAGGACTCCAGTGGGACGAGAGGAGGCGGCTTCTGCGTTTACATCAATGATGCTTGGTGCTCAAACACAGTCAAAGTCGATGACTGATATTGAATTTTTAATGTCCTAGATGTCGGGACATTGAGAATTCACCATTGTTTTTGTAGCTGCTGTTTACATTTCTCCTGACGCGAATTCATAAAATGCACTCTGGGAATGCACTACTGTCTTTGTTCTGCTTTGTTTCGTCATGTTTTCCTTGTGTTGCATAATGGACTAAGCTACAACTGCATTGTGTTGGGCAACCCTGCGTTGTATGATGACAATAAATGATACTTGAATCCTTAAATGGAACTTCAGGCCAACAGCCTTGTTTCCGTTTTTACAACTGGAGATGAAATACAATATACCTTACATCTGGTTCATTTGCATTCAACGGTTTTATCAGCAGAATGGCTCCAAGTAAATAAACAATCTGTTTAGTCCTTTTAAACAGTCAGTGAAACATCTTGCATCAGCAGAGCTCGCTTTTCCGCCCCAAGCAAAACAAATGCAAATACTATGCAAATACATGTGAACCCATGTGTGGGTCAAGCACACATACAGAGACATGCACACAAATGCACACACAGAAAAGTATGTGTGTGAGCATACAGAGAGAGAACACAGGGAATGGACAATTTGCGGATGCATGGTGACATTCTCTTTCTCTGTGAGGCATACAAGGAAATCAATAGTTATTGAAGATGCATTTTCTGGCTGTAAGAGAAGAGCGCTCGGACAATAGGCTTCATCCTGCACGAGGCGCAGCGGAGTCTCCAGGCAGAAAATGGTAAATGTCAGATGAGGGGCCCGTGGGAGTGGAGATTCAGTATCTCCATCATGTACAGCTGAGCACCTGCAGCAGAGATGTTCTCCTTTTTTATATGTGTGTAAGGTAAGAGCAAAGTCAATATATATATTTTGTAAATGTCATAAGATGGAAAGATAAAAATGGACTCTTACGTATTGCTGTAATTCCTTTAACCTTCAGCCACTCAATCAGGGAAGGCTGACTGAACAGTGCTGCTATTTCTCTGTAACACCCCTCTAACAGAAAACCTACCTCTAATTGGATCCTGCCATGTCGATGGCTTCGCTTTTATTCGCTCTGGCTTAGAGATATTCATCTCGGAGATATTCCCAATACAACAAAACAACAAAATTCATCAGCCACGTGACACATGAATCTGATGTTACTGTGAACAGTTTTCATTGGAACTACTTCCTTAACGGTCTTTATAGGGACTATTTCTTTAGAATAGTTATGAACCTTGTGAGAACCAGTGTGTTCTGTCGGACGTTGTTTCTGGAAACACACGTGGCTACTGAATTCTTATTAAATATAATTTTCAGTCCTTTGAGCACCACAAACCAAATTTCATTCACCGCCATTGCGTCGGTGTGGAGGCGGAAATCCTAGAGATGGATATCTCAAAGCCTTGGCAATAATAGCAAATCATCCAAGCCCCCTTACAATTATTCCTCGGAGCCACAGCATCAGCCTCTCCATCCTCACAGCGTAGTTACTACAGTATAGACGTATTACGCACACCACACTGCACGTATACATAATGCATGCAGTTTAATGTTTAAATAGACAAGGAGCTCCTTGTCGATCCATGACCTAACCTGTCGCTGCTGGCCCAGCGGTAACAGTGATATTACTGACGTTATCTTCTCATCTCCTCCTGCTGGTCCCTCTGGAAAGCTCAGAAAGTCGACCTCACTGTCTCTAATTTCAGACATTTAATGAGATTTTTAATTGGTGACCTTTTGAGAATGGTTTCACACCAAGGCTCATGAGAGCACTCGAGGGGAAGCCAACACGTACCACTCGATACTCACGGCAGTATCCCGCGCAACAATCTCTAAAGGGCCTAATATTTACCTTCACCCACGGATTGAAACACAGACCTGCAGACTGATAGATTTGATATTTGTAAAACATAGAGGGAGCTACCAGCAATAACTTTTTTATAGTATTAGAACTTCATGCCATGTTTATACTACCACAGAAAGTTTCTGGAAAACACAACAGTCTGCAACATGACCACATTATAAACTCCCTCTGCTGCTCTTCATCAAACTTTTATCGTTGCTCTGTATGACAAGTGACTGGCAAATAACAGAATCTCAATAAACAAAGCCCAACTGAGTTGAACAACAAAGCAACACAGCATGTGGAAGCGTTGGTGCGGCAGACAGAAATATATTGTACGTAGGTTGCGCTTAGTGTCTCTTTGTGCACCGGCAAACAAAAGCAGAAACTCAAAGCACTGTAGATGCAATACATCGAAATGTGTGGCCTTACCGTGGTGAGATATCGCAGCCCTGCTGCATGAAGGCCCCCAGTGAGAACCAAAGGGAGTTGAAAATGCCAAACTCGTTGGTCTGCTCAGGACTCTGCTGGTTGGTGTTCTGCTGCGTTGGTGTCTGGCCCTGCTGCACCCCGTTGGAGGCGGATGCTTGGGTGGGAGACTGCGGCTCTCCGCCCTCCTCGTAGTCCTCGGCGTGCCACTCATACGGGCTGAATCGACTGACAAGGAACAGGACAACGCTGACGCCAATGTAGGCAAACACAATGCACATCCAGATCTCGTAAGCCAGCGGGTCCAGGAATGAAAACACGCCAGGTTTGGATTTGGTGGGTTTCTTGATCATGATGGAGATACCCAGTGACATGAAAGGCTTGGAGAAGTCGATCACTTCTTCACGGACCAGGGTGATGGTCAGAGGAGCCACAGCCACATCAGCTTTCTGAAGGAGGGGCACAAAGACAGACAGGAATGTGAACAGGGAACATTGATCTGTCTTTTATGTTCTACAATATCTGTTTGTTAATGGGAAAAGCACAGGAGTGTCTTTATCAAAGCACCTAATGCAGAGAATCTAAGTAAAGCCGCTATGTGTATTTCCTATAAGCCTCCCTAGCAGCATTGCTCTGGGAAAGGCAATGTAAGCAATGTCGTTCATTCAGTGGGCCTCAGCTATAATATCTGTTCATTGCTAATTATCAGTGTTGGGGGTGACAAAGGTGGACATTTCCTGTCTTTAGCCCTTTATGCTTCACTTAAAAAAAATGTGCTCTTTAGTCCATAGATGACAAAAAATATCTGTGACAAAGACCTATTATATATTAATATTATGTCCCACTTTCACTGAGTTAAATCTTTTTTACCAACATCAGTCCGGATCATCACGACCAAATATTCATTCATTTTCAGAATTTTAACTCTTTAATTGTTTGTTTACATAATTCTACTGTTGTTTTTTTTATTTTATTTTTAAAACAACACAACATTTTTATAATTTTCTGTATACTAAATGCTAGTGGACATTTTTATTTTAAATTTCTTCACAGTCTGGGATATGCTAATGATTAGCAACAACATTGATTTTGATGTATTTTTTTTTTTTTATGCAGGAAACCAGAACATTAGCATGTATTTGCGAAAACATGAGCGAATGGTTCGATATGGTGGACAATTATAAAAAGTTCAAGTTGTTGCTTTTTAAAAGGGTTTCAGGTTGTAAGCCTGATATAATAGAATGCATGACGTTAGGCTGTAATGGCCGTGGGTTTAACATGTTTGCTTTTAATGGGTTTCAATGGGGACACTTTTGTCCTTAAGAGTCTGAGTGTCTGTATTATGGCTACACAGTTTTCTATAAACTTATTATAAGAGCTGAGGTTGAACTTCCAAAACTAAAAACAAAACTCACAATTTATGCCTTATGCATTCGCACAACGAAAATGATCAAACAATGAAAAAGTCAAAAATGGCCCTAATGAGGCACAAGGGTTAAATACTGCAAAACTATTTGGCCAGACCACAACAATAAAAGTGAGAATATGTCTTAACTTATGTATTTAAAATGTAATTGATTGGCTAAACAGCATTCACATTATACGTTTAGTAGTTCATATCTATTTTCCATCTTTAAATTGGGAAAAACACTCCAACACGAAACTGTGTCGACTCACCCCATACACCAGTTCTCCCACCATGCCGTTCCACATCTTGGTTTCAGGATCTCTGGCTCCGTATTTGCCATCTGAAACGACCTTCAGTTTGTACTGGTAGCCCACATGTTTGGCTATCTCTGCAGCCAGCTCAACAATGTAGCCCTCATACTTGTCATTTCCCACAAGCTGCTCGTGGTTCTTCTTCAGCATTACATACGGAGACTCCTGTTGGACGAATTCCAACACCATCAATTAGAATTCAATTACGCCAGGCTTCAGAAATAACGTATAGGAAATAACTGAACAGTTTCTAAAATAATTAGAAAACTTGCTGATGTGAAAACAAAATGGACACTGATATGCATCATTTCTTGACACAAGCTTTTACAGCGGGACAGTTTGTTAAGCTAATTAAGTCAGAGACAGCATTATGGATGATAATAAAGCTTTAGCATGTAGTTAAGTTTTATATTACTATTTAAAAATGAAATGTTATGGATGCATTTAATGGTTCAGTGCATCACTCATCTCTTTACACCTTGCTCTCTGTGAAAAGTTCAAAAAGAATAGATAATTACATGAAATTACAAGGTATTATATTAGCTTTGTTCCTTAAAGGTATGGGGTTTAATTCAAATACAAAAAGGTTCTTTGTGTGATTAGGATGGCAATGCCATATTGAAAGAAAAGTTGATAACATTAAACAGCTCGTGAGGAAGCGAAGGAATTGGACGGGGTTATTAAAGCTGAGAAGACATCGGATCTGGGAGCAAGAACTATACAGTATGTGTGTGTGTGCGTGTGTGTGTGTGTGTGTACGTGCACGCATTTCTTTGTTTGAGCCATGTTGATGGTGAAGCACACATTGCTGACTTCTGCTCCAGGGCCAGTGCTGTTCTTCTTGTCATATCTTTCAGTTGTACATTTCACACTGATTGGGTCGCCTGAGAAATTCCGGCTGACATAACACCTGAGGCCCCGCTTTTTTTTTTTTTTTTTAAAGAGAAATGTATATCATATAGAATACCAGTCAACTCTGTCTGAACCAGCAGCAAATCGAGGGCCTGAATTCCCAGAAGTTGTTATGTGTGCCTGCTTTTAGCTAAGGCTGTGCTGAGCGGAGCAAATCCTGCCGTCATATTTCATCAGGGTCGGGAGATGTGGGGGTGGGTCGGGGGTTCCTCTGTGTGTTACAGTTATCTGGGTTCTCCTTCTCTTTATGCAGGTGAAGGTAATCATTGTTACACATAGAAACCCGAGGCCCACTGGCAGAGAAACGACACCCCAGGGAGACGGTGGTGAGAAAGGTCTAGCGTGCAGCGCTTCGACAGGGTATGCACTTGCACTCGCAGTCACAGACAAAGGCAGATACATACACACACACACACACACACATACACACACACAGACACACACAGACACACACACACAAACAATGACGCTTGAAAACAGACACACGCGTGCACATAGAGGCATGACATGGCATACAGAAAGTCCTCCAGGACTGCCATTGGCTTCGAACAGTTCCGCTGAGATCCGCTGTCACTCAACCATGAATACAATACAGACACACACACGAACACATTTCAAACACATATGTGTGCAAAATGCAAACCCGTACAAAAGTACACAAAACTAGAATGGCACACCACGAGAGCAGACTCCCGCCAAGCGTAATGGTGCATTCACATGCTCGTGCGAAAGTCGTTCTTCCGATCGGTGTGTTCATGAGCTTAAAGTCGTAATGGGGAAACAACGTGGATGCTACAGAGAGGTTGTGTTGTATTATATTGTTTAGAGCGTTTCAGAAATACGGTGATATCTGTTTGCGAGTTGTTGTTCTGACTTCACATGAATTTTCCTATTCGGGGAGAATTTTTTCCGATTATACTGACGCCACATGAATGCAGCACAAATGCCCTGTCTCACAATGTTAATTATAGTGAAACATAATGTGTGTATCTGCTCCGTGATTTGGCCCATGCTAAAACTGTAAAATTCAACTTATTTTATTCCTCTGAGACCAATTTAAACAAACCTTGAGGAAACCTTCGTTTATCGAGGAAAATTTGCTTTTGCTGAAAGCCTATTATAACAAATGTATTTATTTTCAATAGCTGCACACGGTGAGTATGCCATTATCAACCAACTCCTCGCATGCTAACACTCAATCCTAAATTCCAGTCTTGGCCTGGTTTTAGTGTGAAGACACCAAGCTCAAGTGCTCCATTAAGGTAATTAAAAAAAAAATTGGTAATTTTTTTAAAATTTTGATAATTCTTTAAAAAATCTGAGGTTTTATTGAAAGTTGGGTTCGAAGTATTTTTTTTAATTAAGGTCATTCTTTTCAAAATTAAGATAATTTTTTCAAGATTAAGGTAATTTTTTCAAAATGAAGGTAATTATTTTCAAAATCTGAGTTTTTAATGAAACTTGGGTTCAAAGTGTTTTTTATTAATTTTTTCAAAAAAATTTATGGAATTTCTTCAAAATCGGAGGTTTTATTGAAAGTTGAGTTCGAAGTTTTTTTTTTTAAATTAAGGTTATTTTTTTCAAAATTGAGGTCATTTTTTCAAAATTAAGTACATTTTGAAAAAAATGAAACATGCTCTGCTTCACTCCTCCAGATCTCCTGTTAACCCCGGCCTGGTTTGTGTGCACAGGCTGGGACAGTAGTGATCTTGGGAAAGCACGAAGTGAGACCTTCAAATTGGCATACCAAGCAAGCAACCAATCAGCGGTAACAAAAGTTATACGGTGTAAAAACTCTCCTGCTACCCTGCCGCCAAATAACTTTTCACACCTTATCTCTTCTCTTAGGTTTCAAGAAAGAGAACCAATTTATCTTCTTAGAAAAGGGGACACTGATAGGAGATTATGTCAGAGAGACTTATTTTAGGTCCGTTCTCTTGGGAGACTGCAGTCTTCGGGTTTAAATGAGGATGTTCAAATGTTTTTGTTTTTTTTCGTAGATGCAAAAAGACTACATGTTAAGTTTGGCAAAGTATACCCGATGCTCTACATCAGCTTCCAAAACTTATTTTTTTGTCTAGTGTACCTCCATTCCTGTGAAATACACCTTCATCAACACCGCCTGTTGTTTTACAAAGGTGTTCATTTGTATTCATTTTAAACTGGATGCTATTGTTACAATTACATTTTGAAACAATTAAACTATCGGTGTTAAGGTTAGTTTGCGAACGTACCACTACTGCTTGGAGCGGCGGAAGCTATTTCTTAAAAACATTTATATCGTCTCTTTTATCTTACTTTTTTGACCATTTATCTACAATTACCTAATTATTTGAACCATTTCATTAGTTCATTCGTTTTGTATCTATTTCAAAAAGTAACGGTAGCGTAAATTAGCTGCATTTATTGCAAAATATATTTCTCGCCCTTTCTTATGGAGTTAAATCAGATGTAATAATAATTTATCATAATAGTGTTGATGCCGGGGTTTATTTAGATTGAACCACTCACTATTTAGTTTAGCCAGTTTAGCACCAATTTGTTGGCACTTAAGTAATTATTTCTGCCAAGTGGGAAATACAGTTGCCATCAGAAAATCCCCATATCTGAAATACAACGATCAGGTGGATGTGCTTTTTCCACTCAAGTTCTTCTATTTACGGTCTGTATTGTTGTTATTGTATACAGCTGTCCTTATTATTATTCTACAGTGTCTCTATCACCTTCACCAAACCTTAATCAGTTGAGCTGTAAATTGTTCTTCAGGGAAGCACATACAGTGGTTCAAATCCTTTACCCCATCGACCCTCACAGTGGAGATCAGCTTGCACACGTATTGCCCGTCTAGACCTGAAGTCTGCTGCAGAATTTCAATTTTTTACACATTTCATTCATGCATTGGGTAGATATATCTGCTTCAATTCCAACAAAATGACATGGCGGCATTGATCCGCAGAGATAAAAGATATTTCCACTTGAAGAAATACTGGGAGTACAAAAAAAAACCAAAACAGCGCTGGGCTCCAGGCATCCACACATGGAGGATTCTCTGATATTACATTTTTTGCACTATGCAGACACTGAGAACATCCTGTAGCTGCATTTTGATCTTTATTTTCCACTACTGTATATGAGCCAGGTATTGCGAGCTATGTTCCTTTCTTTTGAGTAAATGCCATGATCGCCTAGCTGCTATGGGAGCAGATCAGATTGAATCTCCGCTGGCCTTTTTCTCAAATCCAAGCTCATTCACAGACCCAGGCAGCTCAATCTCTGCGATGTTGGCCAGGACACTGAACACAACCTGACCTGATCGCGTTGAACAGCCTGATGGTGTACAACTGAGCACAACAAAATAATATGAAAAACATGGGTTGACAAAGAAATGAAGGGCGTGTTGACGTGTTCTCCAGTGCTAATAACTCCTTGTACTCCTCCTATAACTGCGGAATAACGGGGAGTGCACACCTAAATATGTACAGCAGAACTCAGTGAGCCAGCGTCCTCAAGATAAAATCCTTGTATTGTACTTATCAAATGATGTGATTGTGAGCAGGCACGAGTCACGCAGAGAGGGGTTAGCAGAATAGAGTCGGCAAGGGAAGGAAGGGAGGGAGATACAATCTCAGGTGTCTGCTAAATTCTTTCAGGGGCCTGAACTTTTGGGGAACTCTATCATTAAAGAAAATGAAAAAGTGCTACCCTACCCTGCCTCCCCGAAATCCCTCAACCTCTGTATTTTGCTTACCAAGATAGTGGTGACTATGTAAGTCCTGTTCTGCAGGCCGTAAGTCTCGTTGCTGCCTCTCACGAAGCTGGCGGTAGTCACATACTTTTCATCTTCATTCCAGTAGCCAACCTAAAGCAGGGAAAATGTCAAAATGTGAAAAACGTGACATTTTGTACTTCAGATAACATTGACAATGAGGAACTTTTGCTCCCAGTCAGATACTTAAGAATAAAAGCTTTTCATTTAGTTTGTTTAGACAGAAGCAGAAGTGAGCACACACCTTCTGAGTGACTGTAAACAAAGACATTGGTCAATACCGTGCTGTATGTGTAATTCAGAAGAGGGTAGTTTTAGTCACTATTTGAATTTGATTTTAACATTTCATAGCATTGTTGATATTTGATAGGGGGCCTAACGAAACAAATAAAGAAATTAGAATGACACATGCTTTTGCAGAAAAGCAACAAAGAGAGTAAAATGTACGGATAAAAAAAAAAAAAAAAAAAAAGATGTAGGACAAATCCTTGTCTCTGATTTGCTTTTGCTGCTCAAAGCATGCATGGGGTTCATAATGAGATCATTATCTCTGCCAGGCGTAAGCCCAGGGGGATCATGTGTTCAGTCGTGTGTGTGATAGTGTGTATCTCAGTCTGTCAGACAATTTCTGAAAAACCTATTTCATTGACTGTTATATACTTTTATTGATTGTTGACTGTTCACTCCTTTTAACCAGCCGGTAGGGACAGCAAGTGATCAGCAACTGTTTTATTATTAGCCAAACTCCTTTACGGCAATCGGCAGTTGCCCATACAGCTGGTTAAAAATAGGCCTCACACAGACTGTTGTCATGGATCAAAAACTGACCTCCATAGAAAGGTTTGGTCTCTGCAGATTAATTCTATTTAATACTGAGCGTACTTTTGTAGTTCCAAAAATGTTACTCTTTTTACCTCAATGTAAAAAGCAGTCGCTTGATAAATGTCTTATTTTTCCGTCAGAGAAGAACTCTCTTACTCCTAAGTTGTCTTTACAGAGCAAGTGTAATTCTTAGTAGTTTGGTACATATGGGTGCAGACCTTTCTTGGATTTATTGAACATGAACCACAGGGTTAATCGACTAATAAGCTTGCAGACACAGTTTCTAACAGGCTCCTTGAGCAACAATGGATTTCTTAAATTGGTGTTAAGGCTACAGACTTACCTTCTTTGGTCCAGAGGGGGCCAGTTCCATGATGCTAACAGTGTAGTTGGTTCTGCGGCCTTTCTCATTGAACTGAATGTGACCAGTCAATCCATCTATACGGACCTGTAATGGAGTCACAGATATTGAATAAGTAATTCACAGGCTCAGAGTTGCCCGGCAGATGGTTAAATATGCCGTGAAGCATGATATTCATACAGTCCATTTTCTTCATGTCCGCACTGGCAGCAAGCCTTTGCAAGTCACGATTACACGCGATGCATGTTGAGCATGGCTCGCATGTGTTTGTATAGTATTCATATGTGAAGGTCCACAATGCCTGCTCCCTTTGGAAGCGAACGGCAGACGGTGTGCGCGTGTATATTTACAGTGCAGTGTGTTTGTCTTGGCTGTGTGATGGAGTTAATTGAGCGAACACGGCTTCAATCTCCAGTCCATCCGCAGGCAGATGGCTGGATTGACACTAAGGAGGCCACTGCACAGCCACTCTGCAGACAGAGCCTCCGGCTGCATGCACGCACACACACACACACACACAGACAGACAGACAGACAGACAGACAGACAGACAGACAGACAGTCAGACAGACAGACAAGCAATTACACATGTGCCCTCACAAACATGCGTATATTATAACTCTATACTTAATGTAAATGGTTTTCTGGAGTACATAAATAACATATTTCATTGTGTTTTTAATTGGCAACTCCATTCCTGCGTAGGCTTTTTATTTATTTATTTTCTTATGCAATTTAAAATATATTGCAACACTTGTCCTTGTTCCTCGATGTGCATGCTATTACATGCACGAGTGTCTCCATCAGACAACGCGAAGTCTCAAGGCCAGACCAACATTTCTATTTCCGTTGCCAAATATTACATTTCTAAACTCAATTGCTGATGTCATATTCCATGATGATCACGGCTGAGTGTTATTGCCTGCAGGTTTTGTTTACTAACCATGATGTCACATTTGATACTGGAGAGCTCTCCTATGACTTAATGTGAACTTTACACGACAGAATGAGACCTAATTTGTTCAGCCAGCCCCAACTCCGGAGCCGTTAGCCAATGTGCCACTCAAGAATTTGCACAAGCGTGTGTGTGTCTGTGTGTGTGTGCTTTATCGTGTTCCTGTGTATGCGCACAGACCTGCTGCAAGGCTCTCTGGATGTCTATGCCCTGTCCCCAGGGAGCTGGTGGGTTGGCAAGACACTCTCCAGCGTTGCCCCTGCGAGAGATGTCTATCCTCTGCCTCCTTAGATTCTGGAAAGCCGTGGACATGACCTTCACCCCGTCATATGTTAGAGCGCCTGTGTACTGTGAAGAGAGAGCAGACGATTCAAACTGAAGCAAACACAGTGATAAAAATTGAGAAAGTTCTTGGCCGAAGGAGAGGCACGGCAGCAACAGAACAGTCGACAAATTCCAAAAGTCTCCACCAGCTTTGCTTGAACACCTAAGGACATCGTTTCTATTACTTTGATTTTCGGTTTATGTTTTGACCCCGTAAAAACACACAGACGTTAGTATTTGGAACAAATGCTCTATCTCAGCTGGTTGGACGGTTGTTATGGTTAAAATTCAATAATCATTCAACAGCAGAAATCCAGATCTGAATGGCCTGACTCAGATAGGATCAAGGGTTGTCTGTCCACCAAATAGAATAAACCCTGTCATAGCTTTTGTTTTGCAATATGCTGCTGGTAGTCACAAACAAACTGACTGACAGTGGAAATTGGAAATCTTGGCCGAGGGTAACCATACACAGAACTCAAACACTCAAAGTTCTAAAAAAAAAAAGAAAAAAAGAAAAGACCATCATGTTTTAGTTTAATTTAAACGGGACATCTTAACATATCCCGTGCTGCCTTACGGCTACTTGTATAAACGCTTCAAGGAAAATATAAGGAGGACAGATCAAAGAGCAGAGCAGTAGTACTTTGAGTCCACTCTTGGGCACTTTGGAGTCTTTGTTGTCAAACTCCATCCACTGCTGGACGACACGGCTGACGCCGGGCTCAGAGTTGTTGACGAGCTGGAAGCCGGTGATGTTCGCACCACCTTTCCTCAGGTCCGTCAGGTCGATGTCCAGGAAACCCTTAGACAGGAAGTGGACAGGGAGACAGGAGCATTGAGAAATACAGGTAGGAAAAGACATATAGGTAATTACGATTTCATTCTTTGGGGCAATGCATGATTACACTGATTGCAGGCAAAAGATACCTCAGAGGAATTCATTCATTCTTGGAAGTGGACATTGACCCATACTTGGTGGAGTAATAATAGCAAATCTGAGAGGTCAGTGGTTCATAACCTTTTTGGCATAATTTTGTGTGAAAGAAATGTGTTTTATTTTCTTTCTGTCTATTTAAAGGAGTAGGATTTAGCAAAATAACAATGTAAAGACCCACTAGAAATGTGTGGGGGTGTCCGTATCTGCAGAGACCCTGCAGCCCTCTATCTGTATTTTCTCTTTGACTTTTATATTGGTGTGTTCGGGACATTTATGGACGTCAACCTCTATGAAAGTGTAGATTATAAGCACGCACACGCCAAGCGGACAGAGCTCGTTCCAAAACGTGAGTGAAAGAGAAGAAAATCAGAGAAAAACAAATCTATGCTGCTTCATTTTACAGTCATTCCTTTGACCTTTGCTTTCATTTCTTGCGAATTGACGGAGGTTTTTAACTGTGCAAATGATTCAAATAAAACAGAGGAAATGCAAACACTTGAATTAGTCATACGTGTGCAATCCTCCAGTGATACTTTGTTTCACAAGCCGGAAAAGGTTGGAAACCAGTGGCCTAGTGTGCACCTGACATTAGAGGGTAATTCTGCATAATGCATTACATTGTAGCTACTGCTTTTACCCTACCATCAAAAGTGCATGGGTCAATGGCATAATGAAAACGACAAATCCTTCTTTTTCACTAAGAAAGGTTATCCCATTGAGCATACTTCCTACCCGTCTTTCCTGAGGGCAAGTGAAGTGAGAAAGAGAATACAAAACCTAATTTCATGTCTGTGTTCAGTCCGGAGCTAATCTCTGATTGACTGAGTCTCTATAGGCTTCTGTTGGAAATGGCACGATCAAAACCTCATAGGCTACTGGGAACAATGCAGGGGATACCTCGGGCAGAGCACAATGGAGAAAGGAGCGATTTACTTTAATGGTATCTCCTACATGTATTTTTCCCCCTGACTATTATGCGGAGAAAGCTGTTTTTCAGAGCGGGAGAAAGGCAGAGAGGCAGATTTGGTCTCTCAGCAGGCTGCCTGTCAGCGCGGGGAGAAGAAGAGGCAGGCGAGAGGGAATGGGTGGGAGTAGAAAGCAGAGCAGGAGAGGGGGAGAGGAGATTTGTCTGTGAATTGTCTAAGATTTAAGAGCAAAGTTTTGACTGATGAAAAGAAAAGGTGTCTCTCTGGTGTTTCTCCTGCTCGCCAGGCATTTGTCTGACAACAGATAACTTACTATCCTTTCTCTTTCTTCTCTGCTCTGAAGGGGGGGTTTTCTTTTTATGTCATTTGATGCTTCGCCTCTCTCTTGGCCATATATCTCGCTTGTTTACTCTCTCTGATCTTCACATCCATGCAAACAAATAAAGTCAAAAAGAAGTGGCTGGCTGTAGAATAAAGTTCATTTTCTTTCATGCCCTTATGGTTTTGGACACGGTTGCAGGTGCAAAATAAAGGCCATTTCAAGCTACAGGAGACAAATGCAAGCTAAGAGGATGGGCAGTTTTTTACCCCCCCCCATCCCTCTCTCACCACCGTCTCCCTAATGTACCTATGTGTGTTGCCATGTGTCCATATTTCTCAGCTGAGCAGACAGACTAGTGTCTTTTTTTCTGCTCCATGTATGAGCTAATGCAGTGCAGTGAGCTGAAGAGGTTACTATAGAAACTAGCCTTTGCCAACACTGGATATGGCGTAGGGGTATTTCTGACAGATATTTAATCCACATTTTCTTTTCTCTGTTGCTCTGTCGCACAATTTTTTCAAAGACACACAGCTGCAGACAAAAGTAAGTAAATTAGTACAATTCTGAAAAGGTGCAAGGATGTAGAAAAAGAGCTTTTTTTGCACAAACCTTTTAATGGGTCCATTATAAATGACTGTGGCCACTTTGCGTATCAGCTGTTATTACCGTGCGAGTCTTATCATTCAAAATTAAATCTGGCAAACTGGCCAGACAAGAGAGATTGAACCAATCTAAAACCCCAGCAGTGAGAAATTGTTCAAGCCAGCAGCTGCATATTAATGCCGTTAATACTACAGCTTCGGGTGATGTCGATTTTCTCTTCATTTGGTTGCATTTAGTGAGTCTGAACAGTGCTGAAGGGGCCTGAACACCATTCGCCCTGAGAAAATGGCAGCAGACAAAGAGCTAATGGGTATAAGCTTGCATACATTCGCTGCCTGACCTTTTTCTGTCACTGTGACTCTGCACAGATTTTCTGACTGTCACACGTTTACCGCTTGTGGTTTTTACGAGTCTACTGCTGTGCTGCTGTAATGTCTGCAGGTTTGACGGTCCAGTGAAAGAATATATGAAGTAGCTGAAGAGGAAAATGGGATAAGAGGAGATAAAAGACATAAAACCAGATGGTTTCAGGCTAAATTATTCGGCATATGCAAGTCTATTAAACTAAAAAAAAACAAAGCACCGAAAGTCTGGGAGACTGTTAAAAGCTACGTTTAATAGCAATGCAAATTCATTGATGTAGGTAGAAGTAGGTGGACAAGTATGTGGAACATTTTCAGAGACATCTAAATCGATAAAAATGCAGTGATATAATGACGATTCCTTACCAGGTTAGCCAGGATGTAGTGGTAGCTCTTTGCATTCTTGCCTTGTTCAACAATCTGGAAGACAAGGTCAGAGGAGATATAGAGAATAAAATGCCTGTGATACAAAAACAGACGGTTGGTATGTGTGTGTTTGTGTGTTTAACCGAGAGGGAGGTTTTGACAGTGTCTCAGCACTATACCTGGTTGAGTGCACAGTACTTGACCATGTGCAGGATGGACAGAAAGTATAGGTTCACAATACAGAGGGACTAAATACTTAACCTTGAACAAAACAAAAGGTGATAACTTAACAAAGATCGGCTTCAACGCACGAGTGAAAAGTCAACATATCTTCAGACTCCATATAATGAAAGTCATCAAAGTAGCTTAAGGAAAAAGAAGTCAGTTAGAAACAACTATAAATAAATAAATGCCCTTTTCTTTTCTCTTTCCATTCCTCCTCTCTTCTCCACTCGTTTCCTCCTCTCCTTTCTTTCCTTTTCCTTTCCTCTCGTCTCCTTACTTCTCCTCTCCTCAGTCACCAACTCCCACGGAAAACATATTAACTACCACACACAAACCCACCACTGACACTAGTCATATGATAAAGAAAAACAACTAATTTAAGTAAGCAACAAAACCCGCCTAACTATTAATAATACTGAGTGTTTTACTCTGCCTTTATCACAGTACTGAGATCAGGGTTTCTAGTTCTTGAGGATTCTTACAGTTGTTTCTTGCTTTAGACAGAAAATCAACAGACAGAAAATATGTTATGAAAATAGAAATTACAGTTGAATTACTTAACAAAAGGCGCAGTATGAATAAATACATTAATATTTAACTATTTAATTAAAGTTAAAGTAAAGTAATTAAATTGCTCTAATATCTAAATAACTTTCAATATTCCAGTTTCCTTGAACTCCACCGTGAGCTCACCATAATATCATCAAATATCGAAGTCTTTCAGTGCTGAATTCTGCACAAGCCCCTGTCCCAGGCCCACTTCTCTCTTCTGCCCCCGCTGCTGTCCTCCTCTAACAGAAGGCGTCCCAGGTCAGCCGAGCACCGAGGGTCAGGGCAGTTTAAACACCACCGTGAGGTGTGTGTATTGTAGTGCCAGAAGCCATATTTGTATACATGAAATAGGCACATTGGACACTATTTTGACTGATGTTTGAATGTAGCTGTGGTGTAAGATGAAACAATAATAAAAAATAAACTGCTGGTGGCATTAAAGGCAACTGTCTAGCTTGCCTATGCCTAAATAAAGAGCCTGCTCTACGGTACAACACATGCCTGTGTGAGTGTATATGTGTCATCACAGCATACAGGGCAGTCACATAAAATAAGGCAGAGTGAGCAGCACTTATTCAAAGCCATGTTCCATCCAATTAATAGCCTTAGGACAGCAGATAAGAAGCTCATTCCACTGTCTCTGTTCAGGCACCATGCATGACCTCACCCATTTTTCACTCCTTTCCCTCTCTGTGAGCATTTTTCCTGCGTATACTCCGGGGGATTGTACTCATTTGTTTGTGTGTTATGTGTGTGCCTAATGATGCTGTAGGTCATGACAGAAGGTGGCATTTGTTATTAATGGTGACCCCAGCACAAGGCGGGACCTGCGGCTGAGCCCCAGGCAAGGAAAATGTGAAAGGAAGGCGGAGAGACACACACCCGCGCTGACACCAATAGACCGACACCGGGGGAAAACACACATTACTGCTACAGTGGACCGTCAAACGAAAATGTTTTGGATGCGAAATAGCTTTTTAATTATACATGCAGATTTGAAGAGTCATTTAGAGTTCAAACCCAAGAGAATGGATCAATTGTTTGTCTTTTTGTTGGAAAACGCACTCTAAAACGTTTCCGAGGTAGCTCGTCTGTCACAATGAATGTTCTCTAAGGAGGCTACATCAACATTTAGTTTATGTGAGGAGCCGCCCTCAGGAAACTGTCAGTGACATTATCGTAAGAGAATATGTGTACTGTATGAGATGAATGGGATGAACACAGGAGGGAATATACTGTAAAGGGCACAAGAGGCAGAGGTATTGTGGGTGTGCGTAAAGTGTGCGCGTTCGCCAGTGTTTGGATGCACAGGCAGGGCAGTGTGGAGGCAGGGAGCAGATTTGGGTGATTGATGGTGGACGTCTGAATGGAGAACTTCTCAGGCTCAGCTCCTGTAAGCTGGTGAGAACTGATGCAATAAACTTAACAGTAGACACCTGGCCATCAATAACATTCACTCAGAGCCTACACATACTGACGGGGGCTGTGTGTTTGTGTGCTATGAACATCATTAAAGTGCACGTTTCTTTTTCTTATAAACAACAATTTACTGAAGCAGAAAAAAAATCAGACTGAAAAGTCATAAATCATGTGACATCGACAAGCAAAACAATACAAATATGACAAATGTGTGGATATTTCTGGGGATCGCCTGCATGCACACAGCAGCAGACAATTTGACTTCTCTAGGCAGGAGAAGCACAGGTTTTGTTAATGACGGCTCAGATGCATTAAGTGTCCCAGTAAGCCATGCTAGTGAGCCAGCATGCAAAAGAGCCCTGAAACTAGTTTATCTAAATGTACTCGTTATGAATTACACCTGCGATTTTACTGCTATGACATGCCGCAATGTCTGTTGTGATAAAAAGCTTAGAAACACAGGAGCCGATTTAGCACTCAACACCTTTAGTAAGTTTTAAAACAGTGGGTACTTGATTTCAGACAGAGGTAGATACATGCAGGATACTCATTTTTATGGATTTTGCCAGCTGGAAAGTCAACTATCCCTAGCAGACGTTATCAGTTGTAGCTGGCTAGCTAATTAGGCTAACGTTAGCTACCTGAGTTGGTTGCAAAAGCTGCCTCTGGCTGACTTTGAAACAGTATGTTCCAGTTTTACAAGAGAAAAGGCTTTAAGGCTGAGGACTTACTGACAGTTAACCACTGTACTCTTAACTACTGTATATCTGGTAACGAGACTGGGTGGGATTGCTAGCAAGACAGAGTCGCCCTCGTTACTTTGGACTCAACAGCGTCAACATTCTTTTAGAGTTCCACAAAAACTAGTGTAGTTCAAATATTTCTTAGACATGGAAGTAAAGTCTGTTTACTACGGCTGTGGCTCAGGAGGTAGAGTGGTGGTCCACCGGACGGAGGATCAGTGGTTGGATGCGGTCAACGCGTCGAAGTGTCCTTGGGCATGTTTACCTACCTACTGGTATGGCAGCCTGTGACTCTGTGTGAATGGGTGAATGCTGACATGTGTTGTGAAAAGCGATATATAAATGCAGTCCATTTACTGTAGCAGTAGATAGTAAGCTAGTTAGACGGACATGCTAACAATTGCAGGTTACTTCAGGGCAGTCAAACACTGTTTAATCAATTTCTTAAACTTTGGCACTCACGCTTTTAGTTTTGGAACGACACCTCCATCCAAACTATTTCAGTGCTGATTAGGACTCTTATGACGGCCTCACGTACACCGCTTCAATGTGCAGTGGAATTCAGAGCTTGACAGAGCTGCCATGCACAGTTACGGTTGCTAAGGTGTGATTGGGCAATCTCTGTTTGAGGGAGAGGCTTAGCAAACAGTCAATTGTGATGCCAAGATCCATTTCCTTTCAACTACACTGAGGTGAGTAAGTGATGATCCTATCACAGAAGAACTGCCGACTCCAAATGCCAAAGCTGTGTTATTTAGCTCTCCTGTCCTTGAAGCTCCAGGAGACTAAACACCACAGCAGACCACCAACCGACCCCCGCTTTCCATTTAAATACCCTCCTTTCTCTTTCTGCCTCTCTCCTTTGTTCATCTGATGAAAACATGCACATTCTGAAGTGCGTTTTTTAAATTTGTCTTATATGTTTTTTTCTGAAGTCCTTTAAACAAGCAGGCTAGATACTCAGTTTCTAATAAACTTGATATGCATCCAAAAAGAAAATTCACTGATGTTAAATTCCTACTTGTGTTATTTGGATCTAATGCTTACATACAAAATTATTTTATTAATTTATGAGCTTACAGCATTTCAGCTGAAATTGCATTACATATTGCAACATATTTACATTACCCGCTCTCATTGCAAAAACGGAAAGAAGCTCTTTACCTTTTTGAGGATGCCAGTGAGCCTCTCGGTCTCGCAATCGATGATGATTTGGCCTTCCTTCCTCTTGTCCAAATCCTGGAACACTTTCAAGAAGGAGGCCTCTGTCATGGTCTCAACATTGACCGAGGTCACGAGCCAGTTTCTCTCCGCTGCTGTGTCCAGAACCTTCTGCAGCACTGACAGGCCTAGAAAGAGTTGACAAAGCGAACTGTGTAGGCATTTACAGCAAAAGCATTGCAAAGGCGTCCAAGATGAATGAAGTTATGAATGACTAGTGATCCATAAGTGTCTCTATTTTATTAGGCAGCATGAGTCATAAATTATGTGCAGGTTAATCTTCTACAGTGTGTAGTTTGTTTTATGAGCTGCACGATAAACAAAAAATTTGGGAACAAAACAGAAGCTGCGAAGAACCGCTTTTGATAAGCGTATCCATCAGTACCTCCCCTGTAGCTTCGGTGATAAAGTATAACGAGCGGGACAGTCCATTAAGCACTCTGAGATGTACAGGTGTGCTTTTCCAGTTTGTACAGAGCCCGGCTAAATAATCATCGCTCCCAAACAATCAGCCCGTGCATCATCGCAGAAGACACACTCACAGCCAGCTTTATGTCCTCCGAGCACCAATTACAGGTGGCGTTACTCAATAATGTCGTTGCGGAGACACTCTACAGCAGTAGAGCAGCCAATGAGCTATAGGCTTATGCTAAGACAGGAAATAAAAAGGCGATTAGGGAACACATTGATCTTGAGCTCTGATTTACAATCTGACTCACTGCTGTACTGCTTTGCTGCTGGCGGTAGACCAATCAGATTCCTCTCGAGCTGGCAGCCACAGTTGTTCCACAGAGTAAATAAAGTAATTCCACCCGCAGCAGACTGGCAGACTTTACCCAAATGAATTATAGCAATTACAAAATTTGGAAAAAATGTAAACTAATACATGATGTAGCTATATTTGTTTTTCCACCACTAAGCTGGCAAACGCTGTTAGAGCCACCGTGTGCCTATATATAATGTGTGTTGTACATCCTCCATGCTTGTTTGTTCATGTTCATACAGGCATTTTATGCATATTGAGCAAATGTAAATATGGCTTATCCACAACAACAGCGACACAAACCCTGTCAAAAGAAGAATGAGACAGGCAGTCACAGCCCACTGAAAGATGATTGCCTGGCCTTATTAAAATGTACACCAGCTGCTCTCCGGGCAATTCACGCTGCCTATTTGACACCAGGTCATTAAGAAATGAAAGGATGGATACTGTTTCGCCTGCATATGTGACAGCAATAAAGTACATGTAAATAAATTGCTATTACTCCCAAAAAAGAATGATGTGTAAAAATGTACATACATATAGCACCTTTCATGGTGTCTCTATCCATTTACTGTTGCACATGAGTGAATAATTACAGTCCTTGGTGCTGACAGAATCAGTAGTAGCTGTGAAACTGACGACAGGCATGGGAACACAGGGGGTAGTTAAACACGGCCGTGAATAAGGCCAGTGTGTCCTGAGGAGAATGGACAACTGTCATTGAATGGAGTGTTCGTAAAGGTTTCAGCACCACGGACAGCACCATGCAATATATCTGACCCCAGCAGCACTAAAGCAGTTCACATCCTTATATTTTTATTCATACACTTTTTAATTATCTTCCTTTGTTCCTAATGTCTTTATGTGTGTATTTATTTGGTAATCTGTATTATGTACGTTATGTTCCAGGCTGTAAGCAAGACAAGCTAAAATTAGTGCTTGAATCTCATTAATGCTTCGTGCTGAGAATGATCTGCACAATGTTATCGGTGTGGCTGCACTATTACATTTCTTATCTTTCCTTATCTTCCATCTATTCCTTTTTTCTTCCCTGCTTTCTTCCCTTTTGTTAAAGTCTCACTGTGTTTGCATTGAATATTCTCACGTCCTTTAAAATATTGCTAGAATATGTGGCGGATGTACCCCTATAAATCAGAGCCCGCCTGAAAGCGTGAGTCGTGAGACTGGCCAAGGTAAAAACGGTCCTCCAAAGGCATCTTGGAAGAGAATAATATAATGGAATCTGGCTGTCATAAGCACCCTTCTGGCCGGAGGCAATGCACGGAGACCTGGGCACGAGGCAATTGAGAGTAGATAAAATAACACTTTTAGGAAACCATTTTCTGAATATTGCTTATGATAGGTTTAATGGGCTATCAAATTTGTTTTCTGTTTTTTTGGCTTTTGAAAATAAAAATGAGAGGCACTTTTATTAGCAGATACTGTGTGGTAAGACAGCAGTACAGATGTTAAAAGGAAAAAAAGTGGGGGAAATATTAAAGCTCCTAATGTGTTAGGAAAGTGACCCTGCATGTTGTATATTTGTAAAAGACTGAAAAAAAAAGACTAGACATTAGAGAGCTTTTGACCTTTTTCTAGGCAATATCAACTGAAAGTGCTAAAAAAAAAAATACTTTGATAAAATATGTGGAAAAAACACACACATACATAACACACACATTTCTCACAAGTAAATATCATTTTTCTTAGCGGCTTAAAATAACCCTGTCGGAAGGGTGACTTCAGTGTAGTATCCAGGCAACAGAGGACTACTGATATGGATTCCACTGGCTCCATCCCACCACTCAATCACACAGGGGTGACCCAGCACACACAGACATACACACACGCTACCCAACAGTTTGTGAGTTGGTAATGAAGGGATCACAGAAGATAAAGAAAATCTGCGGGACATGTGTGAAGCCACTGCCATCATGAATCAATAGGGTGAGACCACTGTGAAATCTCCCCTGTCACATGATGGCATCTGTCTTTTAAAGCTGACATAAGCCTGCTTATGTCTCTCACACACAAGTCAAAAACAGGAGCGGATGAAAGTTGCAATAATTTGCACGTGCAAAATGCTCACACAGCGTGCATGCTTTAGGACACACGGAATACACCTTTCATGGTCATGCTCCAAAACCCACAACACCTGGGACAGATGGCATGGCATCATGGGAAGGGTATAGCTGATTGGCTAGAGAGAGGGGAGGAAGAGAAGGAGGCGGACATGTGTGCTGCTTTATTTCTGCATAGATGTTATTGAGATGTTTAAATTGTACCCTACAGCATTTTTTGTCTTTGTGACTGTTACTGCTGAGGACTGCTCAATGAGAAGCGTAGTCTCTTGTTGCATTGTGTGATTTATCTGCTCGTCAGTGCAGGTCAATGTTTCTTTTCTGTGTTCTGCGTCTGCACAAAGAGGGTGGCCTGAAACACATCTGATGGCTGCTCATTGCTGCACAATGGCTACGATTGACCCCATTGCTGTCGCCATGGCAATATGAAGACGACTAATGGTGGATGGTAAAAATGACTGGTTTTGCCTCTGACCGTCTTCATGTGCACATACTTAAAATTCCTTTTAGTAGAAAGGAAAAATGTCGATTTTCAAACGTGAATGAGGATGATAATACATTTGAGTATCTGTTATAATTGATAATCCATTTAAAAGGAACAACCTTCATGTACACTCAAAAGTGACTTCCGAGTCACACTCTTTTTATAATGATGTAGCAAAGCTTAAAGGATATGTGTTTACAAAAAAGGTTTCCACTCAATATGATTATGCCAAATATACAGTATAAATTGCAATGAAATAAACGAGATCCGAGTTTCCTACCTGAGTCCGAACTGTACATGTAGACAAACTTGGTCCATCCGTAGTGGTCGATCACTCCCACCAGAGCGTCCTGGAGCTCGGGCCTCAGCTGGATGACAAACTGGTTGGCCGTCTCGATGGGGAAGGACGGCGTGACGAAGCAGACATGCAGCGCCCCGCAGAAGGACATGAGCATGTTGACCGTCTTCCTGTCATACAGGCCGATGATGGCATACACACCTTTGGAGAACTGGGAACAAACTGCCAGAGAGAAAAGAGAAAGCAGGGAGAGGGGACAAGGAGAAAGTTAGTCTCAGGACTAATCAGAGGATCATGGAATATTTGTATTAACTCCCGAAAAAAAAAAAAAAAGAAAGAAATTAAAACAAACTCTTGCCAAGTAGACCATTGTTAATTTGGCGCACACCAAACGTTTGCACAATTCACGCTTCACAAGGCAACAGAATGTTCATCTGATTCACTGTCTTGTCTCTTATTGTTACACCTACATACATTCTATGCTAAGCTATCTCTGATGTCAAAAAAAAAGGAGAGAAAAAGTCTGAAAAGAGAGGAAAAAAAGAGATACCTGTCATTGGTCACAATGTGTTAACCCTTTCCATTCAAACATGACTCACCGCAAAGTGCTTTTGAGTTGAGTCGGACAATAGCTCTAATAGCCATGCCTCCATTTAACTACTTTGTGGTTTTGTTTATGCAGAGCTGGCTCATTTGTCCATCTGTATACCACCAGTCTGTGTGTTTGCCTTCAGTGAGAGGAGCAGAGGGTGAAGGCAGATTAGGAGTAGAAAGCTTAATCAATGCATCCCCAGGGTTCCATTGACATTTTACTGGCAGCAGGAGGCGGTTTGCATCTCTCATCTGCTTTTCTCCCTCTGTCTCCCCATTTCTCTTTCTCTCATTGTCCGTTTGTCACTCTGACTTCCTTCACACCCCCTAATATCTCAAAATAGCTAATTTATGTTCTCAGTCTTGTCTTTGGAAGGTATGCCCTCTCCGTGCTTTCAGCATAGAGGGGCTATCTTTGCACTTGCAGGTCTGGCCTGGGCTATTTTCTGCCATGACGATGGGTGGGCCTTACTTATCTCAGTATTTACCAAACAGATTGAAGCCGCTGCCTGTCCCCGCGCAAGAGCCAGCTCGCCGCTAGGAGCTGAGGGATAGGACAGAGAGAGGATGGCCCATACCCAAAACGCCTAACCCGTCACAGACCTGCACCCGCCGGGCAGGCACGTATGTGTGTGTCTGTTTGCGTGTGTGTGACGGAGATAGAGGGAGAGGGAGAAATTCATCGGTATCACATACAAATACATGTGCATACACGCATGAGGACATACACACATATGCAGTCTCTAGTGCTTCAAAAGCCTGGTGACTCACCCTACTTAAAGCGAGCCCTGAAAATAGACATTTTGAGCCTCGCCACACTGACTCAGTAACAGAACTATCTTTCCTTCATGGTCTGCACACGCTGTCGCTATTAAATCGACACACTCTCAGCTATTGCTTTCCACTAGCACACATTTTATTTCCCCTTACAATTTTCTAGGACCAATTTCGGCGGTGGCCTCCATGTTCTGCCTGGATGAAAGGTAATGAGAGCTTGTTTGACTTTTTGTGCAGTGTCCTATTACTCTGCCCTGCAGCAGATTACCATGTTTCACTGAACATGAGTCATTTCTCATACCTACAGTATGTGTGTCTGACCAAAAAAAAAAACAAAAAAAAAAAACAAGCAGCCATGTGGCACGGACCTCCTGCTCCGAGCTGGCAAGAGAACCATGTGCTCGTCTAATTCGACAAGAGCATGACACAGAATATTAGTGTAACTCAGCGGTCTCGCGTCCCGTTCTGATAGCACTATTGAGGAGCGAGTGTGTTTGTCTGCGAGGGGCTTGTTAGCGCTGCTCCACATGTGTAACGACATTGGAGGCAGGGCCGGGAGACCTAAAGTGATCCTGAAGACCCCACTAACACCTGTCCACCCTGGCACTCCGTGTCTCATCGCCACAGTTACAGCTGCCATGGCGGCAGAACTGTGGTTGCCCGGGCAACGGTCTGTTTCTCTGGCAGGGATTACAGTAGCTCAAAGCTGCTAAAGGACTTTTGGAAGATGAAGTGGGAATTGTGAGTGTTTGGACATTTTGTCATAATTAGGTTTCCCCTCGAGGAATTAGCAAATTTGCAAAACTGACATGGCTTTGTAAAGTCCTCGGATAATTTCTGAAATAATGGAAGATTTGCAATACATTTCCACAGCATCACATTTTTATTTAAGCTCAAAACAAACCATAATTATTCCAAGTCAACAAAACTCTTCAGCATACAGATGATGCGGGAAAACGGGAACTTTCTTCTGTTTTCATATTTTCACCCTCTCTAAACTTTTCCTATGAAAGAACAATGAGTTGCTTTGCATTTGGCGTGGTCAAAGAGTTTTGGGCTGCAGGAAAAGAGAAGAAAAACTCAAATCCTAAAGGGACTGATGCTCGCACAACAGGAGGAGCTGTCAGAAACAACTCACGCGGCTACTGTCTTCCCTGTTCTCAGTTTCCCGTGCCCTGCAGCTGTTCCTCTGCTTAGCATGAGCCAAATATCACATGACAGACGTGTCTGTGCCGGCTGCACAAAGAGGGCGTGTTAGTGACAGTTATTCCTGCATCTGAAGTTGTGGAAGAAGGGGAGGGTGATGGCAGGGGGTGGTAGGCAACGCTGCATCCTTCATACTGTCCGTGAATGTTTCTAGCCGGGTACAAAATCACTTATTATTACTGGACCATTACTGGTTCAGTCTTAAAAAATTAAAATACATTTATTTTTTATTTCTTCTAAATAATGATGGATTTTAAAAATATATAAATAAATGAAGACAGATTTCTTAAATTATTAGTCAAATGTGTCAAGGTGCCCTTGTGCACGGTACCTGCCTCCCAGCTGCTCCACTAGAGCTACAAACCAATCTGTGTCTGTGGTATTGCAGAGCAGCTACTTTGTGTGGGTGTGTGTGATTCTTTTTCAATAGCTCTGCATTACTTGCTATGTCAAAAAAAAAAAAAAAAAATCAATACCATCGAATTGAATCGTACCGGGTGCAGTTACAAAACAATTTTTCAAATGTATTTTTTGGGGAAGTCACAACCAGGTTTGCAAGAATCAATATGAGGAACGTCTTTCGAGCGTGTTGGCTCGGTAAGCACATGTTCCCTGGACTCTTGGGTTCACTGTTGCTGCAAACCAGAAATTCTGATGAGGATGTTATATACATACGCCTCCACAAACAAACACAGAAGGAACACAGGGCTTCTACTATTTTCCTCCCCTGGGAATTGCATGCTATTATTTTGTGCAACATTAAGGTCAGCAGTACAGAAGGAATTTCACAGCAGCAGGATGCTGGGTTCAGCTGGAGAGAACGTACTGATTGGAGGGTTCATGTTCAACCATCCATAAAGGTCCTTTTTTTTTTTTTTTTTAAAAGAGCCTCACTACTGAGTCACATGTCAGGGGAATCTACAAAATAGAACATCCAATTAAGAAGCTCATCTTCTCCACTGATCAACTATATACTATTCTCTATTCTGTGTATTTTGTACTGTGCCACTCCGAATAAATCATGTTGTGTTTTTTCCCTCTGGGCATTGAGGAAATAAGACTGTGTAAAGAAAGAGTGTGTAGCTGAATCCAGCCCAGCTTTTCTCTTCCTCAGCATAACCCCGGCAGATTGACTCCGTCACACACCACCTTCATTTGGTGAGTCTCAATCCTACTACTACACCCGGGTTTATGTTGTCCATTCAATGTCACCTTTACGCCACAAGACTGCAGATTTCAGAGTGATGCCTGAGGAGGTCAAATCTGTTTTTGTATTTCAGTCAAAACTGGCAGCAAAATAGCACACAACAAGGATAAATCAGTAAATCTTTTTTTATTTAAATTTTTTATTAATTATTCAATCAATAAAATCACAGAATTTAGGTAAAAAAAAAAAAAGAAAAAAGAAGTCCAATCAGGATCTCTCACAGCCCAAGGCAACAACTTCAAAAGACTTTACGACCACCAGTCCAAAACCAAAAGATATAATCATCATGATATAAAAGAGAGGACAGCAGCAAATCCTAACACCCTAACATCATTTCCGAACATCATTTCCAGAGGCTGGAAACAGAGAATGTACAGCGGCGTGTTGTTTGGCCATGCTAGCAGCATGTTCTAGGGATGACAATGCTGGTCTGTCGGTCGGTCCAACACCTAGTCCCAGAATGAATGTCATCGCACAGGTTGCCATGACATTTTGTAGAGGTGTCCAGTCGACAAACCTACCAACTTTGTCCACCGGTAGAGATTTTGCAATATGGCTTCACGGCGGAAGCTAATCGTGCGTGATCTCGCAATGTCGCCAATCCAGCTGCCTCGCAGGGTGAGGTGATACGGGCAGTCATGGAGGAGGAGGAGGAGGAGAGTGAAGTTGTAAGCAGGAGGAGGCATCACAAACAAAAATGACATACACCGTGACAGAAGATTTCAGCAATATCGCCCACCCCTACTGCCAGCAGGTCAAAGTTTTTCCTTATCCTGAACAAATATGTGCAAAACTAATGAGAAGTACAGCCTCACAGAGCAACTGCCACGGCTGAGGACTCTTAGTACCGTTGCTGGATAATTGACTTAAACGATATTATTATCTAAAATAACTAATAGATTGCTCAACTCCCTAATTATCAATAAATTGTTTTAGATGTTTTCAGAGGTAAATACATTATTTCGCTAATGAATGATATTCTGTTAAAGTGCAACGTGATGTCACAATCATCATAGCACAAAAGGATTTCAGCATAAACCTTAAACCTTTCATTCCCCAGCTCCCTCTCCCCTCATTTTCTGTCATATCTACACTACTGTCAGCTTTCTAATAAAGGCGTAACATATGCTATATTAACTTTTCCATATTTAGTTTAAGGTGTCCTTTTGAAAGATGAGAGGGATGAGAGGAGCAGGGCGGCTGCTGTCACATCAGGCAGTAATATACACCACCTCCACAAGGGTGAAGGGTCACTCAATCAACCACAGAGCACTTTGAGGGGAGATAAACACATCTGACACCAGACACTGGAAGACGCACACAATCATCCGCCACTCAGCCACCCATGGCTAATAACTGTCAGATGATGTGTGTAATAAAAACAGAGAGCATGTTGTGGTCCCTCTGGTCCCATCCATCTTCCAGTGAGCTAATCAGCTCCGTTAATGAGAGGCTGGGCAAAATAAGTCGATATCCGATTCACACGCATGCATTCAGGACCCGCACCCCCCCCGTCAACAACAAAATTGTCAGCAATGTCTCGCTGACAAGAGAGTAGGGATATTACGATACCAGAAATGTAGAAGTCGATACCAATACCAGTGAAATTCCGCGACTCAATACTAATTCGACACCACATAAAAAAACTGAACAATAAATCCCATGTACTTCCACATACACTCCTTTTCTACCGTTTGTATACTGGTTTTTGCTAGAAAGTTAAACAGGTCATAATCCCCTCTCTAATATCTATGTTATATAGTTGTGAAAACAACTGTATTTATTCAAGTTTCTCGGCAAACCCAATTGAGCACATCATGATAACGTTATAGCTTATATTGGTCGTTTTTACTGAATAGACCATGAACGCACCATAATGAAACTCTATGGAACCTCCGTTCACCGGTCGCTAACAGCTAACGTTAAGTTGCTTTCCTCCTGCCGATTTCAACATGGATCTGTTGTTCCCAATGTGGGATTATCAGGGAAAACATATGGTTTGTCCCCTGGACACGTCAACAGTGAGTTTCCGGCGTCCTAAACACATTTTCGGGACACCATTAGCCACGAGCCCTAAAGGGGTCGTGACATCCTCACAGGAGAGACCAATATTTAGACCAATATTGCGAATGCGATTCAGTATGAATTCACTAATAAAAGAATCATTCTATAGCATGACCACACAGTCAACGGATTAACTGCTTTTTATAGGCCAGGCCCACGTGCTATGATGAAATTAAATTAAATGATTCATGCATCGATATGAATAATATACTTATTTATTAGCTATTTAAGTGTAAAAACCTTCAATCACAGTAGAATATTATAACTTGCAACTTCAAGCCTTGTCAACATGTAATATAATCATCACAATTTAACATTTGAAGAATGAACAACAAAGCACTGCAGAACAGGCCTGGTGTGGACAATAAATATGAACCTTACTCATCTCCAGTCAGTTACAGTAACAAATTACACAAACCGAGCTGCGCACTGACCTGTTTAAAAAGGCAGTTTTTTTTTTGTAACCGTGATGCTTCCAGACCATAGTTGGGAAGCACAGGGGAGACTTTGTTTTCACCTACATTTATGCTCACATTGGGGCTAACCGCTTCACTTCACCCAGCAGTTGGGACACAAGACACAGGGACTTGCAGCATTTATTCATAGACAAACCTATACTGTACATTTACTACCACTTGACAACTTTACTGCTAATTTCTCGCTCAACCACATACTCGCCACGCACTGAGCTGTTCCCCAAAAGGAGCTACGCCACCCTCCTACAAACAACTTCAAATCTATTCTGAATATTCGGAGTATTCCGTGATAATGTGTCAATCTACTGCAAAGAGATTATTTCATCCACGCGTACTCCACCGAGTGAAGAAATGCAAAACAGGTTTTAGAGGTTTTTAGGAGGGGGTGGGCTTTCCCTCACTGCCTTTCTGCCTCTCTAGAGTATCCATATGCCCCATGCAGTGTTGCGCTCCAGAGAGGTGCGCTCGCAATTCCCCGGTATAAACAGCTTTAGCTCCTCAAGCTTAAGGGAGATTTACTGCCTGTGCAGGAGCAATAAAATTGTGTTTACGTCACTGCTGTTACCAGTGTGTGTGGCAAAAGACGAAGATAATAATAGAGAAAATAGGGGAAAAAACAGAGAAGGAGGTGAGGATAGAAAGAAGAAAAAAAACAAAAATATAAAAGGAGAAAAATGGCAGAGAGGGAGACTCTAAACTCTTAAGCTTCCACCGCTGGGAATAGCAGCGATCAGTGCAGCTGACCAGCCAAACAGATCTTAGATTAATGTCGGGAAGCATTGGATACTCATGAGAGATTACATTAGTCGAAACGGGGGTAATGGGAGGTTAATGAGGATGAGCCAAAAAAGCAAGCGTGTCTTGAAAATGTAGGTGAGGGTGGACAGAAGGCAAAGCTTGTTCCTGGAGAGGAGAAGAAACAGAAGCATTAGTGTCTGTGAGAGGAGATGATAGGCAGACTGCTGCGAACAAAGGGAACAGATGCCAGCCTATCAGTGGGAAACACTGGGACCACACGGCGAAATCTAGATTTCTCCTATTTCCTCTAAGTAATAAAACAATGGCACCGCATCGCCTCATTAAAGGGGTAATCGAGGGTGTGAGAGCACTCCCCTCAGCTCCGAACACATCTCTCTCTCTTCCTGTGTCTCACTCTCTAACCCTTTCACGCGAGGCCATTGTGTCTCCTCCTTGCTGTTTCTCGCCACGATTCCAATCTAGTTTGATGCGGAGCCCTGCCGCCTGCTGAATAAATGCTTACCTGGGCAGCGGGTCAGAAACCCAGCCCAGACCAATTTCTATCAGGAGGTATGAAAACTCCAATTATCTCCTTAACAATCATCCCCTCGCAATTATCTCCCCATCTGCGTATCAGTGTCAACAGGTGCAGAGGGACAGTCCCGCTCACACACCTTTTTCCTCTGACAGAAGAAGTGATGGAGGTGGATATGTGGAGCAAGAAGAGGCAAACACACAACCTGCATGCTAATTCATTCGAAACGGCAGAATATATTAACAATCTGCCTCGACAAATTCCACCCGAACTACAAAGAAATAAAGCGTCTTCATAATAAGACCCGAGCAGAGTGCGACCAGAAATGTAGCATTCATTTTCTTACAACAACTAACTAGAGGTGGAATTAACATTTGACAAAAGTAGGCTAGTTTATCACATTGATGTATACGTTGACTGTTTGGGTAAACCCTCCGCAAAAACAGCGAATGTCCAATTATATAGCTTAGCAGCCGTAACCGGGCATAGCAGGACTGTCGATCCTTGGATTTCTCCTCATGTTGAAGCGATCCAAAATCCAAATCATTTGGAAGGTGTTGCCTTTTTTTTTTGTTGCTATTGCTAAACCAAAAACACAAGAGCTAAAGTATAAGGAATTAATCAAACAATGCGCAGCAAGCAGCAAAAGTTACCAGGTGTGGCTAACTAGCTAGTAACCAGTAATGCTAATGTAGCGTTGTAGCATGCCATTAGTTGAGTAAGAGGATTTAAGATTGTCATGCTGGGTTAGGGTTATCCTATCAAAAAGAGTCAGGCGGACAGAGTTTTAACCAACTGTCATTGAGATAACTATACATAGCTAGTAATATCGATGGTCACCAGCTAGAATTGAGATGCCTGCTTTAGTCCAACTTCGGCTTGAGTTGTTTCAAAAATGTCTTACAATACAATACAACAGCATGAACTATGTTAAAAGTAAGAAGTATGTTCAAATCTGTGGTTGACAAATGTATATCGTCTTATGGCATACGTTGTCTCACTGTCCACCAATGATGCGTGATCATTTATTATCTTTCTTTCTAGTTTGCTTCCCCAATATTCAGCAACTGTTGCTCTGGTGTAATGGCAAGGCAGTCGTTTAGTACGGCGAGCATCTGCGCACAACAGCAGTCTTGTGCTGTCCCTGTAAGAGCAGTTACACTATGTCACAGTGTTTAATATGCTTCTAGGCTTTGTTCCTCATTAAAGTACACAGAAGTTCCAGAGATGTACTGTCTGACAAAAGAAAAAGGGACTCACTTCTGTCTTTGCCACAAAAACATGACAGCTGCCATCATCCGGCGCTCGTCCCTCCACCCCGCAGCACAAATCCTGGTCCTCATCCCCGAACACATTGTTTTCTAATTGCCAGCCCCACAAGTCTCAGCTCAGACCTCCATGTCCCAGCTGCCTTTAAATCCAGAGACGACAGATTTGTTTTAAATACTTGGTGAGCTTGTGTGAATACAGAGAAGGATTCGGAGCAGGCGTAGAAAGACAACGAGGAGAACAAAAAGAAACGGAGTGGGCACAGTCATCACTAAAGTGTGTGAGTGCGTGTGTGTTTATGTGGTGAACGAGAAGCGTGTGTGTGATAAAAACTGGTGTCTTGTCAACACAGTTTAAGTCTCAAACTTCAAGGCACTAAATGGCCGCTGGGGTAACTTTGTGTTTGCGTTTTTCTTTTTTTATAAAAATGGTCATACGGAGGCAGAGGAGATTAAATGACAGGTTGCTTAATTTTTCCTTCTTAACCATTTTTCTCTTCTGTCACCTCTTGCCCCATGTGTACATTCCCACCGCCTTTCTTTTTGCAGGCACACACAACACACAAAAACAATCTCCATCCCCCTTCTGCTCCACACTCTATCACCCGGCTGCTTGGGGAGCAGTTTTGGCTGATCTACATTGATTGCTATGGGCCATTCTCTAGCCCTGGCGCTCCGGAGCAAAAAAAAAAAATCCAAGCCTTCTCATTCATCAAACCAGCACCTGCCAGACTCCAGCCCAAGAGAACAACCGTCAGTTTCTTTTCTCCCCCCCCCCCGCCACCATTCTATTTGTTTTCTCCTTGACAAATAACTGTCATGTCCTGAACGGTCAGGAGGGAGGGGTGATCTGCTATTTGTCCGCCTTTTTCAATAACTCATTGAACACTCGGTAATCCCTCTGAACACGCATGCACTGTGGAAGTCAGTCACCACAGCTGTACCTCAATGAGTGACAGGGTAGCTACACGATGAAATACAACACCCCTGAGCCTGAGTGACACCATCCATCGGCTCTGAAATTACAGCTTAACCTACACCCCAACCCTTCTTTTTAACACTTCCATCCCAGCTGAGTCACCTTACTGGGATGTTGTTCGCCCCTGTAGGGGGAAAAAGATTTGGTGCAAAAAAAGGTGAATGTAAGAAATACAGAAATAAAGTCTCCAGGTGACAGACAATCCTTTTTGAATTTCTCCTGGCAGATCCTAAAGAGGGCTGAGTATTTTTAAGCATTGCAGTGCTTAACGCAGTCACTTCAATTGTCTTGTTTCCCCTGTGGTTTTTTTATTAAATTTTTTTTTGCTTATAACTCCATGAAGCGATAGCATTGGATGTTCAGCTGTGAATAATACATTAAATGCATCTGCTCGTGCTCGTTTTCTTATTAGCCATTGTGTCTGTGCATGTGTGAGACCACAGAACTTCACAAAGCAGTCTCGCACGCTCACACGCATTTCAATTTAGTAGTCAGAGCAGAAAACTCTGACAAGGAAACCTAAAGCCAGGTGGATGTTGCAGTAGACGGACTCCAGCTCAAATTCTAATCTCTGGTTTGCATTACCCGAGATGAATTACTTCAGGCACGTGAGAATAATTCAAATAGAGCAGGGAAAAAAATACCCAACTTTGGTTGACCTCGTTATAACCCAACGACAAATGGAAGCTGTGACGATGGGTCTCAAGTAGAAACTGCTTCACTAGCCAAAAAGGTTGGGCACAACTGGTCTAAAATACTTCATTTTGAACGTCAACGTAGAATCAGAGAGTCAGTTCACGATGTACCTTCATTCCTATTATCAAATTAGTTAGGTTAACCTAGGAGTGTGTTTAAGAGCTCTCTGGCTGCTCGTGTTTTTTGATCTGTCGGACTTCTTTTTAGGGATGAAGCAGCGTTCCAAGATTAGCAATTAACTTGGACAAAACATCTTTTAATAACCCAGAATCCTTCTTTTATGTTGAGTTACTTGCACCAGTCTGGGAATGTTCACTCTTCCTATCAGTCATATCCCTTGAAGCCACTGCTAGTAAAACGTTTTTTTTTTTTTAAATCAACAATTCATTTCATAAACTTTAGCCTGAAACTTGGCATGGTACATGGAAAAAAGTCAAACATATCCAAACACCTATTTCTTTTCAGCTTTCTGTCCTGATGTTTCTTTTTGAGGGGTGATTTATTCTACCAGTGTCTATAGTTGTACAGAACATTACACTATCAGACTAAAAACTGCAGCGCTGCTTCACTCAGTACACTTTCCTGATTATCTACATATACCTCCAGTACAAAGAAAGAAATATAGTCAGAACTATAACGTTTATACTCATTATTGACAGTGAGGCAATAAAATGATTGTCTTGATTTACCATCAACGTATGACAACCCCTGGACTTGACCTCTACCTGTATACTCTCTCTGTGACATAGACCTACATTTATTCCCATAACCCAACAGTAATTCATATCTGTCCTCGAGGGCTCCAAAAGGGAAGCCCCCCCCCCCCCCTTTCCTCTCATCTGTGCTGTATTGATCGACTGAGCTGGCATCTGTTTGGTGCTCAGTTAATTGATCATGTCTGCCTCGTAGATCCTCTTCTAGTCCTCTGTAATGGACCCTCAGAGACCCGGGGAAATACAGCTGCCTACATCGCAGTGACAACCCAAATCGTCTTTTCCATGAACACTAATTAGTCTTAATGAAAGATTTATTATCAGGATGGCTGAGCTAGATACAAAATGAAATGCCAGTTACGGACTCGTAAAAGCTTGACGTACATGTAATTAAAAATTCCACAGTTTGAAATGTTCCAATTTGTTGGTAGGTGCAATATTCTGCAGACAGATTTTCATCCAAAAATAGCCAAAGCTTAGCCTAAATCTCGCCACACACATGTAGGATATCAAAGAGAAAAGCAGATAATATAGGCGTGAGCCTGCAGGGGATTTGACATGAAGCTAGCGATTCAGTGACGTTCTTATTACAAACCAAGTCAATACCAGATTATGGTAATGTGAAATCTAACTGAGGGGAACAGTGACTGAAATTCTCCATGTACACACAGCATCCCCGGCAGTTATTTTTAACCACTGGAAACACGTCAAATGAGCCAGTCCAGCAAGCACTTTCACAAAAAATGTGAAAACAAAGACATTTATAGAAAACAACCCGTGATTCATAATGATAAATGATAAAAATACAGGTGTTTATGACTTGGTTTGTGCATGTGAACGGAAGAAGGAAGACAGAGAAATGCAAATTAGCTCAAGTATCCTGTCTCACATTATGCCGACAGTGTTGCCATCGTCATTACTTCCCCAACGACTCCACAGGCGGGAAATAAAATGAATCATTACCATTCAATGTCTCTATCTAAAATGTTTTTTCCTTCGCTCTCCTCTTTGTTCCCTCTTTCACTTTTGCCCTAGTTCAGCCAACCCCCACAACCTCCTGCCTTTGTTCTCCTGCTCTTTAGACAGGTTGCCAGCAAGTGTGTGTGAGCATGTGTGTTTTTGTTTGTGTGCGTGTATGTGTGGGAGGGCTTGCTTCTGGAGGAAGTGGCTAGTCATAAGAGCCAGCTGATGAGTATCACCCTCATCCGGAACTCCATTCATCCCCGTACACAAGGGCCCATTCACCCGCTGCTTTTCACACTTGTGTACCCCGAGAGCCCCGGGCACGTTCCCACACTTGCGCACGCTTACAGAGGTGAACTGTCACTCACTCAAGACATCCTACACAGATACCAGAATGGGCACCCAGATGCATATATACACACTCCTCCACACAGGCATACTAAATAGAAACCCAGGAATAGGCTGTTTTTCTCATCTGACTCATTATAAGCAGGCCCTGGAGCCCTTCTTTTTTCCCTTACAAACCCGTCTCTATAACCTCCACATCCAAAAAGTCTTTCAGAGCAAGTGACACAGAGCAGGAAGAGGTGTCACTTTCATTTGAACCGTCTCCCTCAGCTGTGAATCGTTCTGACATGCTTGTTCCAACAGTCCACCGTCACACCCATGGATTGCAGTGATATGCACACATTGAAGAAACTCAGTCATATTTGATGGCATCGTGCAGAAGACTGAGAGGGGTGACTGGATGGAGGGGAAAATATGTGGATATTCTGTAGTGCTGACAGCGCCTGGATCCAGTTAAGCTCCAGTAAGACATTTCCTGAAAAACTCACAGGCCTTGGTGGGTATTTCAAGTATTTTTTTCTGCTTTCACACTTTTTATAGATTTTGGAAGCAATTCTACCAATTAACTGAATAAATAAAGACAGAGAACAAGAAGTTAACAGAGGGTACGTACATGGCGCATTTCAGCCATTTGAGTCCAAATGGCCATATTGTTCTATAACAGCCTACTGTGTGTGTGCTGCTGTCTCTCCATTGGATGCACGCTGTGACTCTGACATTACTGTTTCCCACCTTCCTCCCTCCATCCCTCCCCTGCTTATTGGCGCCATGTTTTTTCCACTAGCAACATCCCTGGAAACGTTCAGCCGAAGCCTCATATTCACATCACATTCCCTTCTGAGCAAAGGACCATCTCATTAATGAGGGCATCTTGGGTGTGTTTACATTTCATTACACAGCTCTGCCTGACTACACAGACCTAAATGCCTGGGGGGTGGGTGGGTATTGGGGGGGGGGGGGGGGGGGGGGGGTTGAAAGTGATGGTTGCCTTGCCTGCGGGACTGTCAGGGTTTCCAAATGTTTTTTTTGCAGCTCGTGGTGGTTTTTAAATGCATCTCTGCAAAATGATACACAGTGTAAAGCCAACTCTGGACATGGATGTGTGTAAAGTGTAGGGATATCTGCCCTGTACTCTGACCGACAAGAACAAAACACATCTTTCTGCGATGGTGTTGAACATTCGGCAGCAGCCAGCACTGAATGTCTATAAATCAGCATGAGTTCTGTTGTAAATAATACTTTATTTCCAATCCTATTCCAAGCTCATAACTAAATCCCAATAAAATGGCAACAACCACATTACATTAAACCTCTGTGTGGGAAAAGGCTTCTCGATTCCCTGGAATCCCTGGCTTCTACCAATCAAATTGGAGCATTTCCAGGACTCTTAGTTGTTGCTGTTGTATGTGCAGCTATACATAAGTGCCAAACCTTTCTGTACCTACAGTATATCATTTATTATCTGCTAACTTACAATTTTTATCATGATGTTTCTCCCAGTAGTGGTATAGCAGCTTAAATAAAAAAACATAGAGATCTGTAGTGTGGGTAGTTTAACAAATGTTGTATTTATTCCATTTTAATATTTCAAATTTTCCATTGTTGTTAATACGATTAAGTATAGAAACTTACTATTCTTGGTTCATAGCTTTGCTTATCTGTTCTTTTAGTTTGGTGTGGTGACAGTATTCAATACAAATCCTGTTGTTCTATTTAGGATACGGAACCAGACAATGTCCTCTTACTTTCTTTTAATTGGTCGTTTGTGTCGGATATTGGGGATTGCCACAATGCAGAAGTTGTCTCGTAATCAGCGTAATCAGATGAGCCTGCAGAGGAACGTACAGTCCGTCCAAGACCTAATATCAATAGTAGGCCTAGGCGATAAAATGATAGTTATATGTATTGCGATAGACAACTCATCAATAGCATTAAGAAAATTGTTCCATAGGATGTTTGATAGTTTCACGGCGTATAGTTTACGTTTGTGCCAACAACCGGTGCATACGCAGCTGAGGGTTTCAACACGGACAGAGCAGGACTTAAACCCAACCAAGGACCATTTGGGACCCCCTTCCTCCCTTGAACATATACACTTTACACAACAAAATACACGTTTCTAATCACGGCCAATCAGGAGAAGATGTTCTTGAGTTGGCGCAAATGTCTTTTTATGTCTCCAGAACTTCGGTTCAGAAGATGAGGCCAAAGCTCCTGTGGTGAAGCTTTGCAATCTCCAAGCCATTGGAGGTTTTAAACTGCAGCAGCGGGTGAGCAATAACCTATTTGTCATCAGCCATCCTTCTGCAGATGCCAGATCTACCTGCACTGACCTTTGGATCAATCATGGCCAGACAGACTCCTAGGAGTTCACATTCGCCTTGCATTGGCATTGTCTAACGGACGTGTTATCTTACGAGTATTGCCCCACTAATGACACCGTGCAGAGTATCTACAAGGTTTTCACGAGCTAATATGAGCCCTCAGGGTATATTGCCACCCAAGCTAAGATCTTGATCCAATGTCTGTCGGACAACAAAATAGAGAGGGATGATCCAAGGCTACCTGAAGACCTCCTACATGCATAGCAGACCAAGCAGAGTTGTCTTTTGCATTGCGTCAGAAAGTTTGTACTGCTCAGTTGCTTATCTGTCACAGAGATCCCTGATGGATAGATTGAAGTCGCAGTCCTCACAGGAAGATCCGGGTTTGCGAAAAGAAAAAGGACCAGTCAATCCCACGGCTATAACGATGTTCTGCTTTATCTGCTGCCCAGTTAGCTCAGGTACCGAAGACAGAGCTCTACTCGGTTTCAAAGTTGTGCTAATAAGGTGTTTTGTTCCAAATCCAGGAACTGACAAATCATGAGGACTGGGACTACATGGATATAAATAACAACCTCTGCGGACGACATCACTCAAGGCAAGAGACTTGTCGAGCTGTCAATTCTGAGTAGGTGGTCACACAGGCCCAAGTTTTTTTCTGGCAGCCACCTGAGCGGTGGAGAGCAAAGCTTATAAAACCTAACTCAAGCAACCTACCTTCTGTGGTGTCTTTTCACGAGTTCCAAGATCCACATGTTTAGTATGCTGTTCCTCACGGTTTAGTATAATAGTTTAAATAAGAACATAAGAATATAAAAAAATATAAAAAATTTCACCACACAATTTGCTACTGATATTTCTTTTTTTTGCAATTGTGTAGATATAGAGATTTGCTTATTATTAGGGCGGAACATTCTTGGTTTATTACTTTACTTATCTGTTATTTTGTTTATAACCGTACACTTACCAACGAGCGCACACGTGGAGTGTGTGGACTGGTGTAGCGACTGTATTCAATAACTATCCCAGAAAACTATTTAATGCCTCGTCAGAGACCAGAAGTCTGTGACTATTCAACATGCCAAACCCAAAATAAATAAGAAAGGTTATAGAGTCTGTTCCTAAGACTATCTTTCAGTCCGAGTCGGAATGTGTCTTTATAAAACGGCATCATGTTTTTTTCCACTCCTTTGTTTACTCTGTGAGCTATGATTTATATCTGCGACGGCGTCCAGGCCAGTAGAAAAGGACTAAAGACCTGCTTTTAAATTTCCAGACACGTTTTAACATGGAAATGCTAAAATCAATGTCTGAAAGGAGTAATCAAATGTCTGTCACTGACGCACACACCTGACAGAGAGTCAGGATGGCACAGTCATCAAATGGTATCTCCTGGAAGAGTGCAACTTCGCCATAGTGAGTGTGAATGAGCCACAGGCAAATTCAGAGGAGATGAGCATGGAATGAGAAAAACACGGCTGAAAAGCCTCAAGGGCGACACAATCTTGTCAGAATACAAAGAAAGGATAAGTGCAGGGTTAACAAAGAAGAAACAATTAAGACTGGCAATTCTTTTGTCAAGCTAAGACATGGAGTCATTGTCTGGCTGGTAATGGCACACATTATCACACACAGGAGAATGGCACACTCTCTGCTCTGACCAAGGACTCCAGTGATGATTTTCTAACTTCCTTGTTGACCATAAATCTGGCATCTAATTGCCAGAATGCTATAATTAATTTATAATTTGAATTCAAAATGCCGCCCTTAAATGAATTAGAGACCCTCAGCTATGTCTGTCATAAATCCATACATACATTAAAACAGATCATAAAGACCAGGCAGAGGTAAGATCCTAAAAGTTGAAATATGTATTGTGCGTGCGTGCGTGTCTTTGTTCATTTTATTTGTATTTTTTAAGGAAGGGGGGGTTCAGTAGTGTGTGTTCTGCCAGAAAAAGATAGTCGCATTGTGATCGTGTTAAATTAAAAATGCACTTAGAGTCGTTGTTCTTCTTTGTTCACATCGCCTGAGAGCCTTGATCTGCGCTCTGGCTCCTTGTTTTCTACATCGATTTAAAGAAGGAAAGGCGCACAGCTTTCAAATGCATATAGCTGTAAAAACCTGATGTTATATGACTGTAGTATCTCTGCTGATTCTGCAGAGGCTGCTTTTGAATCCCTATGGCTTCTTCGGAGCGCAAGATCATGCAGAGGAAAGCAGAGAAAAGAAGTCCTTCGCGATCCCACGCAACAGTTACTGAGATAATAACCTTGTAACACACGCAAGTCTTTGCAGGAGGTCTATAATACAGGCGATTATAACATGCGCATGTTTTAAACCCATGGAGTTCCAAGTGCTCTTTACGAAGTCAATAGACAGATTGAGGGGATGGAACAACAGGCTGCACACACAGCATATGGAAAATACAAGCACATGCAATCTGCTCCCTGTGAGATAGCCTAATACTTACAGGCATATGTCATGGAGAAGCTATTCCCCATCTTGACCATATCCACCTGCGGCACCAGTTTGGGGATGTCCTGGTGGTGAGACAGGGCGAAACGAAAAACCTCATATTCGTGCGATTCGGTAGGGAACAATCCTCCTGTTGAGCAGCAAAGAAGCAGGAGTTAATGTTGGACACAATGAAAAAAAAAAAAAAAAAAAAAGAAAAAAAAAAAGAGACACATGGGGTAAACTTAAAACAGAGGTTTCAATGCTGAGACAAAAAGGTCTGAGGCGCGTGCACCATTCTCACCTATATTGATGTTACTTGGAAAACTTGAGCTTGATCCCAAGCACATCCCCAGTAAACTGGTGTAGAGAATGGTGAAGCTTCGCTGCATATTTCCTTTGGCATTGGCGAAGGGAAAAGGAGCCGAAATCCAAGCATAGGTTTGTCCGTGTGTGAAGTTAAATCCCACGCTCCTCCGCCGCTCCTATAGCCTCCTGTTAGAGCAGCATGCACACCGACATCGATTCAACACCGAGACAGTTATCGCAATGGCGAGAGGAGGCACCTTTCTCTCTCCTCTGTTTCCTCTCTCTGCTGATGCTCCCTTGTCCTTGGCTGCTGTTGTATGAGACGGAGAATGACTTCAGCATTAGCCGCACTGCAAAAAATACGCCCGTGTTGAAAAGCTGTTGAGCCTCAATGTGAAAAAAAACAAAGAACATTTTATTGTTATTATTATTTTTATTATAATTTGTTATGCACAATGCAGGCGATATAATTTCACTTGTTTTTTTTGTTTGCAGCGACATTTCGGTTCTTTAAAGAAATGTCTGTATATAAGTGCCGATGCAACAAGGTAGAGCAGATCGCTCATAAAGGAAATGACATATCGACAAATGACATTTTTTTAAAAATGTTGCACAGCACAACACGTGACATTATCTCACCTCAATGAAGGGATGTATTCACCTCCACAAATGAAATAAAATAACACTTTCACACTCAATTCTTCACTAATTGACTTGCGGGCTGAGTATTTTTTGCAGTGTACACCCTCAGAGCGCACCCACAGGTCCCTCAGGAGGCGCACGGGATTTCATGGATATCTATTCGCTTTCCTGCACCGCAAGAGTCAATATATTACTATTATGTGCATGTTTATAATGTGATTTTATTCTGAAGTATTTTTATTTATACATTTTTTTTTTTTTTTTTTTACATTTTTCAAACAGTGACACAATTACCCAGAAGTGATTTCTACATATGAGGAACAGGAACACATGTATGTGTTCAATTCAATCCCGGTTAAAACCCTGTAGCTAAAACAAGTGGTGGCCAACCATTGGGCAGAGCAGCGGTGCAAAGTTGTTGCAATCCAGATGTAAATTCCAACTTGTCATTATATGATCTAAACCAATCAATTTCTCAAAAATGTCAGATGTTTCCAAAGTCAAGAATGAACTTTGAACCTCAATTTTCAAGACTACATGGATACAATTCTCAAAGTGTTCAGTGGAGAAAATAAGCTCCAGAAGAGTGAACTATGAGACTGAATTATATCTCCCATTGCAAAGAGAACCAAGTCTAATCTCTGAAGTCGTCTTTGGCATGCTGTTGCATAGGAAAACATTTGACTCAAATGGTTTTGTCTGTGATTTATATTCAACAAAAACACAACATGTTCACAACATTGTTCTCTGCTTCATTGTCACACAGATGGCTTTATTTTGGCACGTCTAGCATCAAGTGGGGCTTACTGTGTGTACAATTATTTACATTCAAAGGGACTTAAAGCTATGGTGATGGGCAGGTAACTACACCATTGTAATGTATATATACTGTAGTTTACATGAGATCAGATGAGTCATTAGTAAAAAACAAACAAAAATGATTTTCCTATTTTTAAAAACTGCTGTGGCTTCCAACTCTTGCTAGATTTAGCACGGTTAAAAGAACGCTTAGATGAGTCATTCTTGCCTTTGCTTGGTCAGTAATACAGGATTAGAAAATACAAACATTAAACAGATGGACACATCTCCACCAGGTATTACTGCACTTTGATATCCCTGGGAGCTGAAAGCACATGGCCATTTGAATTGCAAGTACCATTTTCAGAGTTTTAGAACTGGGGTGTAAATTCTGGATAATTGGCTTAATATTTGCAGGATATATTCTTTAAACAGGCTAGGTTTAATATAATATTTCAGAATTCTGAATGTGCAAAAGGACTTTTGCTTTGCATGCTCCCCCTTCCTCTCACACAGTGCAGGACTGGCGAGCAGCTGATAAGGAGGGTTATGATTCAAACCATGTATTTACAGACAGCTACAGCCAATTATTTCCTGAAGAAAAGGTACAAGCCCTCGTGCTTTTGTACACACTGAGAAATTAATCAACACTAGCAATATTCTCAGGAAAATTGATTGCAAACCATACTATGGAGTGTTGTCCCGATGCTTGTTTAGAAACTAAGTGGTAAATCCTGCTTTTGACACAATTAGGATTAGGGTTAAACTCTCTTATCAGACCAAGGTGGGGTTCTTTCTTTAGGGAAAATCACACGAAAGCAGCCATTAACACATTTCTCCATAAAAATGCCATTTTTAAGATTAGGAGGATTATGGTGAATTACATTTACAGTGATTCCAATTGAACAGAAACATTTCTGATAAAAAAAATGAATTATGACACTGGCTGCAGCACTTAACACACTTGAGCAATAGAACTGCAGGAAGTAAAAGGTTATCTAATCCATGAATGATGGATGTCCTTTAAATAGTGGCAGAATGGTCAATCGTCTTCGGCTTTGTTCAAAAATGATGAGGGGTTAGCTCAAACATAAATGGTTGAGCAGGCCGTCATTACCATACTCTGGTTTTAAAAAAAAAATTTTTTGGCATTTCATTCTCTATGTACATGACCACATTTGATTTATGCATATTTTACGAGTTTCATAGTGCGTATTTCAGTGTTTGGGTGTTTGTGTTTGCCAGTAGTTCCCCATGTGTAATGAACGCCATGCAATCTTTTTTAAACTCCTGATTAATGCAAATAGATCTTAGAATAGCATTAGTAACGATGTCTTAATATTCTATGGTGCTAAGTAGTGGAATAACAATCCCAGAGCTTGCTGTTGGAGGTTAAAAATATCATCATCGGACAGACACTATGTAACCAAAAGAAGGAAATACGCTGTCTTTTTGTTCCTTAAGATGTCTTCATTATAGATCATAACGTGAGTGTCTGTCTGTGGGTTTTTAATAGAAGTCTATGTTAAGAGTATAATGAGGGTAATCCATCAAAATCTGCTGGTTTCACTCGAGTTTGAGTGAGGAGGTGGAAAAAACAGAAATCTCCCCAGCGTGTTACTCGTATAATTAAGCCACCGCACTTATGTTGTCAAGTACTTGTGTATGTCATACTGCTGCAGGCAAAACTATGAAAAGCATGTTGTTGCAGAGGTGACAAAGGAACAAAATATGTCAAACAGGCCAAGGAGTAGATGTGGAATAGCAGAATAACGGCAACCTGCCACAGAAAGCTCTCGAGGGACAACATGACTGACAGTAAGAACAAAACTAGTAGGAATGGTGTTGGATATTGTCAACAATTCATATTACAACTAGTTATTCATATTTGGTGGAATACATTACTCAACCCGAATTAATCCATATGTTTGACTGAAATTACTCTAGGTAGCTTATAATGCTAAAAGCAGAGGATCATCACCAAAACTCTGAAGCTCTACAAAGTTTTTTTAGCCTTTTATAGCTAATTGTTATGGTTTAACAATGACCAAATAAGAGCTAAATAATTATTAGACTAACATATTATCAGGTTTCTACAAACATGACTTTAGATGAAGTTCAATGTTGCTCTGTGTCTGCTGGATGGGAAAACAGCCAAATGTGTGCTAACATGTTAGCCGCAACAACTTCATAAGGGAGCGTAGCCTATGGTGGTGGTTGTGTATTTCTCAGCTTGTTTTGGTGGGGGGCAGAAAAGTCAAAGCTTTAATTAATTGTATATCTAAAAAAAGAAAAAGTATTTAAAGAGTCTACTACCTGGAGAAACAGCAGTATAATATATATACTGTTAATGTTTCAGTGATAAAAAAAACGCCCCAAATGTGTCGTACTCTTTTGGTAAACACAATAAAACAGAACTGAGTTTTCTATTCTCGTGGGCTAGTCTGACCTCTTAAAACTATGTGTAAAAATACATTTTCATTACATATTGCAGCAATGAGATTGTGTAGTCCATGCATTTGAAAACACCTAACTGTATCAAACAAAGCACACCAGACCGATTGAGCACGCTATTGTTTCCTATCATTCACTAACAAAAGAAAAGCAGCAAAACACAATTCATAAAGCACTAGATAGTGAGAAAATTGTCCTCCCATCTCTTTCAATTCAATCCCTCAGTTGTGCAGAAGTGATCAATCTTCATGTCACGCACAGAAATCAGTAATGGATTCTGATGTTTGTGGCTTGTTACTCGCTTTATCTGCACGCCTGATTACAGCACTTGTTGACTGAGTGACAGACAGCGGAAGTACACCAGCCTTGGACAAATGCCTGACATTAGTAGAGAATCAATAGGAAGCACACCGGCCTGGACTCAGTGCATGCCTCTTTTCTGCTCTGCACCTTAATTGGGATGAGTTATTGACATGTGGCCTAATTAGTCGCCCAAATAATAGATTTAGCAGGTTCACCCAGAGACGAGGCAAAGATTGGGCCTTTTGAAAATACTGACAATCTTAAAGTTGTGTGAGATCACATGGTGTGTATACGAAGAAGAGAAGGCATTCTTAGTCCTTCAAGGATACACTCCAGCCTGCCTTTGGCTCTAATCCCCAAGCCAATTGCTTCCCACTGCATAAATCATCATCAGACATAAATCTTTAAAAAAAAAGAGTCACAAACAATATTTTTTTTTTACTTTTTTAAAAAGAAGACTACAGATTTCTAAAACATCTGGGGACTGTTTTTTAGCTAAAATCTCTCAAATAGAAGTACAGAGTGCATTTTCTGGGGTCTGTTTTTACATCAGCAGAATGGAGGATCCGTTTTCATTCATTTCCATATGATAAGAAAATCATCCAAAAATGAGGTTCAGAAAGGTACTGTTCACAGTGCACATTATGTCAGTTAAAAAAAAAAAAAATCAAAGTTATGTTATTGTTACATGGCAATTCAGTGCATCAGTTATGGAAATTATGGAAAGGCATTGCAGATGGTCATACTTAATATGTCCATCATTCAGCGTCATACACCCAAGGATGCCGTGTACGCACAGGGAGCACAGTTAATCAGATAATTCCAATTATCAAAGAGGCATAGCACGAACATAAAACATTAGCGGTGTGGAGAATTAACATGCTTCCTTCATCCTTTTTGTTGCTATTCAGGTGTTCTCTCTCTCTGGCTCTGTCTCTACCTCCCTATCCCTCATATGCTACCTGTATAATTGCCTTTCCCCTCCACTAGCCGCGGGGGAAGTGGAGCTCTCACAACGTTACCGTGGTAATACTGATTGATGGAGTCGATACTTGTGCAGTTCCAGAACATCGAGCATCGGCGCACACAGACATGACAAATTTCTGGGAAAATTTTTTAATGGCCTGATTAATTCCCTCTAGGGAAATGGAAATATTGTGAATACCTATTAACTCATGGAGGACATAGAGCAGTACAATAGGACCATACTCAGGGCGCTTTTGTGTCCATTGTTTAGCTGTAAACAAACAAGGGAGGGATGACGAAGAGGAAAGTCATAGCTAGGGCTGCTTAACAATGCGTGACAGGGAATTAAAAGATAAATCAGCCATTGTTTGAAATGTAGATCTTTTTGTGACATGACTGAGAATTTATCAGACTGTCTCAAATTCATTAGAAAGTATTTTCACGACTCACTTCCTGATTTATAGGATATCACTGAGGAAATGGTAATTCAGTGTAATGGCAGTGTATCACTGTTAGTATCCGTCACCTATCAGTTTACAGCTGCTAATTTACTGTTACTAAGGCTCACTGACCGGATGTTTATCATTGAGTGTGCAATAATTATAAACCCAAATACGGAGTAACTTTTTCATCTAATGATTTCTGATTTGTTTACTTGCAAAGAGTTTAAAAGAGCAAAAAAATGACCTTTTGTCAACAGGCTATTATATACATTTATATGGTTTACGGTAATAACTTACAACCCTTTGAAACCACATATATATATATATATATATATATATATAGTAGGAAGACATATGCAATCATGCATGAAATATCATACGATCATGTGCTATTGTAAACACAAGTCCAATTAAGCTAATTCATTAGAGAAAAAGGCAGGGTAATGTTTTGTTAAAACACCGTGAGGAGGTAAGTGTCTATAATTGTGGCTGTGCAGAGTTAACATTTAAAGTATTGCAATGATGAAACATTTGTTAAGTGGAAGAAACATATTCACATAAAAGTAACAATGCCACAATGTAAAAACGCTCCTGTAGTTGAGATTTTACTGAAATGATTACCAGGTTCAAAGTGATAAGTTATTATTTCATTAGTGAGTGTAAACATTTTTTAAAAATGTTTTAGCTCATCCAGGCAGTGCTTAGTCTAAAAACTATTGTACATACTTGTGGGTATTTTAGTCTATTAGCAATACATCATATTTCTTTAGATTATTTATTTTAATGTTTTATACACAGTCAAATATTTTTCTATGCAGAAAAAATAACTAACTACAGCTGACACATGAGAACATATTCTTGGAAAATCCTCCAGATAATTAATGTTGTAAAAAAAAAAAATGGAAATACTCAAGTAAAATACTGAACTTTAAAATGAGTAAGTAAATGTTTTTATTTCATTTTGAACATTCTACCTGTGATTAAACATTTTGATAACTTTTCAGGAATGTTTTTTTTTCTCCATCTTTTACACCAGTTCTGGTTTTAGTATTGTTTTATTTGGAAATGTGTAAGTCCTTGTTCTCACTGGTCACTCCATTTGCTTATGTCATACATACAGAGGCATCAATATTAAATGTGAAAATATCAATATGAAAAGTAGACAGAAAAAAGCCCTTATACAGCTGCGTTAGGGAAACACACCTTTTTCACAGCAGACATATTGATTTGTCATTGTAGTAAAAGCTGAGGTGTCACTTATAACATTAACAATGTCTCCGCTCTATTCAACTGTCCCAGTGAGCCACGGCAGGGAACCAGCACAATACCAGGACCTGCAAACAGCTTTCTTATTATATTATTTACACCTGTGCTCCTCTTGCTGTGAAATTTCAAAATGTCCTCTGTGAATAAGACCTAATCGTAATTTGTTAAACATCAATGTCCGCGTCACAAAGAGACCGCGTCCTCTACTGTCATTGTCTGAGTCTGTGTGACCTGACCCCTACTTTATATCAGTCTATGTATGACAACTATTGCAAGTTCTGTGTGCAGCAGATTAAAGCATTTACATTTTATATGATGGTCAAATTAATTATGACACCTTGGCTTAATTACAATAAACAAATGAGACGGTGTGTATTCTTAATTGTATTACTGGAGAGGATACACACGTCTTGTTATTTACATGAAACCTTTTAGTCCCTCCACCATCTGCTATTGCAGGGAACATCACAATTAATTTTTATTTTTTTTTACTTTGCACACGTTTGTTGCACATTACTCGATGATGGTAGCGACACATTTCTGGTGAATGTGCTATAGCAACTTTGTGGGGCGTTTATTGACACGTTAGCCAACTGTCTCACTGTCTAATCATTTTGAATATCGAGCCTGTCGTATCCGTATGAATGTTCTGCCTCCGCTAATAAACATTTAGGATCAATCAAAACAAATTAACTGTCTGCGCGGCAAACAGGGTCAACTCAAACGAGACACAGGGACGGTAAATGGAAAATAAATTATTAGCCGGCTTACCGAACATTGTTTACCGGTAAACTGCTTTCATGAGAAGCCGCATACGATAGTAGTAGTCTCGGTCACTTAACCACAAGGAGGGGGAATAAAAATATAGTGTTGAAATTGTAAACTAAGGCCTTGGAAATCTTGACAAAAATTAAATAAAAAATGAATAAGAATAAAATTGGATGCAAAGTAATTAATTTTCTAATCATAAAATCCCTCTGAAACCTTTGAGGCTGGTTATAATAACCACTCGGCCTCTTTATTCCTCTCTGCCTGTTACGCTCACTCACACACACATAGGGTTCAATATCACGGCTCATGTGTTGCAGTATACATTGCAGGTGATGGAGTTGACAGCAGCTCCTTCCCATGGAAGCAACCATGCATGGCATATTTGCCTAGGGAAATCAGCGCTAGCCCAATCAATTTGGCCATGTGTGTGTGTGTGTGTGTATGTGTGTGTGTGTGTGTGTTGTCAGCAGTGCAAACCTTTACTGCCACAGCTGCACTGGGTGCTATGAGCTCGTTAAGTCACCGGCTCTAATGATCTCAATCGGCGCCTGATGCAGTCAGACCGACTCGATACCTGCACCTGCTTGGAAAGTCGGAGGGAGAAGTAGAGGTGGAAAGGTCAGCGAAGGAGAAACAGCCCAGTCAATAAAAAAAAAAAGTACAGAACTTCAGGCATCTCAGCAAGTAGGAACTCTCACCCCCAACAAAAATCTCAAGTAAGCAGAATAAACATTTCATTCCACGGAACATGACTCCTAGTCAAACCATACGGAAAAATCTCACTAGCTTGCCAGTGAAACCTCAAAGCTCCTCTTCTGCAGCGCACATCTCTCTGCTTTGATCATATGGCAGAACTGTTTACATCAACACTCAAACCCCCCCCCCCCCCCCCCCCCCAGGTGTCCTGCGGTTTGGATGGAGTTATGATTCAGTAGGGAGCCTCATATTTAGCGGTCTGCTGTTGGTTCTGCTCGAGCTGTGCAGAGCAGACAAGTGTTACCGTTACTGGGTCAGCCACCAAAAATGCATATACAAACAAAAACACGATGACATGTGCACTTTATTTATTGTACCTGTTTCAACTCAGTTGTTACTGTAGCGTTACTCTATTACTACATTTACAACTACGGAGAAAATGGTCCTGGTAGATCTGCATGAGGGCTTAACACACTGCAACTGCAAGAAATGACATGCAAATAGAAAACCAAAAAAAAACAAGAAAATTAAGAAAGAAATCTTCCCCAACGTATTAATTTAGTGAGCTAGTTACATGCTGGTAGGTGCATTTTGTTACCTTTGAAAAGAGCCAGACTAGCTATTTCTCCTTTTCCAATCTTTATGCTATGGTAAACTAACAGGCTGCCGGCTTAAGTTTTAGTTTTAAAGTTATATTTCTTAAAACCTGTGGTTACTGCTGGTAACGGCCATACTACAGAAAACACTCATTGAGCAGTAACAAACAAAAATACAGCAGAAGAGCAAGTGGTGTGTCTGTTTACAGTGCAACCAAACAAACACATGTCGTTCTGATAAAAGAAGTCACAAAAGAATAATGGCTCCTCTTTCTTGTTCCATTGTTCTCTTGCAAAAAAAAAAAAAAAGATCCACCGGTAACAAATTGTTTCCTGCAGCTGCCTCACCACAAATCCTCCCTGTGTTTCACCAGTTGAATTGGACCAATTTCAATGTGCAGCAGCAGCAGCAGCAGCAGGAAATGCTAACATTGTATTTGCAGTTACTTAAAGCCTATATAATGCTGCATTGTTTCCTGTGAAGTCTATTTATATCCAGCGCAGGAATGACGGACACCTCCACTGACTATATAAAAAAAAAAAAAAAAAAAAAAAAACTACAAACAGGGCATTATTGAAAGTAAATATATTAAGTAGCAAATGCTGAAAAATTGATAACCATAAATAATATCAAAAATATGGGATTGAATTAATGAAAATCTTAATGATTAAACATTTGACAGACAGATATGAGAGTGGTATTGATTGTTTCATCTAACTCTTCAGAAAAAGTGAATTAACCCAAAATGTATTTATTTAAAAAAGCACACTAACACATTATCTACACAATCTTATCGTGTATAAATAATCACAATACCAATGTATTTCTGTTCAATTTACTAGTTGCTGCTGTGAAATTGGAAAACATAAATAAATTGAGTCTGTGGCTACTCACACAGATTCCCGCGGTTTTCACTACAGTGAAACCAATTGAGCTTTCCCATGTGGCGATGAGTCCAGAATATTGACAAATGTACTGTGAAATGCTGAGGGGCCACGGCCGCAGAAGTGGGATTTGTTTGGAACAAACAAGGGATGAAATGTTTCTAATTCCCCACAAAGTCACTGGAAAAAGGTCTGTGAAGGTTTGTGAAGGTCAAAGCACATTCTGCCGGCTGAGAAATCAATTTCCTATTGAGCTAAAATGTCCCCTGTGTTTTATTGACCCATATCTTTTAAGTCGCCAACCCCATTCCCTGGTCACCCCAAGTGTCTTGGTGCCAAAAATGGAAAGCAGCAATGGGCCATTGAATGAAGTAGTGCAGCGTGTAGCCTATACATCCATACCTGTTCATGTGTGTGATGGAATTGGATTACCTTCATTTGCTATTAGTCTCTGTGAAAATGTAGCACATTCACAGTATGAACTGCATGCTTGAATGTTCACCATGTGGATTTTTTTTTTCTGTATTGTGTGTGGATGCCCATGAGTGTGTGTGTGTGTGTGTGTGTGTGTGTGTGTGTGTGTGTGTCTCTCAGAGTGCTGAATCCGTGCTTTGCTTTGAAGGACAAGGAAGGAGGGATAGGAAGCCAATCTGTTCCTCTGCAGATTAACTCTCTCATTCCAGACCCCTCTTTTCTCTAAAACTCCCACTATCTCCAGCGTCTGTCTTTCTCCCTCCTCTCCTCCCTCCATCCAGTTTCTCCCTTATTGCTTCTCTTCGTCTCTCTCTGGCTCTGTCAATCAGGCTACCTGCATGGCCTCCTGTGTATTTGTGTGGGAGAGCAATGAATTTGTAGCCGTGGAGGCGGCGTAGAGATCCAACCCCGTTTTGAGTGCGTATAGCTTCAGCATCAAAAGCTTCTCTCTTCAGAAAGGGGCAGCGCGCGAGAGAGAGTCTGTGAGGGGACGCACCCAAACTGAGGCCACAGGCTGGGAAAAGGCCGTTCTGAGAAAAAGACGCCCACTTTCCACTTCATTCACTCACTGAATGGGAGAGGAGGACATTGTTTCCTGTCCAATTAGCCGAGCATCCTGCCGCTTCCTGTCTATTTTGTGAGTGCGAAGTGAGAGGCTAAGAGAGAGAGAGGGATTACAGCCAGAAAGAGAGAATGAGGGCATGTGAAGGAATGAACAACACACCTTCATGACCCCAGGGAACTCTGTGCACACACCGCACCCCTAGATAGGCTAGAACAAGATGAGGGAGAAGAAAGAACGATTGAAAAAAAGAAAGAGGGGTGAAATATTGATAGAGCACCCTTGGGTGGAAGTGGTGAAGGATGAAGAGAAATAAAACGCTGTGGGGTTCTGGTACCTCTCCCACACATTTCTCTGTTTTAAGTGTTACGTTTTTCCTTCTGTAATTGAATTCTGTGCTGAACACTAAAAAGGGATAGGAAGACAGAGGGGGCTCGGACAGGTCAGGGGTGGAGGTGCTGAAGATGGTGCAGTGTGTGGCTGGACGAGAGGAGTCGAGAGGAGGTGTAGGGAAACAGCGAGGTTGCTAGCACTGTGTGCTTTCATTAGCACTCTAAATGCTAATGAATAAGTTCATAGCTTTGAAGATGCAGCTATGTTAAATATGCATGGGTTATCCAACACAGTGCATGTTGTGGGAAAAAATGGGTGAAAGAGAAAGCGAGAAGATAGATAAGGATGGAAGGGAGGCGGAGGGAAGAAAGGAAGGAAAGGGAGAAAGTCTCCTCTTCTCTCCTCTATTTTTAACGGCCATATGTAAACCCAAACATCCTTGTGGAAATACTTTAACAAAATGAGAATTGCCGTCTTAATTGTTGCAAATAAGAGTTAGAATGACTTTTCATAGTGCGCTCGGCCGCCTTTGTCCCCGCAGGGACAGATGCAGAGTCAGTCATTAGTGTTAAGTCAAAAGACATTAAGCCAAGCCGCTTGTGGTGCAGTAATGACCCAGCAGTTTGAAGCGATGACAACAGCAACTAGGGACAAATCTCAGTGGAGAACGGCTTCATTTTCTTCCTCCCTGCAGGAAGAAAAAATGTTGTGTTTGGCTTTGGGAAGCACTAGACTAATACATCACACACTGTTGCGTACAGAAACACACTACACACATTATCTGCATTTTTTGGATGTTTGAGGCCCCTCATTTTGTGCTTTGCTGTGATGTTTGAACTCTGCAACTCAAATTGAATAAATGCATGCATAATGTCGGTGAATCAAACATTACAGTATGGTCGTTAACAGGTTAATGGCTTTCCATTAATACCTCTGCAAATGTGACGGGGGGATGGAGGAGCTTCTTCAATTTGATTCCCAATTAATATGTATGAGTGGACCTGTATGAGAGAGAGGATATGAAGACACATTATCAGAGCTGAGCCGAGGTGACAAAGCTATCTGATGACTTGGCTTAAAGAGGAAGTGACCATACTATTAATGCTCGCACCACTGAAACAGCAGAACAAGGACAAAGGCAAGGCGAGGGAAGGCAAGTTTATTTGTACAGAACCTTTCAGCAACAAGGCAAATTTGAAGTGCTTTACATCAGACATAAAAAGGCATTAAGACACAATATAAAAGGGCAGGGCGAGACATAAATAGTCCCAAATTTAATAAAATATAGAGGCAAACAGAAAAGTCTTCAAGCAGATGTCAAGTTTTCTGGGAGTTTGTTCCAGATGTTGTGATGCATAAAAACTGAATGCTTCTCCTTGTTTAGTTTTGATTACAGGGCCATAACATTCAGTGCTTCATAAATCATTTGAAGTATTTTAAACAAAATCCTCTGTCAAGTATAAAGATCTGAGAACTGTTATTCACTCTCCTGGTCTAAGTGAGGACAATTAGCAGCAACGCTCCGAATCAGCTGCAGCTGTCTGATCAACAGTTTTAAAAGGACCTGTAAAGACAGTGTTACAGTAGTCGAGCATACTGAAAATAAACGCATGGACAATTTATTTTAAATCCTGCTCAGATAATGTCCTCTTGACATATTCTTAAGGTGACACGATTTTCTAATTATCTCAATGTAGATATTAAAAGTTAGGTCTGAGTCCATGACTACACCAAGATGTCTGGCTCGCTTTGTGGTCTTCAACGTTAGCAACTAAAACTGAGCACTGACTTTTAATTGTTCTTCTTGTGAACACAAAATTGTGACATCACTGATTTGTTCAATGCACGTACTCAACCCTAGTACAGGACCACGGTCACAGTGTTTTTTTTTTAAATCTAATATTAGCTAGTGCGAGCATTGTAGATGTTAAACAGAAGAGGCCTGAGAACGGCGCCTTGGGGAACCCCACTATGTAATACTTTTACGCTCAGCTGTGTAATTACCGATCGACGCAAAGTAGTCCCTGTCCTTCAAACAAGTTCAGCACTGTGCCAGAAATAGACCGACCGGTTTTCCAGTCTGTCCAGTAATATGTTATAAGGAAGGAAGAAAAGGAGGAGAAAGGGAAGAAAGGATGGAAGAGAAGGAGGGATTGAGTCGTACAGATTTCAGGACATATGGTATACAAAGCTGGATAGGTGACTGCTGAAATATGCTGATGGAAAGCATGAGAGCCAGAGAATCCAGGCAAGTTCGATAAAAGGTTTAAAAGTTGAACACAATTTGCATACATAGGCATTGGGAGCAAAATAAGACCCTACATTTCAGCATAAATCCCACGGAATGTGTCGTTTTGCTCAGGGAATACTTTGATGTCAAAAACCGCAGTGCTTACTTTAACATATCCTATGTTAATGACAACACTGGAGCATCTACTTTTTTCCCCCTGCATTGATATTGATGTTAATGACCAGCTATTTGTCTACTCACAGTTGACAGCATTAAAGCACATTACTCCTCCATCTGTACAGCTGCTCCCTGTGTTATGAATTATGCCGTTTAAATGGGTTCCCTCCTTTAGACGAGCTCTGGGCAGGGTCTATGGAGAGGCATCTAATGGCAGCTAAATGAATTCATGCCCAGATAAGGCGTAGGCTGCAAACACAGCAAAGCAACAACAGCTGTCAGAGACAAAGAGGGAGGCAGATATAGGAAGAGGGGGGAGCGAAAAGGGACCAGAGCTGAAGAGAAGTACAAAGATGTAAAATAAATGGAGTGTGCGAGCGGAAAATGAGAAAAAATATGTGCTGTGCTATCCAGCCTCTCAACAAGTGAGGAGGTGTGTGGGTGAGAGCAGGGAGTGGCATTAGTTGTGAGGAAATGTATTGATTGCCACAGCAGGCATTATTCTCTAAGTCAAGTGACTAAGGCAAATAAAGGAGGGGGATGTGATGGATGGTATTTGATGGGACTTTGAATTTTTCCTCCTGGGGACCATTGATTTGTATTGCTTGGTGATCACATCTGGTGTCTAAAATTCAGTTTTACAGGAAAAAAGCCAGAATGTTTCCACCCGCTATTCATTTACCGAATAGCCTTTTTACACTGGTGCCAGAGCTGTTGTCACTCTCTGTTAATTCTAAGGAGAGAAGGAGGAGAGCAAGGCAAAAATAGAGATCAAATTGATTGATTTCTTCCTGGAAAGATCAGTACTTTCCTGAACTGCTGCTGACGTGTAGTCATGCTTTAGCCCAGAGCAAGGAAAGATACATATACCAACAAATGAGTGTGGGGGGGAAGCATTTATGTATGATGGATGAGAGGTGGACCAGGTTGCAGACTGTCAGATGTTTCCTTCATCTCTCTTATGCGTTTTTGATACGCAGAGTGAGGGAAGGTCGAACTGAACGAGGGTGGGAGGGCTGAGGAGCGAAGATGGAGGGCGACGATGGAATAGGGGGAGGGAGGGGGGAGGGGGTGAGGAAAAGGAGGAGGAGATGCCATCACATGTATTACCTGGCAGAATGTTGCTAGCGCCTCTCCTCATCTTTAATGAGGCCAGGAGAAACATTATGCAAATGAGCCTTAATGGTGCGTGGACGACAGGCCCAAGGCAGGGTCACCAATCACTACATCTCCCTCTTCCTCCTCTTCGCCTCCCTCGTCTGCCCGCCCTCTTTCTCTGTCCTCCTCACCATTCAATTTGTCTGTGTCCTTACCTCTCCCTCTTCTTTTTAATTTCCCCCTTAATGCCATAGTTGCTAATCTCCCCTAAACTCATCCTTGTGTTTGCTTCTTCGGCCCATCCTAATCATCCCATTCTCCTTTTCAGAAAGCGAGACTATGTCATCGATCTCCACTTCAGACATGCTGGCTGATCAGAAGATGGATAGGGCCCTTATGATGTAAAGATGAGATTCACTGCAGAAAACCTGCTTTAAACTAGCATCTGGTGAAGAGGAGGAAAAGAGAGACGGAGGAAACACAAGCAATGAAGAGAAGGAAATGAGAGAAGGGGAGTCGATGCGTCTCAGGTGGAATTTCGACGGCCATTTCTGAATGATGGCTCATCAAGCCTCATTTTGCGCGTCATATCTAATGTCTTTTAGATCTGTTCCTATGGAAACTGCAATTCTCGTTTAATCTGCTGAGGGAGGATGTTTCATCACCTTTTCTCTTGGGGGTTGGTGCCACCGCTACATGTATGGTTTGGATGAACACTCTGCAGAGGAATAAGCTCTCTGGGCCTCAGAGGACAAGCATGGAGGAGATATGAGAGAAGAGAGTGGGACAAAGGCTCGCCTTTCAAACATGTTTCAAATATTAAATGCATAACTCGTTGTCACATGAGACAATAGCAATCAGAGAAAAATAATGAACATACTGTACATTGGCAAGCACGTCTACAAACATACTGTATGTGGGTTAGGCTTCGGTGGTATGACGGTATTAAAGTATACCAGGGTAATTAGAAATCTCGACGGTATCATTTTCAATACCATCATAAATAGAGACGCTCAGCTTTGATGCTGTAGCGATGTATTATTGTGCACAGCACGCACCACCAGGGGTCGGTCTCTACTGGTGGAACAGGCCGCAGAGCTCAGAAAGATGGCGACTACGAGTGGGGATAACGATATAGGACTGGTATGCCTCTGCCCCTGTTTGGGGGTATTTTGAGTTTAGTCTTCTTTCAACTACAAAAGCACTTTATAGCCACATGATTTTATTAAACTGCCAATCTGCCACTATCGTTCAGCTAAGGACACAGTAGAAAGCAATAGCAAGTGAGCTGTTGAGAGAGAGAGAGAGGGAGCGAGCAAGTACAGTTATAGCTGTGGACCTAGTGGTCCAGTGTGTGTGTGTCCAGTTTATTTGTCAGTTAATAAATTATACAACTCTTTAAGACCCGAGCCAAGCTCCCGTGTCATCCTTGCTACTGTACCTGCCGCTTAAAGAAAGGGGTTAGCCCCGAAACTAGCGACCACTTCGGCTCAGGCTCACTTAGGGTGGGCTGATCTTTAAAGTGGACCAGTTATTCTCATTGCAGTGACATGCCGCTTCTTCAGATGTAACTTCTTTATTCAGCAGCTTGTATACAGCACAACAACAGACTTTCAGCTGTGTATAAAATCTCTCATTGGTTATATCTTGAAGCAACAAAATAACACTGCAATAAAACAGTTTGCTTGTGTGTTACGTGATAATAGTCTGGAGGTGTTATTATAGTGGGTTTGTAAGAGCAGATGTTATGGATTATTGTGTTATTGCCTCTCTGCAAGCTTATTCTTTTATGTTTCTTTCATTTCTCTGCGACATACATTTGTTGTTATGCAGCTGCCCCCTAAAGTGATGGATGAAAGTTTTGTGGTAATTTGGGCATGATTGAGAAAAAACAGGGGAAGAAAACAGAAATAAGCATTTATTCTCCACTGACTTTTTACTTCACAATGCCTCAGAGTTTTGTTGCTTGCTTTGCTGCAAGAATGTCAAATATCTTCCATATTTGCGTAAGCCGTATACAGTACAATCTTACTCTTGTTCAAGTGACAAATTCATAGCGAGTAATGTCGATGTAATTACAATATTCCCCCCAAAGCTCTGAAGCAATTTTTTCTTTCAAATTAATATGCCTAGTGGGGTGTAAAACATCAGGGCAGTAGGCAAATTGCAGTGATGTACAGGATTGGAGACTTATTATCAACTGTATTGGTAATGCTAAAGCAGTGTCACTATGGGAGACATTTTTGTACACCAAATTTTGGTCTAGGTTGTGATCTCAGCAGGGGTGAAGAGGACCCTCAGTATTCTTTGGGTAAACAGTGATTGTATTTGTATGCTGCCTTTGCAGCTCCCCTGGCTTAAGATTCCCACCCTATGAAATATGCATGGCTCTCTTGATGATTTGTTGGTTAACAGAAAGTAATGAGGTCGATACTTAGCCGGATTATGAATTCCTTAATCGTGTCACATTTTTGCTGCCTTAGTACTTATTGATTAATGTTGTCAATCACCAATCAAATGCAGGAATTTTCAGTGATATCACTAAAGATAGTTCAGTCAAGTGTTCAGTTCTTGTGCTGATACACAAGCAGGTCCTAAAGATTGCATGTTGTGGCTTGAAAAAAGAAACCCTTAGCGGCTTAGTCTCTCCCCCATAGGGCTCTGTTCCCCTGTCGATGGCCTTTCGTGCATGCCTTCACAGGCAGCGTCATAGAAGCAGAATGTAATCCCTCATCCTTGGAGCCCTCCCATCCCTTCGCCACTCTAGCCTGAGAGGGTCATTGGTTGCTGTACAGGAGTGCTTCATTTAATTCCAGCCCCCCTTGTGTTTATCTAAGCCACTGGGACTGATGATGAAGGAGGAAAACATGAGGGCTTTCTTGCCGCAGTAGATTGCTTGCCTGCACTACTGTTTTTTAGGATTCCCAAAGTCTTCTTTCTGGAGTGCCTTGTGTCCCTTCAAGAGCAAGTTGGTGCCTTTTTCAATGGAAGACAAGTTGCTGATCACTGAACTGGAATAAGAGGACAGGAACAACTGTCACTTTTATGCTCATTTTCTGGTAGCCAAGAGAATAGGAGACAGGAGCCATACTTGGATTTGACCCACAGAATGATTGCCTTTCACAAAAATTTCACCGCTGACTGACTGGTTTACAAATATACACTTGACAAACACTTTTATCATGTGTCAGTGGTTCCCAGGAACAGCAAGTTTCCTCCTCTTTACCTTTCAGGGAGTAAAGCAATTTACTGTTTGGCTATTCCCTCGTGACTTGCACTCAAAGCGTATGAACAGTGCTCAAGACACCATAACATCATCTAGATGATGCCTGTCTACATCCACCTGGATACCCTCTTTATCATTGAGACAAGTTCTGTAGACTAGCGACTGAGGATTTGGTTGCAACTAATTAACTTCTCTATTTGTCATGCATATTCCCGATCTGATGTTGGCAGCTCATCCTGTGGTGCTATGTTTGCACATCGGCTGTTGAAGTGATCCCCAAGTCCTGGTGGGATCATAATCTTCTGGCATTTATTCACACCACCCTGATGGAGGTGCATCACTGTGGACCACATCAAAAGGCAGAGCAGTATTCAAAAGGGTCTTGGGCGAAATCTCTGTTTATATGGCAAAAGATTCAGCTTCCACTGCTCGTTCTCGTCACACCCACAACACTAAAGTTTTGTCATAGAGCAATGGCAAATGAACCATTCCAGGGAAGTCTTTCAAGACTTGGATCATGACAAAGACACTTTTTTTGTTTTTAGATTGTCACCGGCAGTGGTGTTCAAAATAAGAAAGTGATATCCACAATTTTGAACGATTTTAAGTGGTGCAAGGAGAGAAGAGATGTTCCAGTAGGCTTCTCTGTTGGTTCTGGTGTCTTGTTCTTGCAGGGAAATGATAGTTGCACACCCTGTTTATTCTTGTAATGATCAATGTCTGTGGAGTGATTGTTTTTACAAGACTGATACTGCCCCTCTAAATGTGTTCCGCTTGGGCAAATTAAAATGTGTTCATTCCTCAGAGGCAGGTATTTGTTATGTACAATCATCCAGCGTACAGGAATACAGTATTTTCTCTGGGGCAAAGGGCGTCTTTTAAAGATACAGGTGTAGTTACTGAGCATCTTTTCCACCACGTGCTATTCTTTCCATTTCGTTTTTCCTTTTTTCCGTCTCTCTCTCTCTTGTTTCCCTTGTTATTTCTCCGTCTCTCCCTCTTTGTCTTCTTTTCTCTCTTTGCTTCCTTCTTTCTCTCTGTGTCAACCATGGGCAGTAAGCTGTTTAGATAAGATGATGTATAAATTCCCCCGAGCCCCTCATCATCGCTGGTTGGCTTATCAAGGTCAAGACAGTGCTTCACAACACTTAGCATTTTGTCAGTATATTACACGAAAGCAGAGGAGGATGAGGAAACAGGCCTGTGGGCTAGAATTCATTGAGAAGCTCATTTGCCTTGTGTTGTTTTTGATGACAGGCCATGAAAGCTGAAGCTCTTACCACACAGACCTGAGGATCATTAGGGTCTCATCTTTAGCTCCTAATCCCCCTGTTCGAGGGCGGACTAGCCTCACTAGTTGACATTGTAGCTACGCCCGCTCCCAAACAAATCCTCGACCTTGACTTGGCTTCATTTGTTTTTACAAGACCCCATCTCAAGGCTTAGCCTCATCCTGGACTTAAAACATCCAAAGCAACGTTCTTCCTCGCTCTTGAAGTGAAAAATCCACTTAAATGCATACAAAAACACAATGTGTAAAACTCTAATCATTTTGAATATCAACAGTATTTACTTTTTCCAAGTCTGCGTGTTGAGGTTGAGCAGGAAACAGTTAATGGTATCTGAAGCCACGGCAGATTTGCTGGTTTTACAGAGCCAATCATCAGGGTGGTTAATGAAATGGAAATGAAAAACAAAACTGTTTCTTTGATGTCTGTCTTCTAAGCCTGACAACAGGGAGTGAAGGTTAAAACCCAATGAGTGTAGTCTTTAAACAAGAGGCTGTTTAAAAATCAAGTGCAAGACAACTCAAGGAAATATAACACCAATCAGGACAAAAAGGATAAATACAACAATACATTTTAAAAAGCAGCACAGCCTTTGAAGCAATAGAAGCCTTAGGGTATTTGTTCCGTCAGAGTCTAAGGCTCGGGGTGATTGATTTCAAATAGAAAATATTTTACTGTTACTAAGAGATAGTTGATGTCTTTTGTATGTTATAGGAATAAATGAAATGACTGTCATCATGACTGCTGTCATTGCAATTAATACTCTTATCATCATATGCTTAATACGTACTGATTAATGATTCTAATGCATTTCCCGATCTTAATAGACCGTCATCTGCATCAGCAGTAACCCGGAGTACTAACATGACCTCAGTGTGGTGAGTCTACAGAGGATCCATGTCTGTAAAGTGTCACGCTTGAGTCAGTCCAAATTGCTTGCTATGGGTCACTGGTACTGGGAATTGGGGGCATGAATGACAGTTACATAACAGTATGACAGAAATTAAAGGAAGGCAACACTGCGAAACAACATGCATTGTATTAGTAGAGCCTGGCGAAGGGGAAAGTGGGGCTGTAAGGCTTGTTACACACCAGGAAACAGAGATTGTTAGATGGATATAAAATATATATATATATATATATATATATAGAAAATATAGAAGCCTCTGGAGGCAATGGTCAATATTTCTGGGATTACGATTTAGCCAGCGGATTTCTTTTCCGTTCTCTGCTCATTGTTGACAGTACGATTAGCAAATTGAGACGAGGAAATAGAGTTGAAGTTGAGAGACGACATCAAAGACTGGTTTGTTTAGTAGCAAGCTTCTAAGATTTTTTTAAGCAAATGCCGATGGGTTCTGAGATTGCATTTCGGGCCAATACTTTCCGCCTCATTCGATCTCCAAACGGACTGTTTACCTGCATTCAACCAAAGCCTGCTCAAACGTGATCAGGGGGCAAAATGTGGAGTGAACGGACAATTTTCATAGCAGACATTCATACTTGCTAAACACAGGAATAACTAATAACAACATAATTGCTGCATTGTGTTGGAAAAGTTGCTGGAACGGAGCCATTAGTAATGTTCTTAGTTCCACCTGTGCTTTTTTGCTATAACAACTCAAAATGTCTGATGTTAAAAAGGCGTGGGAGCCTGATTCATAGGCCCTTTTCACAGCAGCCATTTTGATTGCAGGGTATTCACAGGTGTAATTAATAACATTAATTAGGCTTTGTTCCATTTCTGTGGGCCAGGGCCCTGCTATTGTGCATTCTGGCTCACTGGAAAGGCTGTGACACACTAAATATAGCGGGACCATAATTAATTTGATCAATTACACTTGTGTTTACCCTGCAATGTCAAAATGGCTGCTGTGAAAAGAACCTATTTAATTATAAATAAACGAGTGCTCTGATACTAGCAAGGTTACAAGAATGAGGATGGATGGACTTATGTTAGTTTACCCCATATTGTTTGGTTTGATTGTTTTAATATGCCCCTGGCTGTTATGATAGAAATGGTGCAGGGGTGAGGGGGAATTGTTTTCATCGGCTTCCAGAGGGAAGCGTGAAGAGAAAAACTTTGTGGATCACTAACCTGAGCTGTACTTTATCAGCCTCCGCTGTATAATTTAAAATATGCAATGGGTTGATTTATAGAATAAGAAGAATCACCGACCGTCCGTATAACACAATATTAAACTTGTTTGACAAAGTAATACCTTCCCTTTGTCTATTTAATGCATATTTTTAGAAAATCCAATTGATCTTCCATCCTACATCTGACTTCTGGCCTCTGCCAATCTGGCAACGTTGCAATTCATTGATGTCGTAGTTTCAATGTTTGTATATGGTGAGCACTCCTTTTATAACGCCACATATTCACTGAAAAGGGAATTTTAATGTAATGTGTGGAATTTTACTGTACGTTATCAGGAGTATATTTTAAGAGTACACAGTCCTCCCACCTGGGACCTGTCACGCTTATACAGTAAATACACTTATACAATGCGCCTTTGCTCAAAGTAATAAAAAACGCTCAATCATCTTGATAAATTACATTTTAAGAACAAAATAGAAAATCATGATCAAAAGTGTCTCGAAATCTTGATGATTGTCCTGTATCAGTATGTAGGCGAGTGCTCAATGCCTCATCACATGCATTGTCCCTAAACACAATAATTCAGTTTGACTTGAAATCAAATTCTGCCAATCCACTTTACACAGCTACAGTATTTTTATTGCATTAGTATGAGGCAACAGTGCTGAAGGCGCATACATCAACAACCATCAACATGGTACGGACAGGTTGCAAGAGATGTTGGTAAGTCAGCAGGTTCAGCCAAACATCGCTTATCTCCAGCTGGCAGCTGGACGTGGCAGAAATAACTCAATTTAATACCCATTGCTGTTGGGTGATAATGGCTGCACTCCTGTCTCGATGGGAGACTTCTCACCTCTTTAACCCTGCTGCTCCGCTTCTCTTCTGCAAGCTGCTGGCGTTTGGCTGGAGGAGGTAAAATTCATATTGTCTGTCCTTCCACCTTCCCCTCATCAATCACATCAGACATAACATTTTCTATTCTTCTCCTGGTTTGCCTTAAGACAATAAGGAAAGAGTTACTTTCATTTGAAGCCCACAGTTATTCGTCTCACTGACGTGTCACGCACCCATGACACAAATTCATGCTGGTGCTCAAACCACTGGGGTCTTGGAGTAGCTTTCATTAAGCGACCACAATGAAACCTCTCAAGAAGAAAGACAGCTAGGTGACACATAGCCAATCTAAGTCTGTCATACAATATTTGGCCAGTCGAAAGAATTTCAATTCAGTCGCTCTCAGACGTAAAGGCTCACCCACAGTACTGCGGAGAACTTTGCAAAGCTACAGATACAGAGTACAGTCTGACAACTCTTGGCCTCAAAAGTTTTTTTGTGAGAATGGCCTGATCTGTCAACAGATACTGGCCCAGCTTCAATGAAAGTAGGGTGGAGAGAGTAATGGTTCCAAAAGGATGGTTTCTGATTATTTTGGTGACAAAATCGTCCACTTTCATCCGTGTGTTACATCCATGTCTTGCAGAAAAAAATCCTATCATCTAAAGAACAGCAAATCTATGGTGTTAAAGAAATATCACAGTCTCCAAAGTCAGATAGTGGAGTGTTTCGTCTTACATGAAACAAAAGTAACCAAAGGCTTGAGACAAATTTACAGATCAACTGTCCAATTATCGTATTAGGAAAAATAAATTGCCAATACACCATAGTGGTGACATGATGCTTTGATTTTTTTATCTTGAGGGTAGCTCTGAATGTACAGTTTGTCTTTTACGCTCATTCATCAGGTACGGACCATGGAACAATCTCCCCTGATTTACCGAATTAGCTGACTGTTGTAGAGATGTCATTAGAATGAATCTCTGCTAAACACTGACAATGCTGAAGTGAAAAAACATGTTATATATAGGAATTTAGAAGAGTTCAGTGCTTTTTCTGTAACCCCCGAACAAATACTGTTGTACTCTGTTGTTCTGTTTAGCGACTGGAAACAACGCGATATTAATTGGGAGCTCTGTGTCGACATCTCTACTCCCTCCCTCCAGCACTTTGTACGTCTTGCTGACCTCTACACACACACACACACACACGGACGGACGGACGCACGCACGCATACCGACACACAGGGCTGATAATGACTGTGTCTGGTGATCCAATTCAATGACCATTAGGAGGCATAATGTGTTGCTGCCTTGTGCTGTTCCTGTGCTAAACATAAACCACTGTGCTCCCTGATACCTGGCGGTGGGAGGACTGATTCTCTTAAGTAACTCAGTTTTGTCAAGCTTCCAGTGGAGGTAAATCAATACAAGAGCTGTTCACTTCATCATTTCATGCCTGTGCCTGATAGTCACAATTAATTAACTCACCATAAGAACCCACTGTGCACAATCTTACCACATCTATTGACCAAGACTCGCCTTATAATGTAATTAGCTCCAGTCCAAACCAGTAATCTTTAGCTTATAGAGTAGCAGCGGAACAGATTTAATCGCAGAATATGCTGTTTGTTTTCTTTTTCTATTCCTGTAAAGCAATGTTCACATTCTCAAAAAAAGAAAAAAATTTTTTTTGGGTTGAGATTGATCAGAGTTGAGACTTATATGCATACATGGTAGTGTATTTAACAGTAGTTAGATCGCTTGAGACACATGCCGCAAACTGCCCTGCAGGCACTGCCGCTCACAAAGGTCACAGCAGCTTGGGCTCAAAGGTCAACACATGTAAATTATAGGCATAAATCATCACACAACCTGTATGAGGAGAAGGGCAAGCAATAGTTGCTTTTCCTGTTAATATTTGAATGTCATAATTTAGTCAGAGATATACGTGAATGGTTGGTTTTCAGCCCAAAACCAGATTTGGTTTAGCACCTCTATATCTATAGATATATAGATATAGATATAGATATAGATATATACATACACTTTGGTCTGGACCAAAGTGATGGACCAGCCAACTGAATGTGTGCAAGCAGATTTGAAAATCTATTATGTAAAGCTGTTTACATCTATTTTGGAGTGTGTCCAGCAAACACTTACCATGAATGTAATCTGCAAACAATTATCTTCTTCCTTAATCCATGTGATTACAAGCAGGTCATTTGTCTTAGAACTGTATGGATCACTATACAATAATAGACATCAAACCAAGGAACAGATTTATTTTTAATCTTAGTCAAAACGCTTTCATTCAGTCAATGTCGGTCTGAAAAAGACATCCACAAAGCACAAGTACTACTGTACATCATCAGTGAATTTTATATGATCGTCACTGAACCTTTTCTTCCAGCTGCCTGGACCCTGGCTAACCTGCCAGCCTGAGTCAACTTGCAGTGGCTTGTTTGAGCTCGCCCCTGAACGAGGGGCTTCGCCCAGCGGACAACCCCACAGGCCCTGTGACCTGAACCGGCCTTCTGAAAGTTACCCTGCCTAAAAGCCTCCATCAGGCGACTCTGAAGCGTGGCTGCAGCCAGGAAGGCAAAGCTACGACTAATGTAATTTCATGCACGGCAGTGGTCTCTGCAGCTGAATTTATACTGTGTGCCACATGTGAAAAAGGGAAGGAAAAAGCAACAGAGCAGAGACACAGTGAGAGAAGGGAAGGCTGAGCAGACAAAGATGTTTTACCACGCCAGATCAAATTATTGAACTCCATTTGCAGTATTATCATTGCAGATTAACATTTTTACGAGTGTGTGAAATTACCCATGGGCGTCTATTGCCCCGCGCTACAATGAAGCTCACAAGGCCCATGCCGGGAACAGAGACGCTGAAAATAAAGAGGCCAGCATTTCCACACTATCCAGTTTTGAGGAGAGTTGCAGGTTAAGGCAGTAAAAACTTTTGCAGCCCTTTAAAAGTCACCAAACTGAAGCATCGGCCTTACACCAAGGTCACCTCCAGAAGTTTATAGCAAGCTCCAGAAGTTGCTAGTCTCACCACAAAAGTTGATCGTATCCTTTACGTCTTCATCAATAAATCCAGAGTGACTCAAGCACCTCGGTTGTGTCCTTTTGTTGGGAGCAAAAGCACAAAAGTCCAACAAACTGCTTAGACCAGCACTCCTGATAACGAATGAAGATTTTCCTATAACTCTGCTTTCATTGATCTTTTTACTTTACAGCTCTCACGCCTTGGAGAGCATTGGCTGGGCACCATATACAAATGAATTCCCTTTGGCTCTACTGGAGTGATGCTGTGTAAAATTGCCAGACTTATCTTGATCACTGTTCCGGAGCACAGCTTTACAGTGGATGAGAGGATCGCGAGCCAGGATGAAGTTTGGTTGGGGCTTTTTTTTTTTTTTTTATCTTAAAGCGCATGTGAGGGGATAGACTGCATCAGCAGCCTGAACGCTACGGTAAGTACACTGCAATGCTCCTTGATAATCGTGTTGCTACATTGAGAACACAAGAGACCCACACACAGAGAAATATATCTACCAACCATCTGAGGCTTGTGAACATAAACAACGAGGACAAATATATGCTTACTTAAAACGACAACCACATTGCCAGAGAGGCGAGCCAAGGGTGGAAATACTAGGATCACTTTGGTTCACAGAGCATGGCTGACAAATGAATTGGATTCCGAGATGCAGTTTTTCTTCTCAAATATAGGCAAGGTCACCAAAGAAAATACCATCGTCCATACTGGTCGTGAAGCAACTACACTGTCACAGCTACACTGTGGGGAAGAAAATCCACAGTGGCATTTCATTTTAGTAGTCAGGTAGATTTAAAGCTGGTGTTCTGTCAAATAAATTCTGTCTCCCCATTGATTTGTGTATCCCCAAACCTTAACCTAAACCCAACCTTGGTCTTATTAAGCGATGCTTAAAGCAATATATTTTTCAAATGGGTCAACTAGTTTAACATATCAACTTGAAAGGTATTTATATGTCATTGTTGTGTTTGTAGCTGGTTTCCACTGCTCCCACGTAGCAAAAAAACAACAACTGTTTTGCAGGTTTAACCCCAAATTATCCTAATAACAACAAATTATATCCACAACACGTAACCATGACCCAACCTAAAATTTTATCCCAAACACGAAGGGCAGAACTACGGAAAGCATCCTTTGAAACGCTCTTTTAAGGGGAAACAGACTTTGACAAAAGACTAGGAGCAAACCAACATGCAACCAATGCATTGTCATAATATAAAAGACCATAACTGTGGAAGATACCGACTTCATTTGGCTAACTCAGACTATTGAAGCCTCATATTATTTTAGGCTGACCTTGTTATTCTTTTTCATAGACTTGAAAACCTACAAATCTGTCCTTTAACTTGATTTATCAACCTACTCATAAAAGCTGGAAAATGGCTGGATCACATTTCTGCCTGATAAAAAAAAATCTAATCTTTGAGACTCTAGCAGAACAGTGTCATAAAGCTTCAGTGGGTCACAGGATCAATTGTGCAACCAACAAATAAACAACAGCAAAATTTCAGGTTGTAAGGTGCAGTCATGCTTGCGTGTTTCCTAGCCACGCTCCATGACTGCTGTCACATGTGATTTATGATCCTTTTTGCCTCAACACATCACTATTTATCACTGTCAGCACAATTACTGGCCATCCCTTTGCATTGCATGTAGTTTTTGCCCCTTCAGGTCAAGTCTACATTTGGTTTCTCTTTACGTTAAAGAATTCCATGCCGATCGACAAGAACAACTCAGACAATGTAATTCAAAAGCAACACCATCCACCCCAAAAAAGTGATAATTAAAATATGTACATAGCGAGCGAGCAGTGTGCTTGGACGGACTAGATAATATTTTGTTGCTGCTCCTGAAGTCAGGCAGAGGCCAGGCTCTTTTGTTAAACGCCCGAGTGTTGACAAGTATTATGACCGTGAGCGAAATTGAAAAGCCGAGACAGATTTCATTCAGCGCGCACTGATGACTCACAGCCTCAGTGAAGTGACTTCTGATGCCACACACCCTGAAACCTTTCAAAGCTGATGCAAATATATGACGACAACGCTGCCTCCATGTATTCATTACCTCCAAGGGACCATGGCATGGTACCAGACAAAACAGCTGTCGTCAGCCTCGCAAAGGGCTTTAGATAACGGTAAACAGTCAGAGATACATCAATAAAGAGAAGACCCAGAAGCCAATAAATGAAAGTGACCTGGGCATGGAATTAAGACTCGGCGGTATTGTGGGATATTTATGGTCTTGCTGGTGAAAAAAAAACAACAACAACCTGTAAACAATGATTTATGATGATGTTGACTTATGGAGATGGAGCTGAGTGTTTGATCTGCTAGCTGGATTGGCGCACGCACACGCACACACACACACACACACACACACACACACAGAGAGAGAGACTTGGCAGTGTAGGGCAAACAATGGAGAAACCTGGAAGAGATGGATGAGCTGGCAGAGCAGGACTACTCTTAAGGTCAGGACTGTAGATAACTCCACATCTTTCATTATCTGCCCTTTTTGTACTTCTCTCCTTCTAAGTGGCCTTTTACAGATTCCTTCTGTGCATTGAGTATCTTTTTCTAGGATAAAGCAACTCCTGTACACACATTTAACAAGGGCCATGAAGCAACTAATAGTAGTAGTAGTGGTATAATCAACGTGATATATTACACCAAACCAGCTATGCTAATAAGGCCATTCATTAAGTCATATAGTATAATGCATGATACTAACTAACTAACACATTCTTTAAAGACTCCACACAACACGTTGGCTCTATTAATTTGAACTGTGTGTTGTAAAGCATTGAGTGATTTCAAGAAAATGGTTTCGTACTCATTAAGGTGCTACAATATAGATCATGCGGTCAGTAGGGGTTTCTCTAGTCTTAAGTATATAGTAGGCTTGACTTATTACATTCGCAAAAATATGTTTACACGCCACATGGCATCATAACATCGGCACCAAGGCACAGTGTTTTAAATCAAAAGGTCTAAAAGTTGACCACCCCGCCTACACTGAGGGGGTTCTAGCCGCAGTGGAAAAAGAAATAGAGAAACTGATTCCAAAAAATGAGTCAGGTCAAGTTGAGCAGAGCCGTACCATGCAGTGGAAACACGGCATTAGTTAAACATACATAATGTGGCTCTTTAGAAAAGCATTGTCCTCAACAGCCACATATCAACCACACACACACACACACACACACAAGCCAGGACACCATGTCTAAGTAATTCTCCACAAGATGCCAGCCTGAGCTGAGTCGTCCTCGCTAATGCATCGCATGCTTTCCTCGACACCACTGATCACGGCTGACAGTGGTTGCTCAGCTCAAAGCCCCCATGTCGGGATTGAACACGCTGGCTGGCATCAAAGCCTGGCGCCAGGCGAAGACATGGCCCTGCATCAATATAGTAGCTACCATTTGTGTACCATCCTCAATTCTTCCTTCGAAGTTCAGAAAGAGACCGAGCCAAGGGGGGGGGGTCGGGGTTGAGAGAAACAGAGTGTGGGCTGACGGAGTGAGGATAAAGGTACGATGGATGGATGCTGCTGCCAGGACCCGTCAGCGGTGACAAATGGATGTTGCAAAGATGAAGCAAGTAAGACATTAGAGAACAGTGATGTGGTGAATCACCGGTACGAGTGTGTGTGTGTGTGTGTATGTGTGCACCTTTGTGTGTTTTATATATGCCTGTCTGCATGCTTTAGTGACTGTGTGGGTGAATGGAAGAGAAAGTGAGTGTGTGTATGCGTATAGGTGTGTCCCAATGTGCAAGGTGCCAAACCTTGACAGCGGCCCTCCAAGATGGGAGAGTGCTGGGAAATTGATTTAGGTGGTGTCTGAGGGCGACAGAGATGAATCTGTGTGTCTGATTACAGGAGAAAAATAGCAAACACCATGAGATAGAAATTGCAGTACAAAGAATACCAGGAAGGAAGGGCAGTGAAAGGCAAAGACAGAGGGATAGAGAGGAAAAGACACAATCTTCCAGATAAGTAAATAGATGAACAAATCAGAGAAGGTAAAAAGCAATCCGTTTTGGGCACTAACGCATTATGTGTAATGTAATGCGATTACTTTTTTGATGAGCAATGTCGAGGCTGATTTATGTTTGCAGGAGGAGGTCGTGTCGTGCTTTTGATTTATAGTTCAGCATCAGATTTCACGTTTCATCCCCGCAACTCTAGACGGATATATCATGCGTGGTCAGGCAGTATTGTGCTTTAATGATGTACTTACATGAGAATTAGAAACAGGTCGATTCTATTTAACCATGTCTCTTTACTGAATAGGACATTAATGCAGCGCAGAGTCTGTGTTTATTTGCTTACATTCACTGCAAGAGAGAGCGCTGGTCGTGGCTTTGCACAACGTGTGTGTGAGAAGGAGACTACGGAGTCTTTCTTCAGCTTCTTGAATGAGGGCTAACAACTTTAAGGAAAAGCAGCTGATCACAGTTCTTCTATGTGGTATCTACATTAGCCATCGGAATTTCAAAAGTGTGAAATACAGTGATGGCATTGCAGTGATTTATCCTCGTAAATATCTGTTAAACTGAAATGATGCTTTCCGTATCTGCAACTACGCATGAGTTTGTTGGGCAGTAGCTCAGTCCGTAGGGAACCAGAGGGTCAAGTCCCCGAACCTGGAGAGGTGCCAGTTCACTTCCTGGGCACTGCCGAGGTGCCGCGACCCCCACACTGCTCCCCGGGCGCTGCATATGAGCTACCAACTGCTCTTAATACTTGGATGGGTTAAATGCAGATCTACATGTGTGTCGATAAAAGTTGATCCTCCATTTCCATTTTATAATTTTGTTTTAAAGCCGTGATGGTCGGTAAATACCCACGAAATGTAGGCCGGCTGTTTGTTGAACCGTAATGTATTGTAATTTGCCCGATAATGAAAACAGCCTAATGTCATGCTGCACATGGGCTAGGAATATACGTTTCATTTGTCTTTCTTTCCCAAGTTGTAAACTTCACAGATAGTTTAACAAAAATCTCATTTCAGATGGTTTAACAATAGCCGTGGAGCATCTTATCTGGCGAGCCACAGTGTCAGCAGATGCTCCGTGCCTCTCCCCACACACATAAACATATGGCTCAATCCAGAGAAGTGCACTTGTATGAATATTAATAAAATTCCACCATGGAATAAGTCTCCTCGCAAGAGGCGTGTGTAACTCGAGTGAATACTGACGGCATGCATTCGAAATTATTTATCCCATAACTTGCTAAGGGAGTGAAATGAAAGTTGCCCCCGTCTTATTGTTATCACACTGTTGCCTCTGACAGGCACTTTCAGCCATCTGATTATGCTTTTATTGTGATGTCCTTTGGTTAGGCAATATTATCTCCCTCCTTTTGATCCTGGTCCCTCATCATCACTTACTCTCGCTCTCTTTCAGTGTCTTTCTACCTTTCTCTTTATACTCCAGCCTTCTGTTAAGTTCATAACTTCCATTGAACCATATCTTGCTCTTGATGGATGTCTGGCATTGTATCTCTGTTTTTCAAGATCCTCTTCATCTGCTTCCTAACCATTTCCTCTCCATCACTAACATTTCCCTCTGCCTCGATCTGTTTTTAAACACACACTAAGCTGTGTGAAAAAAAAAAAAAAAAGGTTTTCATTGAATAGATGTATGTCTATAAGGGTTACTTTTTTGTTTCCTTTTACTGAATTAAAATAACACCCAAGAGTTTTACTCTGCTTTACTGACCAATATAACTCTTATTCCTAATTACTCGTGAATACAGTGCACAAAATAAAGTCTGTGAACATTCATTTACTCCCAGACAAGCCACCAGCGACTAATAACACATCAACTTAGTTTTTATTTCACAGTCACCCCTCTGTGACTTTTTCCCCCCTTTCTTGTGTCACTTTTCCACACTTATCATTTTGATCACATAAGCATGATGAATCTCCTGACTTAGTTTAGCAGTGAGCCTGGCCAAGCCCCAGGCAACCCATCTGGGGACACTTCTGTTGGCCCCCAGGTCTGTTTGGATCGGCCGGGGCTCCTCCAGCAAACAGATACAAACACGTCACATGTCCTCAAAGTGTCCGCACCACACCTTCCCTTTGCATGTGCATTCCAAGTTGCATCAATGAGCCCAGATTTTAGATCATTCAAAAGCAATGGTTCCGTTTCATGTTATATTTTCATCTACATACATGTCCATTTTTGGATATACGTATATTGCTTAATACAGCAAGATCAAGCTTGTACCAGTGCTGGTTGGTCAGGTTTTACTGGTAAACACGACTTTGCATACTTTTCATATAAAGTGTAGAGAAGTCTAGAAAAAGGCTTGAGAGTGAGACCTAATTTGTTTTCCGTACGGAGATGCTCCTCAAGGCCATGACCTTTATCGACCTTTAAATCTATTTGCAGTAAGGCATCAAAGCTGTAGGCTGATCTGTGCAAAGCCAGCTGTTTAATACCAGTAGCACATCCACACTTCCACAAAGTCACATTCACCTCCTGAGACGAGCCAAGGATGTAGACAACGCAAGATATTTAGTGAACTCTGCTGGAGCAACCTTAGGTAGACTGTTTGCTTCTTAATTATATTGTAAAGCTTGCCACATGACTAATAACACTACATCTATGGATGTGGCCTTCAGGCATTAGATCATGTATTGAGAAACCAAAGTGTCAGCAACTTGTAAAAAAAAGGCCAAAGGTTCCCTGAATACACAAATACCCTGACCCGGAAAAAATTAATCGAGAAATTGTTATTCCGAGCTGAAAACGGGAGAAATTATACAAGGATCATTGTTGCATAAAAGGCGTACATTTTTCATAAAAATTAAAAACACAAGTTTAAGCACTCTCCGATTAAAAGAAGTATGTCTGATGACTGTTAAGAGCCCACAGCTAGACAAATAAGATGTCACAAACTGGAAAGACAGTGAGAGGTTTCAGGGGCAGTTTTCATTGAATTAAGTGTTTGCTTTAAAGCAATACTTCAACCCCAAAATGATCTTTTGTATATCAATAAATCACACACCCAAACACTCAACCCGTGTTACCTTGAATTTGTGAAGAATACCTTGGTTTGCCTCCACAGTGAACGAAGAATAAAAGAAATTGAGAAAATTCTTGATGAACTGAAGAACTTGTAAGGTGAAATTGCGTGGGACTGTTTATTTTCCCCAGCTTTTGGGTTCTTTGTCACCGCAAAGGCATGCGAGAAAAACAACGGTTTTCTTCACGAATTCAAGGTATGAGTAATTGATATACACATGATCATTTTGGGGGTGAAGTATTCCTTTAAGAGACATAAAGACTATCAAACACAAAAACACATATCCTTTAGGCTGCCACAGAGGAAATAGATCACACATATGTGATTGTGCTTTTGTTTGTTGATGCCCACATGAAGTGTAGAGAAAGAGAGCCAGCAACAGACAGAGTGAGTAAGAGTGGGTTCAGTGACGTAGTCGAGCTATAAATACAGTATTCCAAAGGCCATATTGACATTCAGGTGCTGATTTATCTGGGAGTCTGGCTCTGGTTTATGAGGTCTTCACCGCTGTTCACTGGCAGATGTGATATTATCAACCCCTCCCCCACCCTCCTCTCATATCATGAGGAAGTAATATGTAATGGGCACAGAATGTTGTTTTTTTTTAGCTCCCACATTGAACCAGTCGGGGAGAGCTTTGATAATTTAATAGTTTATGCAATAACTCCAACAATGATGATAATGACAGTAATGATGGCTATAAAGTTGAGAAGGGGAGGAGGAATGTAGAGGTCCTGGTTCTGGAAGTAAAAGGGACGTTAATTTTCTGCAAAGACAATAGTAGGTGACAGATAGTTAGAGTGGATGGACATGAATAGCTCCTGGTTGAATCATCAGTACAAAAGATCAGCAACTACATCAGGAAATAGCTGGTGCTCTGATAAAGGCACAAGCCTGTGTAGATAACAATGTACTGGAAGAATTCAACTACAATTTCAAAGACACATCCAGACACAGAGCTTGAAATGATTTCAATGTGGATTCTGGGTGTAAGGGCTACGTTTGGCAACTATGGCTCAGTTTTCAGCCCCCGACAAACTACTGTAAGCATTTTTGCTTTTCAGTACATCTCCGAGATTCTCACTGGCTTCTGCTCAATAGCAATAGTATCTTCAATTCATGGGTGTTGTAGTATTTAGAGCCAAACTGAAAAAACATAATTTCATGATTGCATTCAAAATAAAAAAATCGACAATTATCTGGAAGACTCACGTGACTATATTCTGAGAAAGAGGAGACTAAGAATCCACAGCCATGCTAGCTGCTCTCGCACAGCAGCACTTTGAGCTAAATGCTAATGTCGGTATGCTCCCTGCTATTGACAATATTAGCATAATGATGTTAAGCAGCTAATGTTTACCATCTTAGTTAAGTGTGTTTACATGCTAACATTTGCTCATTAGCACGGAACACATCATTCAGCTGATACTGATGGACATATATTCAATGTTGCGGGTAGTTGGTTATAAACCGAAGTACTGGACAAATTAAAGTTGTCACGTGATGGTGAAATGAAAATTTCTCTTGGGAGTTGAGATGATCTCATAAGGGATTTCAGCTGTGGATGTATCTGCATTGGGATTTTGACATCTTGAGTTCATTCGCCACATTTCTGTGCCGTTGATGCAAACTATAGCCATTGTCAGCAATACGCAAGCATTACGAAGGTCACAGAGTTCTTTCCTGAGAAAAGTTTGTATCCACTGCCTCCAGCCACAACTGCTGTGGCTCACACAGTGTTGACTCTCTCTCTCTCCCACTCTTCCTTCTCTCTCTCTGGCATGTCTTCATTATTCTGCAAGGAAGCATATGGCTATGTGCTGACATTGTAATTGTATACATTCTCCCCCCCAGCTTTCATTTTCACGCCCAACTTTTTTTTGTATGTGTTGACTTGTATGTAATACACCATGAAGAGTATATATGTTGCAAGTGGGTGTCAAAAAACATTTAGCAAATTCTACTAATGGCTTTAGGAATTTTAGGAATGGTTGAACCCAATCAAGGTTAATACACGTTGATTTCAATAAGCCTAATAGTCACCTTTTTCTAATTTCTAATTAAATCAAATGGTAATTCTGAATCATTAGTACAGATAGATATTTAGTTTTCTCTAACCAGTATCCAGGAGAGAAAATGAATGTAATAAAATTCAAATTATCAAGGTTAACATTGGTAATAAGATGGACATAAACAATTGGATTTTTGTTTTTATGGTTAAAGCTGCATGTGGAAAATCTGCAATGTTATTTTGCTTCAGAAGGTGGTGAATTATTCACTGTTTTGTTGGCGGGAAGCCTGGGTGGGGATGAAAGGCCTGGCTTCCACCCCAGGAGAGCTAACGGGTGGGAGGGAAACAGCTCGCGGTGCCTGCCCCCCACCACTCCAAGCACCGAGCTAGCATAGCATAGTTAGTACTCTAACAGCAGTTTGTTCATTAGTGGTCCCTTGCTGGGTGACAACATCCAATCAGTGTCAATTAGACAGTAGCAGTTGAACAGGTGGGAGTGTGACTGCTGGAGCAGAAGAATCATTAGGGTAAGCAACGAATGCCAGGAAGTACAGCGGCAACATCTGAGGTTAGCGACTGATGTGATGAGCCGTGGTCATTAGTACAGCTACTGTTATGGCATTTTGAGAAGTAAAGTCCAGTCAAAGCTTTTCGTTTGGAAAAACTGGCACATCGTCGCCTTCAAATATTTTTGATGTTCTTCAACATAAGAAAGACAAACGATTTCAACTCTGCACGTCATTCCTTGACTTTGTCTGACGATCTCGGCGTGGGCCCTTCCTAGTGTCCGTCTCTCCAGTCAGACATGGTCGTCGGGGTCTTCATGTGAATGACCCCTCTTCTTCCCCCTTGGCCGTTTCACGCCAGCCGCGATAGAAACGACAACATCACGCCGACACGCTTTTCACAGATGGGCTCAATCGGACATTACACAGACTTTGTACTCGGCAGCTGGCAGGGAGAGGTCTGTTCGACTCGAACATTTTGCGTTCTCACGTACAACTCCTCTAGGTAATGTCTAGATCATTTTCAGGATTGCAGGGCATGTGTGAAAGTGGTTTCACATTGTCTATACAGAAACTGAACGGGAATTTAACTTCCGGAAGCCTGGACACCCAAAACAACTCCTTCCACAGTTGATGTCACGGCCTCGAACAACTGCCATGCTGGTGCGCAGTAAACTGACACTGAACTCAGAAGCAGCTGGTTTCCAGAGCTAAATATTCTTACTATTCATTTCAATAAACATCCATATCCTGATGACAAGAGGTGTGCTCGCATCAGTAGCAGTACATTCACTTTGTGATCTTTTATATAAGCATAGGTAGCATTGTTCACCGGTCTACTAAATTCATATACATGCTATTTTTAGGCATGTAAATACAATATAAACATCCCATATACATATCTGCTTTATCTCACCATTGCATCTCTCTAGCTCTTTAGCATTCAGGTAAGACAGGTTGTCATGGCAGCTTTGGACAAATAATATGTATGGTGACATTCACTTTGTACAGTTATCTTGCTCAGCCTGTTCTGTACGTACATTGAAAGAGCACGTCGTATATATCATAGAATATGCATGAGGATGGGCATTTCCAGGGAAACAGCAACAGCTGGATGAACACAGTGTCTGTCAACGCTCTGAGCTGTTTCCTTCTAACGGCAGAAAGTGACAGGTGCATCCAACAGTTTACCTGTTCATGTACACGCTCCCCCTTATACACAGCGCAGCCCCCTGCACATCTGTTTGTGTGACTCCATGTGATGAAGTGACACTCGCAGTGAAACGCGAGTAGGTAAAAGGGAAACAAATAGCAAAGCTGTTGTACAAAGTGTGATTTAAAAATGATTCGGACTGAAAAGCGTTTGTAATTTTGCTCTTTATGTCAATGTGATGTTCCACCCAAAAGCTTTTGAGTAAGACTTACACCCCCCCACCCTCCTAAAAGCCCCTAAAAGCGACAGAGTTTCTCGTCTCCTCCGTGACAGAGAGCAGCAGCTATGTTGTTATCTTAAAGTTATAATGGATTCCAAATGAGACAACTTGTCAGAGTAAAGTAATAAAACACTCACAAGCCACTGCTGCAGCATTATCCCCTCTTTCACTGTCCACCCATGTGTTCACTATGTTACAATCCTAGCTTTGCCAAAACATGGCTAAATACACTGCCTCTGTGCCAGTCTGTGGCATTCCTAGAGGCTCTGAATTATTTGATGCGACTGTGGGGAACATATTGAGCACACAGATGGACAGCAGAAAAGAAGATTACGCTGCAGAAGCAGTTTGAGAAGTTTCGGATTTGTGAGTGACTAACATCCTCTTTCACCAGGACACAGCTATCATATGAACGAAGACATAGAAATGCGAGTGGAAATCCGAACAAGGCAGTTTGTTTCTTTAAAAAAAAAAATATGGGTATTTTTTCTGTCAAAATCTTAAAAAAGAAAGTGATGAGCCTTAATTGCTGGTCACCAGATTAGAGTCATTTAAATAAGCTTCAGTAAAGTCTCAGTCTTCAATCATACACATGAAGGTAAACATGGTCATCACACAACAACCCCGCTCACACACACATGCGCTCACATGTGTACATTTACACGTACATACACACTACGCCCCAACCCCCCCAGAGGGAATCTAATCACCACCTGTCGAAACATGTAGTTCACCTCCTTTGGGTAAGAGACAACCTCCCTAAATAAGAATGCCTCTATAATGAGATTTTTTCTGATGGGTCTTCAACGTCGAGACTGACCTTGTTCAGCACCTTACTCTCGTTTAAACCACAAATCCATCTGCACGATCACATCGAGAGATTTTCAATTAAATGTCCGATAGCTAAATTGGAATACTCATCTTGCTATTTTTCACTTTCCCATTTGGGCCCAAATTCCATTATCTTTGTCTCGAGAACTGTCAACTCATCAAGATTGTACCTCATGCGACAGCACTTACAGTAAATACTCTCTTTAGAGAGGCTGCCTGCTGCTAAGGTGAGGAAATTAAATGCTCAAAGCATCTCGCAGTAATCCCGAAAGTGTAGCGAGAGTCAAATGTACTGCACCCTTCTGCCCTTGTTCTTCATCACTGAACCAGGAAAAAAAAACAGGAGTATGACATTTTCTACATTGTTAACAAGCCCAGCTACATGTCACTGCCTTTGGCGAGAATTGTCCTATGCGTCTACAGAAGGCCTGCGTACTGTACATGCGCTCCTAATATGACCCTTAATTCAGAGCTACAGGGGGATAATGTTACTGATGTTTGCATAAAGATCAACATTTCAGTTACATAAAAGAGGACCATTTTATATGTACACTGTTGTAAAGTGACAACAGAAATACTGCTTAAATTAAGTTGCATCTTTCTCCCTTTAATCAGATCATGCAACGTCTACGTTTGTTTTTCCCCCACTTTCAATCTACAACTGCACATTTTTCTTTTTGTCCCACCACTGTGCCTGCAATCAATATACAGTTGAGACAATCAGTTGTCATTATCGGTTTGCGTTATTCAACGGTGTATTCGAGATGATTAACAACGGTGGGCCTCCTCCTTGAAGACCCTTAGATATACTTATTTTCCACATCTCTTTTCTTAACGCCTGCCACCTTCAGTAGCATGTAAATCTCACCAGTAAATATTTCAGCAGGGTCGTGCAGAGTCCCCACCTCTTTCTGGTGAGGTTAATAGAATTCGGAGCGTGTCTTTGCCATCAGGATCAGTCTAATTAAATCAGGAGAGGGACGCTTGCAATATACACCCGCACTTTCCCACTTACCTAGTGCCATACTTTCCAAAGTACTGGAGGAAAAGACGTAGAGGGGGTGCCGTGGTAATTGATGGGAGAGAGGATCCGAAACCGCTCTCAAAATAGATTTAAGGTTGTCTTGTCCCTAGGCAGATCGTTAAATGAGAGTGCCTTGACTAATGTCTTAAAGTAGTAATTTGGACAAAAGTGTCTAGTTTGTGTCAGTGTTTCTGAAACTATAAGATAGCTGCACAGAGGTCTAGATACAACTGATGAGCCAAAAGTCACTCATCACCTTCATTGAGGCATTGAGAGAGAACATTAATTGTGACAGTGATATATGCAGTGCGATAAAACAGTGCAACGCAACTTAGTTTTAATCATGCTTTTGACTATGTTTTACCATTTCAACAAACTATTACATGTCTCCAGAGAATGGCTGTTAACAATCTAGAATGACACCAGTGTGATCAGTTCTCTCGGTGAGTTTTCCGTCCGCAGCGGTTTGAACACACTTAAATCGACAAATCTTTCACAGTCAAATGGGAACTCCACAAATTTTTACACATCAAAGCTGTGTCTGTTTACCGGTGTTGGGGACTTCTGCACAAAGAAAGTTGTGCCGTTTGTGGCTCCAGAGGGAGCTGCGTAAAGTCTGATAAATTGCTTAAATTGATGCGACTTTAGACAACCTCAGTTGTGACTGAAGACCCACGGCTACATTACCCGCTACAAGAATAACACACCCAAATCTCCAATTGTCTGCAGTTGAGTTGCATTGTGGGTAATGCCTTCACCACCAGGTTTCAAAAAGGAAGGAAGAATGTGTGAAGTATAAAAATTGACATCTCTGGTTCTGCTGCACCGATTACTAAACTGTCCATCATGAGTCCGACAACGTTATAATAATATTAGTATTCTTTTCACCAAACTGCAACCGAGACACTTTTTTTCTCACATAAAATATATCATTTGTTTTGCGCATATTGCTTGTTAATGTTCTACAAATGTTCTTTATGCTTTTCCTATTTTAGTTATTTATTGTTAAAAGGAGTTCCCTAAATCAAGAGAAAGATTAGATTAATAATGCCGGGGAGGGTTTTGCAGCTTTTAAAAATGTGAAACATTAGGTTTAAGCCCAATAATTTGTGTATTTGTGACAAAAGTACTTTAAATTTGATGAGAGGAATATCCCCGTCCCTAAAGAAAATATCAAGGGGTTGGTCATTCATTATCAAGGCTACTAGAGGTTAAGGAAATGAGTAGAGTGAAAAATACTTGAGGGAGTAATCAAGCAATTTTATATTAGTAGGAATAATCCAAGAGAGACAGTTTTAATTTCCAAATGCCCCACAGCACTGACCCAAAATTAATTGTTCCTTTTGCTACAGAGGGAGACCCCTTGAGACAGACATAGGAACATAAAAAAGAAAAACCTTTGGTAATTACACAAGTGTAGAGGACTTTTCTGTGCAGTGGGGATCTCGGAGGCCACGGATTATGTGAGTTTAATGGAAGAGAGAGCTGACCTGAGGCTGAGCAAGGGAGAATTAGAGTGTTGACATACAGGACTGCTGAGGCAGAGGTGGCTCTTACAAATCAGGAGTGGCAGCAACCCGGGCAAATGAGGCATGTGTCTCACAAAAAAACACCATTCGTGGTTGGACGATACGTGTCGTCAAGGTGTTGAAAATGTTGGAATATTTACAACGTTACACATGCAGGCAGTAAAGATAAAGTCAGGAAAAACTTCTCTGGGCTCAATATGAAGATGAAGAAAAGCAAATATTGCTGTTAACACTTTTCAGGTCTCAGCAGAACACGCCTACTTTGGAAACAGGCACTCTGGGGTTTTCAGTCTCCCTCCCAACTCTGCATGTCTCCTTTGCATCCATTAATTACATCCATTCAAAATTATGCTTTTTTTTTTTTATTCAGCTATGTAGTTAATTGCTACAGAAGGTACGCCACTGATAATTTGTGCATTGTATTATATTATATTATACAGTACATACACAAACAGTAGACATAGCGTCTGTGGCTCAGGAGGAGTGGTCGGTGGTTCGATCCCGGCAGTCAACGTGTCGAAGTGGCCTCTGACTCTGTATGGATGTGTGTGAATGGGTGAATGCTGACATGTGTTGTAAAGCTCTTGAGTGGTCGCATTTACACAGTGACGACAAGTTAAGTGAGCAATCATTTACCTTGCTGTGGCTGCATTCAAACCAAATCAATGGTGGTGGTCTAGCGGTCAGGCTTTCAAAGAGAACATCTGTGACGTCACAGAGTCTATGTCCGTATTTTATACAGTTTATGGGAGAAAGCTCGATCTAATCGAAATATCTTTACTTTCCAGCTCAGAATTCCTATGAATGAATTAGTCTAATGCCGGTTCAGTGCTTGGACGCAGCAATTGTGCCATTTAAATTGGAGTGTTGGAAATACGCTTTTGAAGCCTCGAGTTTGGCGTCGCCCCCTCTTGGTTTTTGGCTGTCAGCATCTTGTTTTTTTGGAACCAGAAGTGACATGAGAACATGGAGCACAACCAAGTACACTCGATGACCAAAATGTTACAATTAAATATTGTGAACTAAAAACACACTGTGAAAGGGTTAAAGGTCCAAGACGAAAACATGGTAGCTACTTGTCAATCACAAGGTAGTCACACCCTAAAGCATGCCCTGCTTTATAGTCTATTTCACTCCAAATTGGACCATCATTTACAAAATGAACATCATGTTCTGTTGAAAAATACTTGAAACTAACGATTGAGACATAAACTTGAAACACTGTTTCCTGAGGTAATAAATCAAGTGAGATGTAGGGTTATTTTCTCATAGACTTCTATACAACCTCACATATTTTGGAAACAAGTGGAGTCGTCCCCTTAGAGAGACATTCAAGGCACTTCCATATTGGCGTCACTTTCGCTTGCTATACCCAGAGACACCATAAACCACTGTCATGCAGGAGACCAGAGTCAGCGTCCTGTCACAGACCTGCAATTAACGTTCACCTTGAACCATAAACATTTTATTCTCCTGACTGCAACCACGACCTTTCCTTGACCATAAATAAAGTTTACTTGCCATAATCACACCTAATCATGCGCAAATATAATAATAAAAAGAAAATGACAAACAAACAGTCTGGATTAGAACTGTCAGCCTTAGGCTAACATCAGAACATCATAGACAATACAACAAGAGTATGTTACAGACAGGTGAGGACAAGCAGTTCATTAGTCCATGGGAATCATGTATGTGGATCACTGACTATTTCCCTTGTGTGAATGCTGTATTGCTTGTGGTTTCCTGGTGGCGTGAGGCAGCGAGCCCCGGTAATGAAGTGAGCTGGACCAGCAGCATCCAGTCTGGATGGAGTCTCACTCTACAGCAAACATGCAGTTAACAGTGCGGAAGAGATTATTACATGTACTGTAAATGCAAAGAGTGTCTTGATAAAATAGTCCAAATGAATCCTGGCTTTACACGGTACTGCCTCTCTGATCCGAGCTTGATTATTTATCATTTTGTAGGAGAGAATTATTGAATTGATAAGAACTTCATGCGGCAGTCGAAAGAAGAAGATAAGACATGGAGCAGCAAAGAAAGAAATCCTAATTCTGAGAAATAACAGTAAGATAAATCATCAATCATATCTGATTCAGGCTTTAGAGTGACTTCGGCTGTATTTATTTCAAACACTAAAACACTGTTTCTTCTCACTATACTGAAAAGAGTTCATTGGAAACTGAACTCGTACACAGTAGTTGGCTCCTCTTCCTCTTATTGCTTGTGTAATAAAATTCCCTCCATCACTGGAATAACAGATCACCCCTATTTCACATACGCACAGAGTCTACTTCACCCGATTTACTGTGCCAGTAGCTTCCACAGTCAGCTACTGTGGGACCATCAAGGGATGAATGTCTATATGTTTGTGTGTGTGTTTGTGCATGCATGTTTATGCAAGCGGCTCAGAGTCAGCTGGGGACTCTGAGTATGACTATTTTTTAGGATGACTCCCGGAGACTAAAATGCACTATTGCTTTGTTTAGCTAATATATTTCTTCTCTCTTCTCATCATTCTTATCTCAAAACGATGCCCTGTGCTGGCCCAATCTCCACATGGATAAAACACCAGGGAGCAACGAAAACCTCTCCCACAACGACACTGATGAAAATCAGCGTGCAGTCTGAAGAGCAGTTTTGCTCGTTTGGCAGCACAGAAAACACAAAAAGTTTTATTCTCGGGTTTGCTCTCAATCAGAAAACATATTCCCTTAGTCTCCAGTGAGCAAAACTCTTGGCAGAAGAGAAGGAGATGGCGCTACAATCTCACCTATCATGTCTTAGCTTGAAGCTTTTGGAGTATCTCTGTTGTCTTTTAGAAAATCCTTCAAGAGTACATGAATCCAGAGCTGTCACTGCAGCTAAATCAAACACACCCCATTCAACCCTCGCTCTCCCTGAGGTGATGTGATGTAAGGAAAAGGTCAAGCCTGTGTTAATAGCTTACAAATCTCTGTCATGAAACCTCGAGTGAAATATGGTCGAGCGGTGGGTGAAACAGGGAAGTGTGGAGTTCCTCAGGATTTTCTCTATAAGCTCCTTTTTTTTTTTTTTTTTTTTTTATCAGGTCAGAATAGAGAAAATACAGTGGACATCATCCACTGTAAAGATAATCCCTCAAATAATAGGTTAGTAGTTGTGACACACCATTAATCCAATGAGAACTCATTACTACCCGTATCTCCATTTACATCTGCATTGTACCAATTAGGGGAACTAAGCCATTCTGCCACATCCAAACCACTGCAAATGAATTAAGATCATCTGATTACACTGAAGCGTGTGGAAATATATACTGTCAGGGTTCCAATGAGATGAATACTCAGCATTAGTAAAGCTATATGAGCCAGGGAAGCCGAATCACTGTCAGAAAGATACAGTACAATCTAATAATAAGAACAAGCTATGGAAAGGGAGCTACTACAGAGTGCATTTCTATACCAATCTCTAAAAGTTCAATAAATTAACGATGTACTTTTACTTATTTTGTACTTTTCCTGTCAGTGTGTGCTATGTACAGGTGACAGTTTTATTAAATGTCCCTCCATTTTTAAACTTTAATCAATCTTCAAAAAATCCATTTAAGAATGTTTATTTCATAGTCCAACTCTGAATTGCACCAGCTCTGCTCTCAACATTTCCACCTGGAAGAAATGGAAAGTGAAAGCTGAAATAAAAAGTTTGCATTAATTTCATTGTGTCTTAGCTCATTAGCATCAAGTTGATGGCTTCCTCTGTGGCTGCAGCTCAAATGAAGTCGATAGGATAATGTGAGGCGGGGAGTCGCCACGGAGCTTCAAGGAGGGTTCAGGAGGAGTGAAGAGGGTATCAGGTGGGTGAGAGCCCAGTGGAAGCAGCTGCGAGTGTGGAGTGGCCCGCTGACCTTCATTAACGTGTCTCAGCGAGCTGTGCCGAGCAGCGTGCTGTGTGATATTGTATGTGCACCGAGGGAAGGAGATAAGGCTCTTATTAGAGCTGGTAGAATCAAATGTGGGCGAAGACAAACGGTGAGAGTGAAGGGAAGAAGATTAAACAGCAATGTAGGAAAACACATACATCTATGTCTTACAAAGAAAAAGTGACCTCATCAGCAGGTGATGTAAATGAGTTAGTGAACCAATAAACCTTTTTTTTTTTTTATGTGTCCATACAAATGGTCTCGCGCAATTGTCTGTACTGTCAAACATGGTAGAGATAAAAGGAGAGGTGCACGTGTGACTGTGTCTGTGAGTCTCCCCTGAAGTAGGTGTGGGTAGAGATCAAACCCCATTAGATCCACAAGCAGTGAGCCCTATGGCGGGTCAAGCAGGTGATACAATAGAAGTTAACCATAGTAAACATGTGATTCTCTCTCATCATTTTACTGCGTCTACAGCCATGCTAGCGTCTCTGTAAGGCTATATTTAGCTCCGGCGATGCTTTGAGCTTAACGCTCAATGACGTCGCAATGACATTGCTGACATGCTGATGTTTAGCAGGTATAATGTTTACCGTGGTCACCGTCTTAGTTTAGTGTGTTCTCATGTCAACATTTGCTAATCGGACCAAAGCGGTGGCGCGATGATGCTAGCGTGGCTAAAAACAAAGCTAAGGAAAGCTACAGAAACACTAGAGGAGTGACAGGATTCAGTGTAGTAATGGAGGTAAGCATGTCCTGTACCTCTGATCCTATTTGTGTTACCTTCGTCAAGGAGGTTGTGCTTTTGGTTTGGTTTGTTGGTTTCTTTGTTTGGTAGACTAATGGCCCGATTATTATGAAACTTGGTGGAAGGGTGTAGCATGGGCCAAGGAGGAACCCATTGAATTTTGGCACAGATCCAAATCACGGGGCGGTTACACATATTCATTTGTTTTAACTTATGGAAACGATCTTGGCAGAGGTCTGCGCTCTCCGATTGCCCTTCTAGTTAGAATTGTTTGTTGTTTTATTTTTTCAGCATTATACTCCAATGCATGAACTACATGCAAGATGGCAACATGATTAGTGAATCACTGGACTATAAAAGATATCAGAAGCATCTGAGATGTCCTCCATATGTTGTACTGCTATTGCTTAAACACCTTTATTTGGGTTCCCCACCACCACACATCTTTGCAGTTAATGGAGCCGTAAAATCCAAATTCAGGCAAGCACGTGTGTCTGGGTGGAGTTAACAGTATCCTGTCTATCAAGCAGAAATGCTCAGTAAGCAAAAAAAACATCACCGAAACATGGATTACAATAATGAAAATAAGCCCCTGGGGCCATGACATTGAAAAATGCTTTGACTTCATATGTCGAGACATAAAGTCTGAGACAGAGTCTTCTTGGTGACACAGCATCTAGTGGTTATTAGAGGAACTGCAGCATAGTTGATACAAGAAAAGACAAACATATGGATCCTTTGCATTTGAAACCTCCCTAGGAAGTGATTTGAGCAACTGCAATAATATCCTTTTTCGGATGTGTGTGAGCTAGGTCTGACAATTATCCAATCATCACACACAATCACGTACATGTTAATGCCAGGTGTAAATGGGGTATTGTATAATCCCATTATAATATGAAGTGTTTGATTTCTATTTGCTGCACCTACATTTGCCAACCTATGTGACATTAATGCGACTTAATTTGGCCACATCTATGGGAATAACCCTAAATAATTTGTGCTGGCAATGGTCCTATGATGAAACATTGACATTGTCAGCATTTCCACTTGTAATGAATTGATTCACTTTGCATCTGAAGAGCCTCTTCTATTTTTTTTGGCTTATTTTCTATGAGAGGGGACTGTTGATATTGGCTTCACTCACCTTACACTACTTGAAAAGCCTGGATTCAAGAGCGCAAACCTTTTCACAGTTGTTTGTCACAACACTAAATACATCAGAAAACAAAACAAAAAACATGGCCGTTCCAAAATGCACAGTCTACAATGAATCCGTGGTACACGCTGAGACAGCATGAGTCCCAAGATCTTCAGATTCTCTGTGTGCAAGTCTGAGTATGCGTGAAAAAAGTCCAAGTATATCTCTGAAAATTAAAGCAGTACAAATATTGGGGCGTATGTCTGTCTGCATGTAGTTTATGTATGCAAATGGGGCTCATCGAAAACCTCTATGAGAGTCAAAGAGACACATGTTGAGACTGTGCCAGTACCCCCGGCCAACACTAGCTATCAGATGGAGATTTGCCCACAGCCTTGGCTTGCCCTCAGCCTTTCTGCCAGCCGGCAGAACTCTGATCAGAGTCTTTGAACAGAGACGAAGAGAGAGATCTCTTCCACTGATTACAATTGTTCTTTTCATTCCCAATTCCTATCTCACTTAGCTAGATTCCTTTGGGCTTTAACTCTGACAAAGCAATATCTTTTTATTACTACACTCTTGACTTTGAACAAGTCTCATGTGAGGCCTTTACTTTTTAATACACACGGTGCAAGTGGTGTGGCATTCTGACAAACTGCCCCATTTGGAAAACAATGCACACACAGAGCAATATACCGAATTTCCCCTCCTCAGTGCTATTGATCTGTCAAAGCAGTGAGTGGCCCATGCTAAGTATTTCTCTCTATTAAGAAATCATGAACCATCTGCCTGCTCAGCTGAAACTGTACATTATGTGAGGGATGCCTATCATGCTATGCTTAATTAATGAGGCATTGTATGCTTGCCAAGGAATCTCACCACCACAAACAGATATTAATATGCAAATGTTCTCCGTTTCTGTGAAATGGGAACTTCAGGGCTGTTGTGTACGCCAGGTATGCATGGACGGGCTCATGTTTGAGCTGAAGTGTTCAGGCGCAGAGAAGAGATGATGTTCGAACAGCAGCGAAGGTGTTATGTAGAGATATTTCATGAAAATAACAGTTTGACTGATGATAGAGTTAGTGGATGACAGTGAATGACACAGCAATGCAACACCAAATCAAGCAGAAACGGCTGCTTCTCCTCCAAGAAACCAGAAAAACTGTCCAGAATGGAAACTGGCGAGCACAGTCGACTTGTCAATCAAAGGCAGCACATTTGATTAAGTTTGCTGATTTTTACGAGGCCTACTTAAGGGAAGCTAATATTAACAAACGTATCTATTGGATCTATTGGTTATTATGTTTTTGTTGTAAGCAATTGACTCGACGTCAGACCCGATAGTTAATCTTCTTTACAGCCTGCATGACTGTCTAATCACTGACTGTCTGTCCTGTTGGACTTATGTTTGCTGCTTAGTTTCCATTCTGGTCAATACTGGGTCCAATGGGACACATAACAGTGGAGAGCAATACAGGTTCGTAAACAATACATTAGTTTTGCCAAATTAGCTATATACAGTAAATAAGAACTTTTATATTGCTAAAAGGAAATGCTAATTGCACAGAAAAACAAAAGCAAGCAGGTCAAAGAGGTGTTGGATGTTTATAATGAACAGTTTGGGTTGTAATTATACCCATCGCCTTTGTCTTTCTCATCTAAATAAGACTGATTAATCTGATTTGTTGCCCCATTGGATCTTATTTTTTTAGTGATTTTGCTGCATCTCAAGATCTCAGCAATCACTTTAGTACATACAAAATGTTGGTAAGAACCGATGGCCCGAGAAACAAACAATGAAACCCAAGCTGTAAAAAAAGAAATGTAGACTGAAGCCTGACCTGAATCTGTAGATGATGCCCACAGCTGTGCCGTGAGACGAAAGTAGTCTGGACCAAATGGGTGAATTGACAGACCCACATGATGATTGCTACAGCAATGCTGCTCGCATGGCTAAAAATTCAAATATTAAGCTACCACGGTCCCTGAATTGCACCAAGAAAATCAATATAGCTGCAAAAACACATACAGAAAAAAACACCACCAAACTGGCAAGCGGAAAAATAAAATATTATCAATACAGAAAAATCCATTTGGCAAGAGGCAGAAATGTTGTTATAATTGAGTATAGGTTGTGTTGTATGAATTATACCAAGGAAACTGGCAGAAACGTTTTACTTGTCCCTCTAAGCAAAGTGGGATAACAAAGTTTTGAGAGCAATTGTTATAAACAAGTTCAAGGAAATAACTTATTTTCCCCTGTGCCCTCAGTACATACAGGCAATACTCTGACAGACAATCGGATTCTCACACACACACACACACACACACACACACACACACACACACACACACGTCCAAGGTAATGCAGACTGCAATGGGCCTCTCAGAAAAGAAATTGTCAGCTTGGTGAGAAGCGATTAGAGCTCCCTTTGGTCGCCATGGTGTTACCGATGATTGATGTGATTAATAAAGCTGTTGTCATGGCGCCCTCTATGCTTCTGAATGCAGTCCAAAAGACACAGAGGGAAGGAGAGGAAGAGAAATAGGTAGAGATAGAGACTCCAAAGGCCCTCATGTATCTAGCTGCTGTGATTTATCTTTCCATAGCTCTGGGACAAACTGCACTCATCAAATTATTATTTTACACATCACATCACTTCATAAAAAACATTAAGATATAGTCGTCTTCACAGTGAAGCTGAGCTACAACACTAACATTGTTGACTTTGTGAAAACAAGTCATGCCAATTTGGCTAATAAATGTATTCATTGGGTAAAACCATTTACTCAAGTCATGCATTTAGAGTGCTTTAGATTTCAGGTATGAGAATTTCCCTTGACAATGAATCAACCATCTTCACTTTTTAATAGAGAATGTCTAAGAAACCAGGCAATTCAGAATAACCTCACTCCAAGATTAAGTAAGGCTTCACTTTGGTTTCCACTAATGCATGTCTGAGTGCAAGAAATAGGGTAATGGGCTTGGTCAGGATTCCTGTTAAGGTTTACACTACATATGAGAAAGAGCACAGCAGTGAACACCCACTGCATGATCACTGCATTTCTCTATAATGGTCAGGTTAGAGCGGTGCAAAAAGTGCCTGGAGTCTTGCCATCACATTTGGGCTAACCACTGCTCCACTAGCTTTTACAAATCAATGCAATCTCTCATTTGGAAATTCTTTCAGTTGTTTTTCTAAAAAAGAAAAAGAAACACTTTCCTTGGTTTTATTATCCATATTCCAAAATAAATGGGCATAGCACTTCCTATCAGTGGATGAAACCTTTGAGATGTAACCAAAGCTAAACCTGCATGAAGTGATTTATTGGCCACGTACAAGCTGTAAACTCAATTAAGCAAATACAGAGAACCTTTGGCATTCATTTAGAGTGGTGTCTTTGGCCAACTGGTGAATCTTAGTTCACTATATGTTATGATATATCTTCCTTCCTTTTGGTGCTAGGCAGGAAGCGTAAAAGGGCTTTATCAGAACTTTTCCACTGAAAACAGATGCCTGCTGAAGCTGACAATGTTGAGAGCGATGAGTCGGTAAAGCACATCGTAGAGTTGAAGGACTGCAGAGTTGGCTGATTGCCTGATTCTCTGTAGGTTCATTATTACACAAGCCCTTTCACGTTAAAGATAGTCAGTTGATCTGTTGTTAATATAAAAGTATTGATTAGAGCAGCTTTAAGGAATGATTGATTTGGGACCATACGTTAAATCTATAGCTCCCATAAAAATCAAGTACTGCAGCAACACGCATACTTACATTCTCGTAATTTGGTTTCCTTAAATATACTCTCTTTTCTACTTACATTTTAGCTGTAATCTGTAGGGAGAATTGTGCTCATTCGAGTGTTAAAAATGTTATATTTTTAACAATACTCACCGTATCAGTGCACCACAAACATATTGTTGAGTAAGGTTATGTTCTAAGGCTTGATTTTTAGTCATTTGAAATAATACAAATGTCAATTTCATTTCGAATGAGGTTTTATAACTTCTAGAAAAGAACCCGAGAGTTCTGGCTTCACTTCGGCTCTCTATAGAATAATCTTTCTCATACCTCAGCACAAGTGAGGTTATTGATTGGGAAACTACAGCTTCTGCACTCTAATACCTGAAAGGGGTTTTAGCTGTAATTATTGTGTAATGGAGTGAAAGTCTGAAAGCAAATAGAACGTCTGACTTCACTGAGCAGGGTGAAACAGAAGAGGTTTTCAATTTGCTTTGTATGTTCCTTGACATTTAAAAAAACGGGCAGACTTTTTTTTCTTGTCTGGTTCATTTTAAAAGGCATTAAAGACCTTATCCTAATAATGATGTAATAATTTCTTCGCAGCGTCTCACAGTCGAATGGTATAAAACTTTGGTTTGATCGATATTAGTTTGCCTTCATGTCTCAACGACAGAGAGCCGAGATAGATAATGTCATCATGTTCATAAATGGCGTCACGCGGTGTAATTAAATAGGAAATTACCCACAGGTCAGCTCACACCTGCTGGAGCTGAACAAGAGATAATGACAGGATTGTTTCAGCTTTGAGCCCTGTGTGATTTGTGTGTGTGTGGGTGGGGGGGTGGGGGTGGAGACACACGCACACGCACACACACACAAAGTTGCTTTTTGGATTCACTGACCCAAAAATGTTTTCCTGTTTATCTGCCCCTTTACATGGCTTCTTCAGTGATTGGTCTATAGAAAACAGTTTATTTTAATCACAGCTGAGAGGCATCACGTTGCATTTACCCAGTCTACCTTTTATTTTGAACACGTGCTTTCTCCAATTCATTAGGGCTTCTTCTTTGTGTTGCGTAGCATAGGAACCGAGAAAGCCTTATCTAATGCATAGACAGTTTCATTTGAAACCACATTGGAGATGATTGTGCGACTTGCTGAGCTGGGAAATGATCAAAGCTGTTCTGTTGTATTGATATAGACAGTGGGTGTATATGAAGCATCTTCCTCTCGCCTACCAACGGAGCTTAGAATCAAATGACAAATATTCCCTACGATGTGCAAAAAACACAGAAAAACCCGACGATGTGGAAAATATTATCTCTGCGCAGTTTGTCAAATCAAACCTGCAGACAAACACTGTATCCATTTGCTGCATGATGAACTCAAATTACATTGATAGTGGTCTTATTGCGAACGCTCTGTGATATTAGATGTTTTTATTGTTTTACCGAGGCAATGATAACTCACTGTGGAGCTCTAGCAGGACAGGAATATTGTAGCTGTTGCGGTTGTGACACAAACAAAATCAGACATAGCCCTGGGGGAGGCGTTGGGAAGCCCGAGGTCTACCTGGCTGTGAATTTAGGCCACTGGGTGAGAAGGAGGGATATTCTCAGAGTGCTCTACTCCTCCCCGTGCTAGGAAGTAGTCCTAACCGTCGGCGATGATTACAGGCGGCGTGATAGGCTCTGCTCCTCTGCTCTGACATGTTAATATTACATGAAACTGTTAGGGATGACAATGAGCCTGGGGCAACAGGGAGACATTGCGGGAAAAAAATTTCTCTCTCTCCTCTCTGCAAGCTTCGCCCCTTTTTTTTTTGCCCCTCTATCCATCTCACTTTGGCTTTAAATAACTCATGGCCTCATTATCCTAATATAAGGAAAGCAGTGGCGTATAATTAATTTGATTTTTGTGTACACAGATTATTGTAGCGACAGACGGTTGAAGAGTTGACTTTTTTTGTACATGGTGTTCCTACGAAACATACAGTGCGTCATAAAACAACATACAGTATAAACCAGACACCATAGCACAGATTGAGTATTCAGATTGTTACAAATTGTTACAAAATGCAAAGGAATTAATTAATCTGTCTTCTTTTTGTTTCCGCAAGAGGATATGAGAAATAAATTGTCACAAAAAGAGAGTTCCCAAGGCAAGACTGTTTTGTTGTCAGTCTTAAGCAGAGGTTAAGGCAGAGACGTGGGACAAAGATACGGTGTAAGATGAAAGGGACAAGTGCAAGCCGATGTTCTGGAAACAACAGGGAGTTAGTCATTGTAGTTTCGCCCGCTCGCCAACACGCTCAGCAGTTGGCGCTTCAGCTGTGACACACAGCTCATGAAGGCAATTAAACCCTAAAAAAAAATCCCAATTGCTGAAATTTGCATCAAAAATCGGACTCCTTCGCAGAGTCATAACTCGGAAAGTGACTTAAACTTCACTGATCATCATCTCTGATGTCCGTTAATAAGCTTCCTTTCATCTACTTAGAAATCATAGGAAAAAAACCCTTACTTATAATTCCAGAACTTGCCTGAGAATCATTACGTTTTGTCCAGTATCAAAGTAATCCAATCATAGTTGTCTGTAGATCCATGAGTACAGTGGAAAAGTAACTGCTAATAGCTAATTTAGCCTACTTTTCTCGTGGCAATTTGCCTAATGGTCTCGTTTTGTCTTAGGTGAGGACTAAAGTGTCGGACCAATATTCCATGCAGTCTACAGAATCCAACTGTTGCATTAACAAGTGTCTAACTGTGTGTTTTTATCCTCTGTGACCTTTCCTACTCATACGACATTCAGAATGTCTTACGTTCAAACCACCTCTCTTTCTCTCCTTGCCGTTCCGTCTCGTGTATAATCTCCCCCATCCCCGCCAGTCATCCCTTTCCCCTCAGTTTCTCGATTCATCCCCCAAGGACACATCCACCAGGTCATTATCTTCTGCCTGCTGGCATACATTTGAAGCGTATCTATACGGAACATAAATGCCCAAATTCACTGTTCTTTGGCCGAGGGCATGTGTTTGATGAAGTCAAGCAGAATTCAATTGATGGTCGTTTCCTCCCTCTCGCGACCCATGCATGTGGCTCTTTCACAAAATGTCAAATACACACACACACACACGTGCATGTGTTCACAGACTAATTCACATCTGTCTTTTTCATCACGCTGTCCACCTGAGAGGGCGTTTGCCTCCGAGCGACAGTTGTAGGGGCGAGCAGAAGGCGTCAGAGAGCTGGCTTATGACAGCGACACAAAAGCACTAGTGTTCAGTGAAGGAGGTTGTATCATACATTAGGCTGCTGCTGCATCGGCCTGCCACTGAGCTGAGGTAACCATGGCAACAGGCGGCTGGGAGACAGTGGAGCGAGAGTCAGCGGGCTGGAGTCAGTGGGCCTTCAAGCTTTTGAACACCAAGAGAGATTAGCTCAGAGCAAAAACCCTAAACCTCACACTACGCGCAGCTCTATGACGGGTATTGATGTTGGAAGTGGAAAGTAAGAGCAGCGGGGATACATAAAGTTTTTTTCTGGCAAAGATCCAACCAAATAGTTGACATCAAAGCACTTACGCAAGCCCATCCTCTTAGAGCCGGCGCTCGTGGCAGTATGAAATGTACAAATTATGCAGAATGCATCGAGCAGCTGAGAGCATGCATAGTACAGGAATAAAGATAAGCTATCCTGCGATATGTCAGAAATCAGTGAAAATTGCATCATTTGTGAGCAGTGGCTCAATCCCAGAGATTAACTATATTGTTTGGAGATGTGAAACTCATTGCCATGATGTCTGTAGCAGATTGCCATGGCAATAGAAAACAATAAGCGCATGGGAGATAAAAGGAGGAGAGTGGCGCTTACATAACAAACGAAGGGCAAGACGCGAGGAGGCTCGATGAGCTACAGAGAGAAAAAAGGCACAAGACTGAGAGGGCTGGAGAAATAAATCGATACGACGAAATCTAGACAGGAGGTAGGAAAAAGAGAGGAGACGAAGACGAATATCGGAAATGTACAGAAGTAAAAACCAGCCAGAGACCGATTGATATCTAATCCTTCAGAGAGCTTTTAGCCGAGCTTCAGAGGTCAGGGACGGGAAAAAATATTATGAGATCTTTAGAGCAGAAACACAAGGCAGCATGGGCTGGATGTTGTGGTGGTAAATACTGGAGGAGTGATAATTTACTGAAGAATCGTGTCATGAAATAAACATGAGGAATCATCAGAGGGGTTCTCTTTACTCTCCTCCTTAATCCACCTACTCAAGTAGGACATGACACTCTCTCTCTCTCCCCTCTCTTCACATCTCTCTCTCACTTTATGCAATTTGTCTATCCTCCTGGGAAGAAGCTAAGGCTATGCCCATACTAATGGTGGTGAATCTGAAAACACCATTTACATGTACCAAGTTTCTCCAGCCACATTATGCCAAAATGCTGCGTAACTATCACCATCTGCTATCACTCTTCATTCCCGTGGTCTCATCTTTTAACAAGGTGGCTTGGAAAGATTTTGTAAAGCGGTGGGACACCCTCACTCTGCATGCGCTTTTCTACACCATATTCAAATTCATTGGATCCCTCCCTGGTGTTGAAAACTCAAGGAGTCAGATTATTCTTTTTGCTGGCGTAATAGATGTGACGCAGCAGGAACACATTTTTAGCCACGCTCGGTGGGGCCTCCACTCTGGTCCAGACTGAAAAAAACTCAACAGCTATTTGATGGATTGCCATTCAATTCTGTGCAGGCATTCATGGCTCACAGACACTAGAGTCGATTGATTTTTGTGATTTTAACCCCGTCATCAGTTCAATATCTTTACTTTTCCAATACTTTGGTTTATGGTGAAATACCTGCAGAGCTAAAGACATTCCCATCAGCCTCAGCTGTACTTTGTGCGAAGTGCTAATTAACTAATGTTAGCATGCTAACACACTAAGCTAAGATGGTGAACATGGTAAATGCTGTACTTGCTAAACATCAGTATCTTATAATTATCATTGTGTGCGTGTTAGCATTTAACTCAAAGCACTGCTAAACCTAAGTACAGCCTCAATGAGCCTCTAGCATGTTGAAATAAGGGCTTTGTGTGATCTGGCAGTCACATTTCACAACCTTTAGCTGCTAGAATAAATGTACTGATGTTCTTTTCTGCTTCTTTTGGTTCATGGGAAGATGGAATAGTGGCTGCAAAAGACATTTGTATTACTCCTTTGAGCTATTAACATGTGGGATTGCTCTTACTATACTACTATATTACACCATCGCTAAAAAAAAAAAATGTGCTCGGATATAACTTGCCGTGCGTGGCATATAAATTGTTTGCGCTCCAGCCGCTAATCTGCTGAGATCATTTGTGAATGATGACAGTGGTGTGGCATTTTACAATAAAAACTAATGGCTGCAGATAGCAGTGCAGTGCATATACACAACACATGAGTAATGGCTTTGATTATAGATGCATGCACATCCACACCTCCACACCTCCACACCTCCACACCTGCACACCTGCACACACACACACACACACACACACACACACACACACACACACACACACACACACACACACACA
>CALSBV010010690.1:4442500-4464415 GCA_943590825.1 Bovichtus diacanthus | reverse complement strand
CACACACACACACACACACACACACACACACACACACACACACACACACACACACACACGACATAAAGAAATGTGGAAATACAAAACGAGACATTGTGGTTAACCAAGCAGTCAGCCTTGTTTTGGAGGTATTTCCTGACCATCACTAGTTAGTTTAGCGTTAGCCCTGCGGACTGCATTCAGGCAGCAGCAACCCCACCAGTCCCACACACTAGGCACACACTCTGAGACACTCTCCTCATGTATGAAGAATAAAAAAAAAGGAAGCTTGCTCACTTTCTCACCTCCACACACCTGGTCAATTGTTGCTTGAAGCGGCCATGCTTGTTCAATTGTCGGTTTAATACCGAGGCCCTGAGAGGGCATGTCCACTTGAAAGCCAATCCCATTCAGTCCGGTTGGAAGTCGCTGGTTTTGCCCCTCAACCTCGGTGGCCTCAGATACTGACTAAGATGGTGCCAAGCGGTAAACACTCATCCGAGCTTCAAAAAGTCCCTTCAGAAACCTACAGGGTGGCATCGGATGCTACACGCAGTCTTTTCCATAGTCTACGCTTTGTGCTCACAGTCTAATTTTATTTACTGCTTAAGTGGCCTTTGTATTTGTTGGGCAAAGCACTCTTCCGTGAGGGAACCTTTGGCATTTCTCGTCAGAGCACAAGGATGGCTACATCTCGGTGCCACTGAGCAGCAGAAAGCTTCTGTTCCGGTTCACAAACTCCGTCCTCTGCTCCTCGGTGGGATTATGATCACTCTGTGAGATGTCAACAGGAGTAATGAATATCCCCTTTCACAAAGCCTGGGTAATCCTGGCAACAAAATGCCCCCCTCATTGATAAGATCTGCCATAATACCAGGAGGGAGACCACTGGCATCCAGCTCTCATCCACAGAGGGATTCTTCACGCTTTGATGCCTAAGCCGCATTCCTTTATTTCTTTATTTCGTAACGCTGAAATTGGGTGCAGTTATTATTGGGGGATTTGTTGCTGGTGGGGGCAATGAAACGGTCTACCTCCTGCTTAATCTACCCCCCAGTCTACCAGCGCAGTTTTTTTGTCTGATTTTTATCGGTGTTCCTTTCTCTCACTCTCTCTCTTTTGTTCTCTCTCTGATCTCCTCCAAGGTGTGAACAGGTAATTGGCTGATCGCCTACATACAATCCTTTGGTGGAGGAAACATGCATTTGTTGAAGTCATTTTTTTATAATACAAAACCTGATTTAGCGTTTTAAAACACTCTGCTCATTTCCATAACAATCTGGGAGACCAGGATCTTTCATTGTAGCGTGAATCTTCAAATGAATCCACCTGGGCCCCCGGGCTCAAGACTTTAATGTCTTACAGTACTGACTTGGCAAGCTCACTTTTATCTCTTTGAATCAGTCGGGCTACTGCACAGCAGAGGAATCTGTTGGCTAATTACAGGTCTTACAACATATACACCCCCGGCATGTCAAAAGAAACCTTGTGAAAAAAGAATTACTAAATGGGGATTGAATATATCATATGCAATGAAAGCATGTAAAAAGGCATATTTTGTGACAGCTAATTATATACTACAGTCAACAACTGAAAGCAAACTCAACCAAGCTGTAAAGATAAATACAGTGACTTCTTACTTATCCTGTTTCTACTTTTATATCATTGTTCAGAACATGCAGGAAATGTACAGTCTAATAATACCAAAAAATGCCCAATCAGTTGGTCTGAGGACATAAATATACACATTAGAAGCATTCTAGTCCTGCGTAACTTGCTGCCAGAAACTGGAATATGTATTCACCTACCCATAGCAACAGTTCAAAACTCATACGCGTTCAAATTAAAATAATATGAAAAACAGAGAAAAACAGCAAATGCTCACTTTGCTTAATAAATGACCTAAACAATGAGTCCATCATCCAAAAGATGTTCCGTCAACCCAACTAATGCCACAAAAGCAAATATACATTTGTTACAAAGACACCGATTCATCAGTTATCAGTTGAAAAAGTTTGGGTTTGTCATATAGTATGTACTACTCTTTTATTCAGTTGGCTAATAAGAATACAATACGACATATTTAACACTTTTCAAAAGTCAAAAGTGAAGATACAATCTAAGCTCAAACAATAAAAACTCTAAATGAATCACTAAAATGTTTCTAAAAGTAATTTAAAAGAAGCTACAGAGTTTGATGCTCTGAACTTCAAAGTCATTCCAAAGTCTCGGAGCCCTATCTGAAGAGCTAACCGTTGTGTCGCAGTCTAGCGCCTGGAACAAGAAGAGAAGCATCTGAGGGTCTGAGGGAGGGAGAGGGAACATGAGGGAATAAAAGGTAAGAAATATAACTTGGGGCAAGGCTAGGCCCCTGAGGGCTTAACAAGTAATCAGTTAGATTGTATCAATTGGAAAAGCAATGGGTAGCCAAAAGGGGATGCCAGGCTCCGTGAAATATGGTCTTGTATTTTCGTTGTAGTTCAAACCCTGTTTTTAATTAGCTGTAAACTGTTATATTTGTCAGATGCCAGCGAGCAGGGAGCTCAATAGTACTGTCGACAGCTGATGAAGTCATGAAAAACTCATTTAGGTATTTATTTTTCTTGTGCAATAACTCGCTGTTCAAACAACCACAATCTCCTGTCATTTGCGAAAAGCTGCCGCTGCTTCGGTACAATACATCACATCCTTTGAGCCACATGCTTTTTGAAGGAATGTGTGACTTTTGCTCAAATGATGTGTAAAGCAGCAAATGGAAAATCTTTGCTGAACTAGAATCTGTCACAGATATCAACACGATTCCTCACCCCTTGACACCCAAAGTTGTTTAAGTACGAGACGATATAGTCAGGCCATGACAACCATACGTACGTGACAGTCGCTCTTTGTAAAGTTAGCATTGGGGGTCGAACAAAATCTTTAAAGACCACCCTGTCAAGCTCAGTGTGTGTTCTAGTAGGTCATTAAGCATAAGGCTTGACCCTGTTGCAGTTCACTTCATCGCATGGACGTCAATCTGCCTAATATACGCAGTAGCCAGGCTCCCTCTCTGTGATATTGATCCCAGGTCTGAATTTTGTCCTTTGAGTGTCATTTTGTCAATGAAATCACCTTCTAAGCAGACACTAATGTCTATGATCGTGAATCAATTATAGTCATTGACATTCTGTATCGGTACTCCATAGGTCGTTAAATAAGACATTTACGCAGCTTTTAGACTCTCCGGATGAGTACTATGGTTCCTTGGAGACAGGGACCAGTAATTAGTCCACATTACGCTTTACATATTGTCACAGACAGATTGAGACTTTCTTTCTATCTTGCCGTTTAAAAAGCATACAGGCAGCGACATGTATGGAATCAATCATATTTTGTGTAATTAAATAACATTCGACGTAAGAATAGGAGAAAGGCATTTTGTTTTTGAAATTAGTAACAGTTTTTTTGGGGGGGGGGTTTTGCAACTGGAATTAATAGCGTGTCTAATTCCCGTGATGTCTAATTTGATATCGAGGATGTGTTTCATTGAACATAATTGCAATCCATTGTTTTGACCGAGAAAGATGCATGGCCATTCACTGGTTTTAGCACATAATCAGTAATGTGCTATTAGTGTAATCAATATTAGTGAAGTAAATCCTCCCCATGTGGTGGCTGTGGGATCCGCGAGCAATAACAAGGCTAGAAAAACAACAACATAATGCTTAACCATTTCCACGCTGACGCATGGAAAATAACATTCTCAGATATGCTGCAGTTCAAAAGACTCCAGTACTAATCCTCTTTATTTTTCATCAAATCAACCTTCTGTTTCTTAATCATTTGTGCACAATTTACACTCCGCTCTCCCGCGTGCTTTCATCTTATCCTAAATAGGACAAAAGCTTGTTATATTTAAAAGCGGTTGTCATTACTGTGCTTCCTGTCATCGCTGATGCCACAGTGGGAGTGATCTGAGTTGAGCATTGTCTGATCCGGCGTAGGCTGGTTTCCATCTGTCAGTAATAGCGAGTGATCAGAGAGAAATTTCAAGTCTCTTCCTCGCCTCTTACGTCTAGTGCTAACTCATTTGGCAATTTGATTCTAAACATCTCAGCGCAAATTGTTTGCCCGCTCGTTGTTTCGCCCTCTGCCTTCTTGCTTTTAAGATTGCAGCAGGAATTTGCTTGGCATTAAATAGGAAGAAATTTCCTCTCTGCAAGTTTTACCTGTCTTGTTAACCTTGTTTGCCTCTGTTGTTGCAGTCCAAGGGTACTTAGATGAAATGCATTGAGGGAAATACATCTGTGAAGTAGGACCTACCGTAAACATTTGAAATATCTTGGTATTTCTCGCTGGATTTAATGTAAGTGGTTTCAGAGAGACATTTAACTAATATCCTTGAATGCAAAATGAAATCATAATTTCCGTGCAAAAGAAGAACACAGAAGAACTGGGGCTAGGCAAATGAGAATCAGACACATAGCTCAGTAGGTTTTTACCAAGGTGTGGAATGTGCTTAGCGAATACATACCCTCAAAATCTCACCTCGAATCAGTCATACCCTGACTGACAACTGCAGATGTAACTACTTGTGTTCCTTATGTAACAAGAAGTGTTGCTCTGGCAGCTAAGAGTTGGGGAGGCAATCTGAGCAAAGGCTTGTTATACCCTTATCTGACAGCATGGGCCAGAGACAGGCAACAGCTTCCTAACATGAAACAAACTGATTGCAACAACTCTTTATCTCTCCACAGCCCTGCAGTCACAGAGATCCAGACAGCAGACCCAGGCCCCTTCCCCCTGGACAGAAACCAAGCCAATGGCTGACAACAAATGTTCAAGGAGTCAGATTTTGATACATCTGGTCCTCAGCCTGGGGAGAAAGTAACGGCAGTCTTTCGAGACATTCATTTCAGATACGTCTGAATGGGAGGTTGGCACTTCATCGGAAGATTAAAGTGAGTACATTGGGTAAGGATATGAAGTGTGCGCACAGACACAGGCATGCTAGAGGGTTTAAGCGTCTTTTATTCTTTTTTTTTTAATTCAAACTGAAATCACTGTACTGGAGTACATAATAGCTTGTAAAGCTCTTCAAACAGTGATACAAGAAGTCCTGATGCGTCCGTTTCTTTCCCATCGGTCATATGTCTGACGATGTGCCTCTGGGGCCAAGGTGCAATATTTATGGGGTTCCAGCAGATATTCATGCGCAGGCCAATTGTTTCCCAGTCTGATTAGCGACTTCAGATTCCAGACTAGAGTTTAGAGACGACGTCTACGACCAGTTAAACTATTTTTTAGCTTAAACTATTTTTAAGCTACGATGGGTTCCGAGATTGCATTTTGGCCAATTCGACCAATGTGCTCCAGCCTGCTCAAAGTGATTGTTCAATACGACTCGGACTGCAAAGGGAAACCAGAATGCTTTTGATACCAAAATGTCGTCCTATTTCAACTGCACCTCAGCCAATGAAAAAAAAGCATTTGTGTTCTTTGTATGTTGCACTTAAATTGGTTGGCTGATTTGTAGCTAATGGCTGAATTTTTATTCTATTGTTTCTGTACGTTGCATTTACATTAGTTTGGCTTATTTGAAGCTTTTGTACTGCACTTATATGACTACACCCATTTGAAGCTACTTGCAAGATTCGTGCCGTTCGGAGTCGTATCCCCATGATTGTTTGCACTTATTGTAAGTCGCTTTGGACAAAAGCGTCGGCTACATGAACTACAATGTAATGTAATGTATTCATACGCAGATATGTTTAGGGAGATCACGTGTTTTGTTTTTGTGGAAATGCAGGATTTGAAACCTCTTTTAATGGTCACACACATGTACACAGCACAGCACAGCACACACAGTGACATTTAGACCCGTCCTACTATTAGGAGCAGTGGGCAGCTATTATATTATCAGTGCCCAGACAGCAGTGTGGGGGTCCAGTGCCTTGCTCAAGGACACCTCGACAGTGCCCAGGAGGTGAACTGGTACTTCCAGAGTCCACACTCCATACTTGATCCGTTGCTAAATGTGAATTAGTGATATGATACGAATGAAAGTTTAACTGGGAGAATGTGAATCCTGAAATGAACGTGATGCTTGAGAGAAGAGCGTATCCCTGTGTCCTGCGGCGTTGTTGGAACTACAAAAACACTCAAGTCGTGTCCCAAATCCATTCTAATTCTATACAGTATGTACTACATATTAATCATCAAACTGTTTAGCTGTTAGTATTGAGAAATCATCGACACGAAATGTCAACTGCAAAATCAAACTGCGAAATGTCAATGCAAGTCAAACTTTGCGAGTAGAAAGCAAAATGACTTCACAACAATCGTTCTAAGTTAAGAAATGAATGCAGCTTTCACTCACAGAACTGCTGGAACAACCCCAGATGTTTCAGTCTGATTGTGTTTCCTTCCAACCCACGTGTTTTTTGATGAGGGAATTTGAAGAGACTCAAATCAATTAATTCCCACACACGGCACCTCGCACACCTCACACCTTGTTTTATGAAATTTACACTTGCCTTGGAGAGAAATGTTGTAAGGAGAAGGAGTCGGTCCTGATGTTTGTGCAGGAATATGTAACTTAAAACTGACGAGCTTTCACTGCTGTTTTTAAATGCATACGTGTCTAGCACAAATTACACACACCTACAGTGTGCCACACATCAACCCACCATACACACAAATGGAATGCACACATACATTGTATAAACATAAAAATACAACCTGTAAATCTAGAGGAAAACCTGACTCAGATATTAAACCTGTGTGTATTCTCTGCAGGTGAATGTGTTGACACGAGGTCTTTTCTTTTCTGAAAGCTGAGAAGCATGCAGAGGCATCTGGACCAAAAGCTATGACATCTATCATCATATTTCATTAGGAGCTGGCTGTGTTTGTATAACCCCAGAGCTAAATGCAAGCAGAGGAGTCAGTGGTGAAAACAAACGTTGTCCAGATGGCCGAGAACGAAAGAAGAAAAAATAGCTTTCAGGATGTTGCTGACAGCGGATGTAATTTATTATTATATATTTTATCCTCCCTCTACTGTGTTTTTTTCCCTGCTGTGTGTGTTTCTCAGACAATTGTGCAGCAATGGAGGAGAGATTTGGGCAAAACATGTTTTTTCTCTTAATTCAAACAATACAGCATTCACTGAAAAAAATAAATAATCCAGTCTGCTTAATTTGGGTTTCTGCCTAATAGCTACAAATGCTCTTTGGCTTGGTTTGTTTGTTGCTTGATGGGGAAAAAAAAGTTCCTTGAGCTCTTTGTTCAGTTCAGTTTCATGATTAAGGCCACTGCATGGATGAAATTTGGTGCAATCACTTTTAATGCGTTCTTTTGTGACAGCCACGCAATGAAAAGTGTTTTTGCCAAAAGAAAGGGTGCCAAAGAAAGCTGATAAGGTCCAATGGTGAATGACTAAAACATGGAATGTTTTAACTCCCAACTACTCGTACTCCACGGGGTACTTCTGTACGTACCTGGCTGTGCGTGAAACGACTGAAGAGTAGCTATAAGTAATTTCTGGAATTAATTAGCTGTAACACCTGAACACCACGTGTTGACGTGTGGCGTGTGGCGTGTGGCGTGTGGCGTGCGTGAAAACAAGCAGGGAAGTCTCAGCAGTTGGCTAATGTAATGAATAAATGGGTGAAATAGTTAGATAAGAGTAATGGATTAAAGGTGAAAAGCCTTAAAATATTGGATTTACTGTTAACATAGTCAGCTTTTGTAAATTATTATAATAGTTAAATGGTTAAAACAGATCACTAAGTAATAGTTAAATGGCTGGGTGTAGTAGTATGACTGCAAACTAACCTAGACATCGACAGTTCCATTTTATGAAAAAGATATTGCAATAATATCAACTTGTATGTAATTAACCCCCGTTATAAGGCACGTATTTGTTAGAAATCTTGACATGAAAACTCATGAAGTAAGAAACTGCTGATGACGTAATATCAAAAACCGCTGCGTTGACCACTTTGTTGTCTCGCAACAACTTTTCAAAAAGAGGATTTTCTACGTCAGGGAGTGAGCTAAAAACATACAGCCTATCACAACACATTACTTTTAAATTCACATGTCACTCAAAACCACTCCAAAGAGACATGCCTCCATGTCAGCATCACCGCAGTCTCAAGGATGCAGAGGCAGAACTGCTGCACGATTGCCCAAATGACAACCTAGCCAAAAAGTTTTACGTTGAGAAGGCTTGTGTCAATCACATACAGTATGTTGTCGTCAAAAAATACAACAGTTTCAGTTTCTTAACTTTCCACTTTACATCATCAGGCTTTGGTTTTTACTCCCAATTCACTGATTTAGGATGCATAAAAACTCGGAGTTCTTATTAGCCGCTGTAGCTCATGCTTGCACTTTTTTCTACTTGCTCGCTCCCTCTGCTCCATCCCCAATCTCTCCGTCTGTTCCACCTCTGCTCTCTAGCTCTCTTTCACTTTTCCATCACTCCATCTCACTCCCCACTTCCCCTCCCTCTATCTGTATGAAGCTGTTCCAGTGTGTGATCAAAGCACAGTGCGCCTGAGTTCTTTCCTCCCTCTGTCAGAAGCAAAGAGACGAGGGAAACAAAGGCCCCACAGTAGTCTGCCACAAATAACCTCTTCACAGCACAACACTCGCAAAACACGTACATACCGACTCAGCCAATGGCAGTGGTGAGAAAAGTGAGTAAGGCAGATCTGTCTGAGAGCAGCGAGTGTATGCTGCCACTTGTTGGGTCTCTATAGTGATCCCCAGCATAAAAGGATGCAGCTTCTAATTATCTCCTATTCACACCGAACCGACACGACACATAGAGAATGACTTGACTGATAGGGGAGTCGGCTGCCGGCTTTGAGGTGCACAACGGGAATTTAAAATGTGTCGCAGCCTAAATAATAGCAAGAGCTGCAAAGAGCCAAAATCAGAATGCGGGGGTATGCAGCTATGTTCAGACAGTAACACATGAAGTCAGTGCAGAGAAAACAAACAATTAGCATTGTCCTTGGGTTTTCTTTTTTTTTTTTTATGAGGGTAACTGTAATTGACCATCTTTTCTGTGTTGTTAGGTTTTTTTTTTCTTCAGTAAAACAGTGAATTATATACCAATTTCCACTGGAGATAGTATCCATAGAGTCAATGGATGACGTCTCTAAAGCAACTATGGTCTCTGTGGACTAAATGCAAATAGTCCCAGAATTGTTGACATTTTCTGTCCATCTCCCGCTGCCCTCGCATCCATCTGCACTCCAGTTGCCCTCCATGAAACTCTCCAAACTTCCCTTCACACTTCAAGCTGCCAGTGCCTATATCCTACATTATGCAATGTTTTTGCATTACATGGCGGCCAAATTAAATCTTTCAGATCAGATGCCTCACTCCAAATGAAACCTGCAGGTCCAAAATCTCCTGACTGATGTTAGATCTGAACAGAGAAGAGGAGGCAATGGGCCTCACTTTGGTATTACTTGTTCCAATTTGGCCTCCGGCAGAGCTGGAGCTTGACGAGACCTGTCTGTTTTTCTGTGTGGATGTTTCGTAGATGTAACGGCCAATAATGAGGGTTGGTTTATTACTGCTGCAGTTTTTGGGAGGGTGATGCATGCACTCAACTGCAATGTTCGGCTACGGGTTTCTTACAAAAAGAGGTGTACGCCAGGTGCACAGCAGCAGAGACTAGCATGAACTAGCAATTTACATATCTTTCATTTTCAGTTGTTCCTTTTCTTTCTTCCGTATTGGTGGATTGTGGCATTGTGACTCCGTGGTTACGGGGTCCCTGCTCGATGTCTGGTAGGCAGCAGGGGAAACTGTGTGGCTCATTATCCCCCATTAGGGTTTTTGGCTGAATCAGTGTGGAGGCAGCTCAGGGCAGTATAATGAGCGAGGCTGAAATCACAGAGGACAGCCCTAACAGCCTCGCAGAGCAGGTGCCGCTCGAACACAAACCACACTAGTCTCTGCATCTCCGTCAAGACTGCAGCATAACACGTTAATGTACGCTTCCGTACAGATAGGCATATACTGTATATGCCCACTCATGCATATCTCTGCGCAAACATGCACGGGCGAAAACACGTCGTGTTATGCCTGCACACGTGGTCATTAGAGGAGGCAAAAAGAACTCCATCTGACGGTAATAAACAGAGCAAGGCTCAATGTTAAAATGAGGCTGATGCTACCTGACAAATCCTGTGAGGACTGTCTTCTTGCGCTTTCCTCTTTTCTTTCAGAAAAAAAAAAAACAGTGGCGCCACAGAGATCTCACTTTTCCACACTAAACACTCGTGTCACACAATAAACGCATCACAAAGCTTTCCCTGCAATACAAAGGACACCAGTTCATCTGTCTTGATTTCTGTCTCTTACTCTGTCTTTCCGCTACACACGCAAAGGTTGCAGTGAGCTTGTTCTTCAGGAGTACTCCGGTACGTCCATGCCAATTAGGTGATATTGATGCGCTTTTCATGCCTCCAGTTTATTTTCGTGTAGCTCAGAAGTGAATGTTTAAGCAGTTTTCTCGCAGTCCCTCTCGTTCCATTTATCTCTCTGCTCACATCAACAAATGGGCTTTTCTCTCGGCTCCAAATTCACATTTTGCCAGACTGACAGCAGCTAGGAGGTCTATCGCACATTATCACACCTTCGACAGTGGAGATTTAGCTCCATTAACCTTCTCAGACTTTTAAATGTTATCAGTAAATTGTTTTCATGCTGTGGATTAATCTCCTGTTTGGTTCATAATTGTTTTTTATCTCACCCGTGCCTGTTTGAACAGCTATTTGGAAGCATCTGGATATGGTTTTGTACAGTGGTTGTTTGTTTGAATGATGACTGCAGTTGCAGTGTTTGAACTGTACACATAATTGACAGGAGAACATGAAATTAACAGTTCACTAAACTTCTTCCCCAGTGAGTGTTTAATCACAGTTTATCAAAGGTAATAAGGCATGTTACGTCTTTAACAACACGTGATGTATATACAAAATGTTTGGATGATGTTTCTGTCCTTCACAAGACATATACACTCACAACAGCAGCATTTATAATCCAAGGTAATATATTCAACAAACAAATCCTAAAAGCCTTATAAGTCAAACATACAGTTAGAAAATGTGAACAAGTATGTAAGCTTACCAGCTAAACAAGGACGCGTTTTTTGCCCATTTTCAGGTTCTGTATTATGGGTTTCTGGGAGAGCATGTTTACATGCTTTATTGCTCAAAAATTTAAATCTATTTTCTTATACTGTGTCTAAATATACATGTATTCACCTTCGGTCTAAAACGCTCCGTTTTAAAGCCTGTCTCTTTAAGCCCCACCTCCTAAAAAAACCCAGTGCTCTCTAATTGGTCAGTTTTCCAGGTCTTACACATCTGCGCTCTCAGCGTCTGCACGTGAGCTGGGGAATAACCCGCACTGTAGCGACACTTTCTACTTATATCATACTATAATGACAGACTGTGTCTCAGTTTTGATTATCTCGCCCCCCCTCGGACCGATCTGCTTCACGCATGACGTGTGTGTTGCCGAGCACCCGAGGGAGTGCAATGCTGCGTGTGCAGTTATATTGATCAGCGCTTTTCTAGCAAACTGCGAAAAACCCGGAGTGTATCTGGAGTGTGTACCTGGGACATGCGGCTTTAGCCTCAGTCTTTTAGCACAATCATATGAACTAAATGTAACCATCATGTGCATATTTAAGATTCCTTTACAAGATTCAGTAAAATTGAAAGAAAAAAAATTGTCAGCTGGAAACATCGAAAAGTTAGCCAGAGTTTTCTACCAACTCAAGAAGCTAACGCAATGTTCATTAGTTAGCTAGCTACAGCTACTGGGGAGGATTGCTGGCTGGAAATAAGAAGCTTTTCTACCATCGTCTGCAATGAAAGACCTATTATTGCAAAAAATTACTCATTTCAATTGGTTAAAAAGTAATCACGAAGAGCAGGGCCAAGCAAACATTCAATTGTTCTTTTTTTGTCTTTTAGTCGAGTAACATTTCGTACTAAGGTTTTAAGACAGAGTGCTTTACTGCCCAAAGCATCTGCCATAGGGGAGATACAGTATGTATGGTTCACATGATAAGCAGAATATTTCATGACAGTGGACACTACATCTACGTGGTGACTGAAGCCCCGCAGCTTCTTCAATGTTGCAGGAAACCGATCATGCATTGCGATCCCCTCTCTTTGCTGGCTGTAGGCTTACAGGCTGAGGCAGAGACTGGGGCACTCTGTGGAGGAGCTTAGGCTGAGATCTGCTCACTAGCTCAGCCATCTAAGCGCTACAAATGACCCACAATATGCTAGAGTGCCCACAGGGGAAATAAAGCTTCCAGACATGAGACTTCATCACCACCGCACTCAAGTGAGGGAAATGGAGGGGCAGAGAGCGTTTAACCATGCTTGCTTCACTGGCCTCCCGCGTCTTGTTAAAAGCCGATGGCCACTTATGACAGGAGGGATAGCCGAGATGATGAAATTTAATGGGCCAAGAGGAAAGGGGCTTGGCTGAAGAGGTCTGGTAAGTGAGGGGGAAGAAGATACTAGTGTTGCGCCCACACGTAGCCTGTGTTTACGCACATTTACTTTCTAACTGTGGTGGAATTTATTTAGTACATTTACTCAAGTGCTGTGCTTAAGTACAATTTTGTACTTCACTTGAGTATTTTTATTTTATGTTGCTTCATACTTCTACACATTTCAGAAAAATGTACTAAACATTAATACACTGTTTACTCAACTGCATATATTTAACAGCTTTAGTTACTTTTGAGATTAAGATTTTACATTAAAAAAAAATCTTCAGCTTATTAAATACAATAAATTGTTTAAAAAATAAAGCAGAGGTATTTAATCTTTTTGTTTTGTGACCATGCGTTGTAAGCAGTTCATGTTCATGTTTTCATTAAAATATCTGTTTGAGGCTCAAAAAATGTAAAAAAAGATCCAATATTTCACATAAAAAGCAAAGATTTGAGAAAACAAATTTGTGAAGCATAACTTGTGTCCTTCTCTGTCACATAAAAAAATCTCAAGGTGGCTCAGATTCATCTTATTATCATATTATTGTGCTCACTGTAGACAGAGCTGGTTCCCATCAAGTTGCCCAGAGGTTCCATGCAGTCAGATTGTCAGAGTACACATGTTGGCAGCACATTGTTGGTTGTCTCCCTGCTGTGAAAAGGTCAGCACCTCGCTGTTCCAGAGAGCTGCGTAACTTACACTGGAAGCAGTCCCGTCCGTATCAACATGCTTAATGGCTACCATTTGTGACGGGAGGATTTGACAATTGTATCCCGCTGGCGAATGAAATCTCCGTAACAGTGTGCCCTCTAACTGAACGCTGATGAGAGATTTATTTGCTGCGTATTTGTTCTGTTAAAATAAAAATGCAAATCCCTTTCTAGTTTCAACCAGGTATGAAATGGGCAAATACCAATGTGTGTGTGAGGGGGGCAGGAGAAATAAAGCGAAACAGAGATCAGGCCAATTATATGTGATTTTGAAAAAGTATGTGTACCCATAAATACTGCGCTGTGTAATATGCTACCCTGTGTCCTCAATCGTCCTCCGCTGTGACCACTGCTCCGGCATCTAGAGGAAAATTACATTTGTGAAATGGGAGATGTTTTCCCAGCGAATACATCTTCTAGCCAGCCTTTGGCCTTAGTGGTGTTAGCTTTACAGAAAGATATGAGACAGCCTTATCACTGCATTGCTTTAGTGTAATGCTTGCCGGATACGTCCAGGATTAGGATGATAAAAAAAAATAATAAAAAAAACATCCAACCATTTCCCCTGGGGCTTATTTCGGAGACAGATTTCTGTTACTAAAATTTAAGATATCAGAGTCTTAAAAGTGAATGCAGTAATTCATCTGATGAGATGCTCATTATTGTGAGAATAACAACAATCAGGCAAAGGAAATCTTTGTCTCAGTCAATTAACTCTACTGATGAGTATTGATATATTTTCTGTTATTGAAGTATTGTTAAAAATACAAATGGGGACCCCAGGAGGGAAGCTACTGTTGCCATACAGTCTGGGCATCTAAATAAATAAACAAACTTATACAGCCTGCTTTTCCATTTTCATGGAAATCTGAGGTCAATACATAGGAAGTCAACATCCAAACACAGGATGACTGATCAGTGGGTGTCACACTTTAAAATTGAACATGTGATGTTCACATTGCACCAAACAATGCCACTTAGTACGGTTTGAGTGAAGTGTGGGAGAGAAGTTCGGATGACCAGGACGAAGCAAACTGAAAATGGTTAAAACGTGAACAACAAGTATTTGTTTTTCCCCTAAGTTACTTGTCCATTAACAAGAAGCAGAATTTAATCAGTACATTGAGTAAATCAGCGTCTGACTGCAGTGTCTCACAAATATCAAATGAAATGTTTTTACATCTGGATTTTCCCTGTATGTATTCAGGATAATGCATATCGCAATTCTGCACCACTGACCTAATATTAGTATTTAATGTCTGTTGTCCTTAATGCTACCAGAATGTGCAGTGCAGACATTGATGTTTTGATATTTTGCTAGGTTTCCATTTATATTTAGTCTCAAAAATGATGATAATGTGCTTTTAATGAACTAAACTGAAGATAGTTTCCAACGTGATTTTAATGCACAGAATAATAGTGACTAAGGATAAACATGGGTAATTATATTGAGGGATAAGTCAAATGTTGATATTCAGCTACTTGTGTCTCTGCTGTATTCAAAATATTATTTAACACTATACTATTTACAAATGTTTATGCTTTTCGTGTTCTTTGTTGATTTCGTCTTTGTAATGATGTCATTTTTATTTATTTTTTTTTAAATAGGGTAGCATACTGTAAATAGGCATTTCAGGCTCTCCTGCACCGTAATTAAGCCCCCCCCCCCCCCCCCCCCCATTATACATTTTATGTCTTCATCATTGTGCAAATAATCTAAACTAAGTGTTTCTTCACTTAGTGGAGAACATGACTATTAACTCTTGGCTATTAGAACATAGCTGTATTGTAATTATAATTTTCATTTCGTATTGTTTGGGATCCACAGTGATGCATCCACAGGAGGACTGTTACAGTGCTGTTGGGTAGAAGTGGATCAGTGACGTCAGTTTGTCGGAGGTGTTTGGAGGAGGCACGTGGAATGGCAAATGAGGCTGCACACAACTTTCACTCTGAACAAGTGACACCCGTGGCACTGAAACAGAGGAGTACGAGGCAGGCTGACGTATCTGCAAACCCAGTGTCTAAGGGTTAGCAGTTAATCAACGCCTTTCACCTCGTTATTAGAACATTCATTCACACCATTAATTAATACCAGGTGTTAATGGAGGACTGGTCCATGATGAGCAGTTACCAATGTATGACTCAGTTAGTTGATCAGGAAGGTGCTTTATTAATTCCTGATGTGCATTACTTCAGCATGATTCAACAGATTAATCAGATTTTGCCCTGAGTGTTGTTCGAAATAAGCGTTCGCTATTTCCTTTCACTGGCACCTCGTAATGTTACCCCTCATGGGCATTTCTGCCATGTTTCTGTTTGAGGAGACAGCTCAGGGACTCATGATCTGTGTTCAGCTGTCAAAATGATGCATCCAGCCATCTGCAAACCTGTGGACTTGTTAGTGTGTGTGTCAGGTGTTTTTTCTTTTTTTTCCCCATGCATGTGTGTTCGCAGTTAAGTGCACACAATGTGTGCTTGTAAGTGTATGTCAGAGCGTAAGAGCAGAGCAGTACAGGGGGGGGGGTGTGTGCTCATCCAAAATATTTTCACTTCACATGAGCACGATTGTAATTTCAAGCCTCTCAGGGAGTCATCATGTGGCGCATTGACTGGGAGCAGATAACTGGCCGAGGCGAAACATACATATCCCCGCTCTATTCTATCTACCCTTCCAGCCCACTGCTCCTACGCGTGTGTTTGTTGCGTTTGCGTGTTCGAAGGGAACAAAACGGAGGTAAACATAAAAAGAACAGCTTATTGCTGTGAATGTTTTATGCATTGCACATAATGACACGGTGTCATATCTCTCCCCCCTAGTGGATACCTGCTGTCACATCTTCAGAGTGTACACACAGATAGCTGCCGTCCCCACAGCAAAAGCAGCTACGCCAGGTGCCCTTGCTCCAAGAAGATAAACCCCAAAGCTTGAATGACAGGCTGAGCACTTCGAGACGACACACATGCACAAGCAAGCACACACACACACACACACTTTTTTTCCCTCTCTATCTATTTATCTATGACACTCTCCTCCCTCTCTCTGGGTTCAGCTTGGTCAATTGTTGACTCTTTTAATGCAGCAGAAGCTCAACATTTGTCTGCAGATTTTTTGCCCCATTCATAACCAACAGCTGGTATTTTCCCATCGCATGTACATTATTTGATAATCCGAAACGACAGAAAAAAACGAGGATTCCCGTAGGAACATGAAAAGTTTTCTCAAAGCTGTTCAACTTTTTTTCTTCTTTTTTTTTGCAGGACAGCAAGGATGTGAGATTGCACCTTGGTGTCTGAGGGGCGCAGTGAAATAGGAGGATGCAGTGCTCCGAGCTAAGAAAACACATCAGTTGATAGACTACTGTGAGAGATAGCTCAGTAATAGCAAAGAAGAGATAGCCAGGTCTTGTGTGTCTTATCAGGGTAGAGTCTAAATTGGGTTAAAGGGACGTGAGCCTCTGGATGAATTTTAAATCATGCCGTTGCGTGATAGCATTGATTATCACACAGGATACATTTAACTATCCTTTCTGTTATATTACTTTGGTGGGATATAAAATATAATGTAAGCCCTTTATGAAATGGGTCTTAGGCTGTATTGTAAAAATCCAATCCACCTTACATTGTGTTCTGTATGGAAAGACAGGGGATTGTATGAGATAGAAAATAAGGAATGTGTGTACACCTGCAAGGCTGCAGACATTTTGTTGTTACATCCCTGGGATGCATTTCAGTCGGGTCAACAGCAAATGTTTGCTTTAACACCAATAGTAAACAGCAGTTAGTGGATGAGATCAGGACGCAGCCCCGTAGGAGTCGAACAAACTGAGCTGAATAAAAAACAACTTATGTTTCGCAGGAGTGACGGAATTAATGAACGAAGCGGCACCTTCTGTCAAGTCATTTTGCATGACCACATAATCTGCATGGATCATCAGTAACCCCGTACTGCATGTTGCCAATGCCGACATTATCCCAGCAATGGGAAATACACACCAGTGCCCTTCTGACATGTTTTACTCTGGTGGATTCACAACAATTCACACATCCACTCATGTGAATCTGATGACTCTGTAACATTAGTCCCATGTGACCTCAACGATTCCCATGTATTATCAAGCAGCAAATCACCCACATAGTTTAAATGATCAGCCAACACTCAATGGAACTGACTTCGCTTCTTGATTAACACATCTTGTTTCCCGAGGAAATGCATCCCTTTGCCCAGTTAGAGGGCATTCAGACTGGAAAAAAGTGTGTTCAAAATATACACTGGGCTGCATTGGCGCGTTGCTAAAGCTACTGGTAAAAAAGATGATAATCCAGGCAGTCCAGTTTAAATAATACAATACAATGACTTTAAAGGCTTAGATGCATAAACACACACACAAAAACACACACACACACACACAGATACCTCAACTCATCTTATCGGGATGCAGCCTGGTGTGACTGGAAGCCCTGCACTTTACAATGACATGGACGAGAAACTGTATTTAATATGGTTCCGTTTCTTCATGCCAGGTGTCCGAACCACTAATGAGGTCAGCAACAGCGTCAAAGCCAATTTGCCGTATTGCATCGATGCACGCCTGGTCATTTTATTCTCAACGGTCCCGAGGATAAAATAATATAATGTAATAATAATGATAGTAAATGAGCATCTTTTAATGCGTTGCATTGTCGGTCCAAACGAAAAGTATATAACATCTCCCTTGTCCCATGATCAATATTTTAAATTTCATAGTAGTCGATTCACAACTTTTTAAGACATTGAACAAAAAGATAGGACGGGATGAGGTTAGGGTTATAATAATCCTGACGAAGAAAAATCCTAAAACTTTATTTTAGCACCTAAAATGCTGCGAGTCAGACAGAATGGCAGAGGAGACGAGGGGATGTCGGAGGACCGGACAGCAATGGGAGGTGGCCCATGTTGTGGGTCAAGCATGGGCTCACACTGCAGCATTGGCTACAGAAAACACTACTAATCTGATCAGAGTAGGTCAGGTCAAATACAGTAGATGTGCACACTCTCCGGCACAGTCACTGGTAAGTACACTCCAACAGTCACATGCACAGCACACAAACACAAACCCACACACAGCTTACTCATAGCTTTGCTGCACAGGCTGCTCACAGCATTGGCAAAATGACATATTCAAAGGCGTGAAAGACAGGGAGGGTTGGGGGTGGTGGGGGTTGGGGGGGTGATTTCAACAGATCATTTAGAAACATCTGGGTCCACAATCAGTATCTCCCTCCCTCTAATTAATTCCCCTGGATCCTCGTTTTTCCTCTCCATCTTGCATGTTTCCACCAACAAATGTCTCCTCTGCTCTCCATCTCTTCATCATCCTCCTCCCCTCTTCTTCTCTTTCAATGCACCAAAGGGGCCCATATTTCTCCGGGTTCGGCTCCAACGGAACCATTTCATATGCAGAAGCGCACAGACACGAGAAAACTCAACAGGAAGACACAAACACACACACACGGTTTGATGTAAGGTTGGTTTCTAATGCCATCGTCATGGTAACGCTCCTTTGCTCGCACAAGCGAACAGAGCGCAGTTCCCAGGAATCTGTGTGGATTCTTATGTAACTCTCACAACCCCTACGCACGTACAAAGAGACAGACAGAAAGTAAGACGGATAGATAGATGGGAGTGAGTCAGTGCTAGACCACATAGTGAGAGCATCTGTCATCGACGTTATACCTTTCACTGTGACAAGAACAGTATGTACCGCTGTGTTACTTCAGCCTCATTATAAGACACACTCCGTCACACGCACGCGTGCGCACACACACCCACACACCCACCCCGCGCGCACACGCACATCAGAGGCTTCTTCGGTGCTTCACTCCGCAGCGAGAGGTGGAAATAGCTGTTTAACTAGTTATGGCACCACCGCTGGCTCATGTATCAGCATACTAATTACTAGTTTTCCTCCCCGGGGGCGCTGTATACGGAGATGGTGTTGGGTAGTTGGGAAGAGGAGGGGTTATGAGAATGGGGTCAGTGGAGGCACAGCTATAGATGTAATGAAGTGACTGGTAATTTCTTGCGGTGGAGCAACATGGGAGGGAATCAAGGAAACAAAAGGGGAGATAACCGGCAGGTTCTGGACTATTCATGCACAGTGCAAAGGTTTAAGCGCGAAGGAATGAGCAAGTGTAAAAGCGCATGAGTGCACCAGACTGTTCAGTAAAAGAGAGGGCGGGTGGAGTGATGCAGGACGCTGCTCTGCACCTCCTCGGCCACTTGTTTACCTTATGGATGGAGCGTTGTCTGTTGTTTTTCATCGGCCTTGGCGCTGCAGTGAAACATTTGTAAGTGTGGTTGGGTGATGCATTGCTCTCGCTGCCACTGGTGCCTAATACATCAGATGCCTGGTGTATGATTTGTAGATGGAACAAAAGAGGATGAATAGGTTCTGAAAGGTTTTGATTCAAGCATCATGTTAATAGAGTTGGTGAGTTTCCACCAGGTGGAGTAAAAGGGACCAGGTTTAGTTGTTTTTATTCAGCAATGTTTGAGGCACACAGACAAAGAGGCTCACTGACTGCTGAGGTTAGTAAGTTTGTTTGCTTCTTGTTAAACCTAATGGGTTGTACAGTAACTTACTCACACTTTACATTTAGCAGCCCGGCTAAATAGGCTGTTCATTTATTGTTCAGACCAATTCTACACATGTCAACCTGCAGCTACAGGGAAGGAAAGTAACATTTATAGATTGCCCTCATAGCGTTAAGGGGTTTCAGCAGTGATACTCAACTTATGACAGGATGCCAGGTACAGGTTAAGCCCCAGATGTCCTCAAATCCTAGAAAGAGTTTAGAAATGGGCCTTTTTTTTATGTTTATTTGTTTTACCTGATACATATTATTAATGTTTGTTTATTAACTGGCCCCTGGCCATCTGTCATTTTGGATTTCTGGGAAAAGCAAGTTGAGTATTTCTGGGTTATAGGCTAGGTGTTTCTCAGAAATGCATTAATTCCCTTCTCCCACCGTTGCACTTACTAAGAAGTAAATCAAAGAACATTAAATGATGAACCATAACCTACGGTAGGACTCCTATTAACCCTTTGTGTCAAGTATAAATCCAGCAATATACAGTATAGACATGGTATTGTCACCACCTTCAGGCATGTAGTGCTACTGCTGCGGTTTCAGTGTGTGTATGTGTGTATGTGTGTCTGTGTGTGAAACACCAAATATTAGGTTTTGAAGAATTTGAAAGAAAATTATTGTAAATGCCTTCCAAACTTGTAAATATGTAATTCCTGCAAATGATCACACATGTCAACATTGTGGCTGCTGTTACTTTCCATTAGATCCTCCACATGTATATATGTTCAGTTCCAAACTGCTGCAGTTACTTTTTGTGCCACCGCGTGGCGCAGAACTACACGTCAGAAGCCTCAGGTATTTCAGCTTTGTGCATGGATGATAACGGCTGGACCTTGGGCTCTGCATCAATGAAAGCGAGTCACTGTGATGCTCCTCCCTCGGCACTGAAACATGTGACTCTATAACCGTTTAAAAGCCCTCAAGCCCACGGAATAGTAAAACAATGTGTTTTTTTTCATATACCAACCAAGGACAATTTGAACAACAATTCAAAGAGAAAAAAAACTGGCTGCTACTAGTATTCCACTGGAGGGGGGGAGCATTTTACAGCGCAATAGTTGTTTCAAGTTGCTACAATGAGGCGAGGTGAGGAGGTATGGTAATCAGTGGCCAGTGGCTCGCTCACAATTCTCCTCAGAATTGTCATGTTTGTAAAAAGCGTCCTGGGGGAGCCTTGGGCCAATCCTTTCTACTCCAAGACGGAGTATGTCTGCCACAGCCCGTGGTGCATGAAATCTGACTGTCAGGGTCTGCTGACGCACCTGCCCGCAGCGACGCACTGACGCATTCACACGCGCAAACACACACACACACTGAAGCTGGTAATTGGGCTCATAAAGCCAAAGGACAAAAAACAGCAAAATCTCACCTCCTGTCTTTGTGTAGCATGTTGAGTGTGTGAGTGGTTTTTTTTTTCTGTGCAGCAGTTCAAATGCCCTGGCATACTCTCGCCCTCCAAAAACCAGGCAATTTCCTGTGAGGCCGTTGGAGTGTGACAGCAGCAGGTGCCTAATGGGCAAAGCTTAGGAAACAGGGCATTACCAAAATCCAGCAAACTCAATTGTATTAATCCTCGGGATTAGCAGCTTTAATTCTCAACACGTTTCTGGTTTTTAAAAGTCTTATTTCCTTACTCAAAAATGGGAGCAGCGTGTGAGGTGAATATTTTAGCTATGTTCAAGCGTAGCGGAAGAGTTGTTCTCCCTGTTTTACTTACTCCATCGTGATGCATTTTGACTCAGGTATCCAGAAACAACAGGAGTTGTGCTGACGAGGACCACGAGTCAAATGAGAAACTCCTTTCAGTGCGTTTTTTCCACGCGTAACTTCACACCTCTGGTTTACCTGTCAGTTGCATGATGAGCGCAGTTCTTGATGATTAACCCTGCGATCAATAAACCCTTGCTGATACCAAAGACAATTTATCTTAACCCCACTCTGCACATTGCCCCTAACACCACTGAAAACTGTCAGCTTTAATCTCCCACCCTCCCTGCCGCAGTCCTCCACACGTCTCACACACACACACACACACACACACACACACACACACACACACACAC
>CALSBV010010690.1:4405876-4442490 GCA_943590825.1 Bovichtus diacanthus | reverse complement strand
CACACACACACACACACACACACACACACACACACACACACACACACTTTCGAATAAGGGATTTAGATTACAGTGAACAGTGCGAGCTTCATGATGATGAAGTGTGTGTACTCTGAGGGTGAGCCTTATTGGAATTCATATGATGTTTGTTGACTCCCCTCATATAAACAGGTGGCTGTGCGGAGATAACGTGCAGCATATTGTGCCGACGATGATGCGCCCGCACACGCACACACACGCACACACACACACACATCTGGAGTGGGGGTTTTTTTGAAAATCCTGAAGCAGTCAGAGGGACATTTATTAATCTCTCTATTTCAGAAGAAGAGCGCCAAAGCCTTTCAGGTGTATGAGCAGGGATTCCTGAACAGATGTCACCTCGTATCCACCCAGTGTGAAGCTGCAACAACAAAACAAAACCAGTTTTGTTTTGTTGTCATTGCTGCTGGAAGGTGCACAATCAAAAGGGCTCCATCTTTCTGATCCCCATCTCCTGCTCCTAGTTATACTTCCTGTTTATTATCATCAATTTCACCAATTTAGATGACTCAAAGGTCACATGAGTAGTTTGGATGTGTCCGAAAAGGTGACTACTGTTTGTTTGTTTTTTGTTTTTTTAAAGGAGAGGAAGAGTGGTAGAACGGTGCGTATGTGGTGAGTTTTTTTTTCAAAACTGAAACACGGACACACACCTATATTCGACTCCTCATTGTCAAGATACCCAACTGTCACCTTAGTTTCTCTCCTCCTCCACACAAAGTGTGTTTGTGTTTTTGCTAAAAGTGTGTTTGTGTTTTTGCTAAAAGTGTGTGTGTGTGAGTAGCACAGTGTCTTGCTGTGCGAGTGCTCCTTTCTTTGATCCCAATAAAAGATGAGGTCTCTTTTGCCGATGTCTCAGCTTAACACTAGGTCGACATGCCGACCTTGCCACTTTACATCCGGTGCCGAGCCAACCTCTGTATTGATTCCTCATTTCAAAGGCTCAGAAACGCCAGCAGACAGCACTGACAAAGCCATTACAATTCATCATGGCTGAATCAAATAGCCTTCAGACCTCTGGAATGATTTAGGGCCCTTGTTAAAAGGTGCTTTAAATAAAACTGCTTTTTTTTTCTTTTTAAATAGTGTAATATATAAAATGTGCAAATGTGAATAATACTTTCACAGTTTAATACTGTACTTGTATTTTCAACTCGCCAAAGAGAGGGTTGTAATGGTATGACATTTTCACAGTACGATAACTGTCTCAGAAAATATCACCATTTCACCATATTACATAAAAAAAATAAAAATATATATTATTAAAATTATTATTATTATTATTATTATTATTATTATTATTATTATTATTATCAGTTACAATAATCCTTAAAAGGAATAAAAACAGAATTATATTAATGAACAGAATTAACAATAAATAACAATAATAAATAATGTCCTCTGATTATTAACAGGTAACATATACTGTAGGTGCTACGATCTGTACCTTTAACTCACACACACAAGTTGTTTTTCAATACCGTACGTAGATAAGCAAATGCACACGGTACGATAACCGTCACCTTTCATAGCGCGATATCGGTATGCTGTTACAACCCCAGTCAAAGACAGAATGTGCCATCGGTCATAGCTGTTGCATCCTAAAAAACATTTTCTACACTAGGTGTTACTGTTTGGTCTCAAATTAGTCTGCAACCCTGTTCTATTTCTGGTCATTCAATGCCACCATGGGCTGTGCCAGAGGCTGACACGTGGACATGTTACAGTTTCTTGGTCGCTGTTGGACATTTGGACAGCAAGTTATAAATAACTAGATGCTCCTTTAACAAATAATCCTCCCTTTGAAAGCTGCTATGACTCATGCAGCCCACACAGCTTTTACAGTAAACACTAATAGCCCTTTTACTGTAATGGATCACAAGGAACTACAACATCGATGTCTATTGACAGAAGAAAGCACAACATACAGTATATCTTCCATTTGATTTAGGAGAAAGTGAAAATGCACCGTTATAATAAAGAGTTTACTTTACCAAGTTTACTGTATAATACAATTATAGTCTTCAGAAATATAACAGCAATGCATCTGTAAAGATACAATGCCATGTGTTGTGTGATACTTTGTTTTGGTAGAATACCTTTGCAATATACTGTACATGTTGCTCTATAATGTGTATCTTAAGGTTTTTTGACTAGCAGAATACGAGAATGTTTGATTTTTTTTTTTCCTTCCACGATGTGACTTTGACCAATAATGTCCTTACACTGTAAACTTGGCGAAGCGAAGGAGGAGTGACGTGAAAGATAAAGATGTTGTTGCTGCAGGTGGAACTGTGAAACAGAGGAAAGGTCACAGTCGTTTTTCCTCCTTTTTTATTTTAGGCTTTTTCTTCAAGGCTTTTTCTTCACACACTCCACTACTGTTTGTTTACATGCTTGTGAATGGCCGGTCCCTACCACCGCTTTCCTGATGACATCACGCGTGTCGTGAAAGACGCCAAGCTCTGTCACCATGCCTCTCGGGCAAGCCACGAAAAAATCGTATGACTCTATAATCGCCTAATCTGACACGGTGACCATCGTAAGAGATAGAATATTAAGTAGTCTGAAGACCAGTCCATGCTCATTGCATTCTGGGTATGATTCGGGGAAGATGGTGCGACTCGACCCACACTTGAGGAGTGACCCTTTCAGACGACGTTGTTGTGTTTGAGTGTGCGACTGTGATCAGCTGCTGAACTAAGATGACGAGATTTTCCTCAAAAAATGACTAATGGTGATTTAGTTCTACACCAAATTTTTTGATTTGTGCTACAAAATGACATCCACTGAAGTGTAGTTCCAACAAAACCCTAAGACAACAGTCATACTACGTACACTACTAAAGGACTGCATGACCACGTCAACAGCAGGCTTGTGTCAGTTTCAGTAAAACTCTACTTTGTGTAGTATATTTATTGAAATTCTCCACGTATTTCTCAACTTTGCCTTTAGCAAAAAGTAAGAAAATAAATAAATAAAAAAGGTATTTGCAAATATGAGACTAATGTCACATGGCATTGAACATTCATGTAATGAAGGGTTATAAAATGAAAATAATATGAATTTTAGTTTAGCCTGCAACAGTACCAAAGTCCCATCTCTGCTGCCACATGCTAAGAAAACAGAGGACATTTTCAGTAGGTATTTAAATGTCATACACTATATATTTCAAAATCTATAAACAACTATGGCTACTAGCAAACAAACCACTTAATCTCTACACTCACCCAAAGTGGGGAAGTAGCGAGACACAATAGTGATTTTTAAAAACAGAGTTTATAAGTGGACTAATTGGCTGACAGTCGAAGGAGCTGCTGAGGGACTTATTTTCTTCTTTCCTCTTTTACGTGAACTTGTTACTATACAATGCAGATGTCTACAGCTCATATGTCAGCCGCCTATTTACTGTGATTGTGTGTAATTAGCTGCTGTTGATTTGTGTAAGTTCAGCTCCCTCTTCTGTTCGTTTGCACGTCCTTGTGATTTTGTATTCATTACGCTGGGATGCCAGAGAACTGGATCCATTCTGCCAACATGAAGGAATGGGACAAACGTCCTGTAGGAGGGGCTGCAGAGCTGTGTAAGGATTGAGCAAGATAGGCACATTACGCCAACATCCACTGATAAAGAAGAATTATGAAAATCTGGATACATCTCAGACTACAAATGCAAAAACGTAACCCCTCTAAGTCACCAGTGCTGCCTCTAGACTAGAGTAAAAAAAAAAATCCCTCAACAAACAAGATGCTTATCTGGAAAAAAAAACAGACACAAACATAACTGTTATCTGGTGCTGAATTATGGGAACAAACTGGTAGAACATATGTGCACTGTATGAGATCAAAAGTAGAGATAGATCAACAGCAGGATGGCCATAAATAAAAATTGAGGACAACTACAGAAGGAAGTAGCAACAGGAGAGATTGAAACAGACACAAAATGTGACAAACACAGAGGAGAAAACAGAGCCGAAAGGGTTAGTCGAAAGATCATTTGGCTATTTTGATAATTGATGAATTGTTTGAGTCACGCCCTCGGTGCAGCTTCTAAATTGTGATCATTCGCTGCTTTTCTTTGAATATCTTTAGGTTTTTGACTGTTGATCGAAACAAAGCAAGACATTTGAAGAAGTCAAATCGGGCTTCCAGAAAATGTGCATTTCTCTGAAAGGTTATGGACCAAAACGAGAAGTAATTGCCACTTTAATTGATCATTTAAATAATCATTAGTTGCAGCACTGGCAGAACAATCTGATGCGGTAACCGGTTTTACAAACGTTGATCCAAAGCACTGCAATATGTGAAGGACAGACATTTAGAACAGCCCACTGAAAGTGTACAAAATATGTTGACTTTAATGCCATTCTCGACAATGTTGCGTTCACTCCTCTTAGCTTTCTGGAGCGGACCACACTGTTCTCAGACATTATTCTGACACTTCGTATTCATGTTCCCAGTTAAATCTCTTCTTCTCAACTGACAAATACAGCTTTTTGTGAACCGTTCCATCTATTTCCAAGACTTTGGTGTTCCTTCTGATACAGGGGTTATAAGACTGAGTTACTGCAACGTTTAGTAACCAATTGTCGTTTTAATTGCCAGTGATAAACAACTTTGAAATGCACTCAATGCTGTATTCCTTAAGGCGAGAGATCATTCTTTCAATAACCGTCCTGCTTTATAGTCTTAACAAATGAGTAAATTGTGTTGTCACTCATTTGTTCAGAATTTACAGACGCGTGCATTTAAAGGCTTGATCATTTGCTTTAATCCAGTCGAGCCTTCCGTTGTGTGCATGCCTTAATGTATTGCATTTATCCCTGAGAGAAAGTAGGAAACCCTAAGGAGGAGGAGATGGGGGAGGGATGTTCAAAAAGGAGAAGATGCATGGAGGATCTTTACTTTGATGTGTTAAGCTTTGCAAACAAAGCTTAAGCTCCCCCTAAAAGTGGAGATATTTCAGGAAGAGTGATGTAATACAACCACCGCTAACAACACCGGGGACACATGCCGAACATTATAGGCATCAAATACAGAGATTGCGGTTGCTCCCCGATCCCTGATAAGGAGCATTACAAACACGTTTTGTTTTTAAAGCAGAACGCTCATTTTCCATTCATCTCTTCCACTCTCTTGGTTCCTCAATCCTCCTCTCTATCTCCACCTCCTCTCCTCTCTCTGCTGTTTCCCAGTCTCCTCTTTTCATCTCTGTCACTGTCCTCCAGGTGGCTAGGTGAGATAACTCCTCCACACCGAGATACTCTCAGCTCATTGGCCGGGTGATGGAACACAGGGCACCAATCAAACGCTGCATCATTAGTCGTGAAGATCATGAGCTGAGGCTGCGTGCTTATCTGTTCTCAGGGATCCTGCACCGTTCTAATGCATCCTTAAACAGCTCTGCTGAAGCAAACTCCAGTCTGGTGATTCTGCAGCCCAATTGAGTTCATTCCTTATTAGAACGCGGTGTAATCAGATTTGTCTGGGAGATAACTCAGCAAGTACTGACAAAGTGAAAAAATGATTGAGAATTCCTTCATTCGGGTGGTTTAATAAGGCTGATTTAAAAATAATAATAATAAAATGCCTGGCAGCATTAAATGTGTGTGAAAGTGGTTGGTAATTACACTTTCATTCATTGCCAACACATAATCTCATCTTCCATCAACTTGGATGGTGAAAAATAACTTGACTCGTGTGCATACAGGTATGTGTGTGTGTGTGTGTGTGTGTGTGTGTGTGTGTGTGTGTGTGTGTGTGTGTGTGTGTGTGTGTGTGTGTGTCTATGTGTGTGCGTGCGTGTGCGGAGAGAACAGCCACTACTTTCCCGAGCAGAGAACACAGCTTCAGCTGGCTAATGTGTGACGGTAGGAGGATGAGAGTTGGTTGTAAACTGTAATAAAACAAGACGGAAAGTCCACAGACACGCAGCTCTGGGAGGCTGCACTTAGGCACAGTGGCGCTTTAGCTAAATGCTAATGTCAGCATGCCAACAAGCTCCCAACGACAATGTTAACATGCTGAAACTACCTGCGTTTAGATGCGTTTGCTATTGTACTTTAGGGCAGTGTCAAAAATTGAGGGGGGCAAAGGGGCGAAAATGGACTGGAGATCCAGCAGTGAAGTAAGCTTTTATGGCCCAAATCTAGAACATATTGTTTCAGTCTAGTAACCGATGATGCAGAGCTGGATAGTCGAGCTATAATTCTATGCTAAAAGTTTTCAGCTTGTTATTTCCAGAGCTATCTATAAACAAATGCATTATACATATACAAAGCCTGTTAATAGATGAATAAAAGCTGGAAAAGATGGAAGTATCTCCTGCTTTCTCCCACACAGATGGTTGCACACTTCTCTGTGGAACAGCAGTAATATGCTTTTTTTGTTTTCTCATGTTGTCACAATGTGGTTAATGTATGCACTTATGCTCATTTCACATAAAAAAAAAAGCAACTTTATGCACCAATTACTATTTAATGCCCCCATATTTTTAGAAGAAAAAAAACAAAACATTCTAATAAAGCAATCACAGACCTGCAGTGGATGATACACACTGCATGCTTAGTTGCAATATTCATGAAAAAATAAATGCTCCACTGCTGAATTAACAATATTTTTTTTTTCTTTTCCACTCATTTAAATCAACTCCTGTTCTCTCTTAGTGGAATGCTAAACCACTGATCTATCTGGCTTCAAACTCTACTCGCTAGTGTAGAAGAAACGGTGTTTGGAAAAGCGTGAAGAGATTTTTTATTTTTTTTTGTTATCACATTAGTGACATTAGGATTCAAGCCGCTACAAGCTGTTACGCTGCTCAGTGCTGAGGGATGAGTGCACCCTGGTGGGCCCTTATAGACCCTTCATCTCAGTGCAGCTCAGTGCCTGAGAGATTGTAAAATAGTCCTGTGCTGCCATCCTGTGTTTACATCGTATGTGCGCATGAATGTTTACTGAGCACGAGCATATTCTTCCTGTATATCTCGAGTATTGCTGAATAAAGCAGAGTGAGACGGACAGATATTCCATTTAGAACATCGATCCATCTATCTACCGGACCAATCCTATATTGCACGGGTATGCCATCGTCTGGCTGTTGCTGCGTGCTCATCCCTGACCCTGTGATCCATTTAGACATTTGACAAACAGCCCGGAGACAGACTTGATCCCAGAAAAGGTTTACTGGTCTATTACCCTGTAAGTCAGGCACACAACAAGCAGTGGACTGCCTTGACTGCTCTGACAGCTCATTTGGCTGCTCAGTCTGACCTATGTCAGAGTGCATCTCGTCTCCAAGCTTCAAATATGATAATATTTCAAACGGAAAGGTTAATAGGAGGGCTGGGGCAAATATAGAAAAAGGTCAAAGACCCCCCCCCCACCTCCACACACACACACACACACAGACACACACAGTGTCCCAAAGAAACAAACAACTCAATAGGAACAAACGTCCGAAAGGCTGAATCAGTACGCGATTTGAATAGCACAGACGTACAATTAGCTCACATAGGTTAGTCTGGATTATTAGGAATTGTGTGTTGCATTCAGCCAGATTCATGGCGAGGGGAAGCGCAACAAGGCTGCAAGTTATTGTTATGAATTGTGCTCGAACGGCTCTCATTAAATGAAGCAGTTCCACACTTCAGCCAGCAGGTGGTGCCGCAGCCTCCTCAGGAAGCACTCACAGGTATGTAATGTATGTACTGTATGTATGCATGTATGACCTCATTGTGATCCAGCAAAGCCCAAAGTCATCCAGTAACATGATGTCACACATTAACACGGTGCTCCCCGGGTCCTAATGTGCTCGGCTCACCGTCTCATTTCAAGAAAGGTTGGGGTCATGTTGACTCATCATCACGATGCTATTCTCAGATAAGCCGTCCGCTCTGAGATACATGCCCTCTCTCTGCATCAGCAGGCTGTAACTGTACCTCTGGCAAGATTAAAGAGCAGCAAAGGGCCATGAGTCCTGCACGTCATGGCTTTATTAGAGCCTGATGTAATCAAGAGCTGCTTGATCAGTCGCAAAAAAGAGGGCATGACAAATGATGTTAAAACCATGCGTTCAGATATGTAAATAAAAAGCTCGGATGCAGACCATAAAGGGTCAAAAATGTTTTAACATAAGTTGTAATATGGTAGTGAGAAAAAGTTCATGACAGCGTATTTGAGAAATATGTGTGGGATACTACAACTAACGATTATTCTCATTATCATTTGTTGTTGATTTATTAATTAACGGTTTAGTCTGTAAATTGTCAGAGGATAGTGAAAAAAATAAAAAAAAATTGCCATTTTCATTCCAAATTCATACGTTATTCCTATGGTCTAAGACGGTCCAAAAATATTAAGGAACATGAACAACTCTCTCCCAAATCCAAAAACTAGAGTGCTTAAACTCAAATGTATTATTTAAGTCTGGAGCTGCTCCATAGACAAAGAATTGGGAAAGATGTTATAGTTGACACTGAGCGCTCAGAGGGGAATGTTCTGGGGACATCTGTTGTTTCAAAACTGACAATACTACAATAGAATAAAGTTAAATTGGGTATAAAAAAAAGAAGATCCACAAGATCAGTCTCCTATTCATTGTCGATGGAGCAGCTCCAGACTTTATACTTGAAGACGTCACAAGTTTGAGACTTACTTCTTTGGTTTCCGGCTTTCAGAGAAACAAATATCGATTGAACTCTCTTTGGCCATGGAAATAAAATATTGGAATTCTTCATTTAAGTGGTGTTCCCCTTTAAGCCTAAAGTGACTCCTTCAAATTCCTTGTTTTGTGTGACCAACATAGCAAAATTCAAAGATAAACAGTTTACCATCAGGGCATTAAGAAAACCAGCTAATATTAATACTTGAGAAGCTACTTTAGTTTTCTGTGGCTCGACTAATCGGCTCTAATTATGTGGCTGATATAGTCATGCTTGTCGTAGAATTTAATGGTAATCGTTGTTTATGTTTTTTCTTCTGTTATATGTGTATTTTCATGTTGAGTTTCTGTATTAGTATAAAGGCCCTTCTAAGGACGGTCATTTCAAATTAGCTCGGGCTATAAATGCTGCGTGTGTGGCACCGCTCCATGACTTCTCCCCATACATACTGTATAAACAATAAATATATAAATAGGGTTTTCTAGAGTGCTTTAACTTGGCACTGTGCAAGAATGGGCATGAACTGTCATACTTTAATTCTATTAATACTCAGAACTCTGACAGAATTGCAGCATGGCACGACTGTTATAGAGAAGAACCAAATGTGTACATATCAATTCCCATTGACCATTATGTTTATGGCAATTTTCTGACATCAATCTGTGTGTTTTGTGTTGTTTTTTTTGTTTCTTTTAATGTTTTTTCTTCTTGACTTTTGTGTATTTGTATTAAGGCCCATCTAGGGACGGGCAGTGCAACTAGCTTCAGCTATAAATGCTGTGGTATGTGCCTCTGGTCCACGCCGTTACATGACTTGCACTCTTATAAATACTCAGAACTCTTGACACATTCTCAGCATGTAATGAATAATATAGAAGTAAAGACGTCACCGTGCATCTAAGCCCTTATGATTAGCTATAGAAGTACATCAAATCCTCCCCCCCCCATCTCACAGTGTGTGTCCCTGACCTACTCAGCACGCTTTATAATACAACCTATACTACACACAACGTAACACATCAATAATGTATCATAATCTATTTCAGATGAACATTCACAGCTGTTTCCTATCAGTGGTTGGCTTCCTCTAGTCATTTTCCCTCGAGAACATGATGACGAGGAGGAAGGCTGACCAAGCTCTCTCTCTCTCTCTCTCTCTCTCTCTCTCTCCCCCTCCCGCCCTCTTATACCCACACCCTAGATGCAAGCAGGCGTGCACACACCGGCAGATTCACTCAGCTTCCGCATCGCTCTCCCTTCTCCATCTCTGCTGCCTCTATCCCTCCCTGCTCTCTCCGCCGGTGGATTTTTAGCCCACTGCTGTGTGGAACACCGGTAAGAACTAATCATCTCTCCTTCAGTGTGTTTTCTCAATGTCTGTGTCCGTGTGTCCTCTTTCTGCTTTACTACAGTCAAACAAAGGACTGGGGTGTGGCTGGATGAGCAGAGGCTGATGGCAGCTGTGAAAATGATGTGAAAGAGGCATGTTGAGGATGATGGCGGTGATAAGAGAACAATAGAGCTAATGTTTGAATCATTAGGTGTACTGATGAGTTGGAAAAAGGGGCGATTAGGACTGCTGCTGTGAATGTTGGCAGGGCTGGATTTAGACACAATTTGCAGCTAGAGGGTCAGCGAGAAATGATTTAGCGTGGCTCCTTTCAAGAAACAGATTTTTTTTCAAATCCTGGCCTTGTGCCCAGCATGTCTATTTCTATGTCAAAGAGATTCTATTAGGCCCCCCATTCAAATTCAGACTAGTGAGGATGATTTTTACAGTAGCTTGGTTTTCAAATGCCAGGCTGCAGGGTAGTGTGGGCTTGTCACATTTTCACAGCAGTATCTGGCAGAGCAGTGGATGAAACAGGCGTGACTGGGCCAGACTGTGCAAGGCAGATTAGTCAGACCTGCGGCTAGGTTAGGAATATGACTGCAGTGGGGGATTGCCTAGCTCCACGAGGCTGCAGGGGTGGATGCAGAGGCAGAGAGAGAGAGAGAGAGAGAGAGAGAGAGAGAGGATGCGGAGGAAAGAGAACAAAGACCTCAGCCTCGGAGTGGGGAAAGCAAAGACAAAGGAGGGAACACACAGCTAGGTAAAAATAGGCACATGTTAGCTACATAGGTATTGTGGAGAAGAGAATATCAAGAGAGAGCGTGTGTGAGGCAGCCACCACTCACAGGCATCCATGTGGGCATCTCTGCACATAAAGGGAGTGGCTACGACACGTTCAGCTCAGTCGGTTACCAAATCTATCTTCAATATCAGACAAAGCCATTAAGATTTTTGACAGCTCTCGGGATGACTTCACACAACATCGCTCTTACACTACGGAATATATCCGACACAATGAACGCATGTCTGTTATGTTATGCTGCATTATGGGTATGGTGGCTGACAGGAAAAGTCAAACCTGTGTGCTCAGGTGTTTTTTTTTCTCGTCTCTCACAGCCAAAATGTCTGACAAGCCCGACATGACGGAGATTGCCCGTTTCGACAAGGCAAAGCTGAAGAAGACGGAGACAAAAGAAAAAAACCCTCTGCCCACCAAAGAGAGTGAGTGGCCCCTGTGTCTGTGTGTGTTTCTGCATCGAAGCCTTGCTCCCCTGCAACAATGTCGCTGTCAGTAGCTACTCATCACTTCCACTGCTGTCGAAAGACTACACGCTCAGCAAGCAGAGCAGGAAAAAAAAAAAAACTATTTGCTGCAACATCAGCACCTCATTGATATACAGCAAATCAAAATGCAGCATCCTCTCAGGCACATATGCACTGAACACACTGAGCCTGCTGCACTAAACTATCTTCTTTTCTTCCCCAGCCATCGAGCAAGAGAGGAAAGGCGATGCCACACCTTGACTTCTGAGCGCACGGAGAAAAAGACGCTGAGATGCCACAGCAAAAAAGCACTTTTTTTTTTGATTATCACAGTATTTCAATCTCTTGCGTTGTCTTCAGAAAAAGGGTGCTCTTTAGGTCCCCGGGGTGCCGTAAAGGGTATATGGCATCCTTGCATGGGGGCTCTCTTACCACTCGGGTGGAAAAACTTTAGCCTGGGTGCCTGTCTTGCACTGTTAGCCTATAGCTAACATGTCTCCAATATTGCCAAACTGGGGAGTGGTGTAGTGATGTAGCACAGAGAGATAGGCAGGCATCCAGGCTAGGGGGGGGGGGGGGGGTCTACAGACATTGGAGCAATCTGAGACTAATCATGTGGGATGTTTTCTTAATAAACTTTTTACTTTTATTTATGAAATAAATATGAAGACGTGGAACCAGTCAGTCCTGTGCATATTGCTGTCTTCTTTATGTCTACGTAATACACATACTCATGAGGCATGGACAGATCATGCACGGAATAAATACACAATAAAAAAATGATTTATCCAATTATTGGCCTGTACTGTATGCAAAGTATCGCAGTGTACAATTATGTATTTCACACCTCAAATACAAATGTGCACACTGCGAGCCATAGTGTTGATGTTAATGACATTTGAAACCTTCATCACGTTACGGTTTCACCACATTTAAGTTCAACGCACAAAAAGGGGCAGAACATAGCGTACTGAAAGACTAGTTTAAGAACAAGGGCTGGCAAAACACAATTTCATACCTTAATAAATAATAATCATAACACTCCTATTCCATGTAGATAATATTAAAACACACAATCATATGCATATATACAGAAAACTGAACAAAAACAATAAATGAACTGCAAACCTGTCAAAGACATGAATAAATGATTCAAGCTCAACTCAAAGTTGTTTCATTCTCACTTTTTAATTGGGAACAAGCCAGTTAGACTTCTGGCATTTCGAGCTAGCTCAGCTTTGTTAGACATTAGGTTGAACAAAGCAAACTATTTGAAGACAGTCACCCTGGGATGGGTAACTATTTTCTGACATTTTATCCACCAAACGATTCATTCATTTAAAAAAAAAAATAATAATCAATATGGAAATTGGCTGATTAAATGCTCATAAAAATGATCTTGAGTTGCAGCCCTGCGTGTCATCATGCAGTGAATATTAACACAGTGCTGCTGATTGCTGCAGCTAACAGGAGGAATGCAGTTGGCTGAAAAGCGAAGAGGGGCGGAGACCAGCGACAAAATACTGACATGAGTGACACAATAATAATCAAAAGCTACACTGTAAAAAACATTTAAAAAAAAAATAAAATACCACTATGGATAGACGTTTGAAAGATGGGCGTTTTAAATAAACACAAAAATCACTCATTTTACAATCAGGAATAACATTTAAGAAATAATTAAATAACATTTCAAACCTGTTTTTAACCAATGTATTGAACTAGTTCACTACTTATTGGATTTGTACTGAGCGTTTCTGCGTCCATACATAGATATGCAGATGAGAATTTATTAATGTGGACTAGTATTTATTTAGAATTCAGTGATTCTTGTTTATCCCATAACACCAGACTACTACAATGGGAGTGTATCCTGCAGCCCAATCTCTGCGCCTGACTGATGTCGCTGGCTGGCGTCAGCAGTCCTGCCACCCTTCCTCGGCCTGTCAAGCCCGTCACCTCCTGAGCCTTTATTGCTCCATTTCTCTCACCTTGCACTGCCGTAAATCACCCGCCAACGCTCCCTGGACGGCCTAATGTGTCTGAAATGTCTGTTAGAACTATTTAATTAGCGCATGTTTGCTTCATGTTATTTTAAGGCCGGTGTCATTGAAAAAGGTCCCGACCCTGCCGTCTCCTCTCTTGTGGTATGGCTGGAATACACATCATACAAAAATTGCGTGAAAAATAAAATCCAAAAATGAAGTAAGAAGCTCTTAAAGTGTTAGTTATCGTTGTGGTCATTATTTACTTATAGTTATTATTGTTAATGACTAATCAATGTTACTATTATAATAACAAAATAACATTTGATCAAAGTGTGCCTTTGACAGCTGCCAAACAAAATTTGATTTTTTTTTTTTAAATTATTAATAAAAACTTTTTTTTTTTTTAATGAAATATATTTCTTTAAATGACACACAACCCACGTGATTTGTCCTTGAGAGTTTCGGTGTTTAGGAGACATCTCGCACCCATGCTGCAACACGCCCAGCAGGATAGGCAGCTATTGTTTGCAGGTTATTAACCCATTAAAATCGTTAAACGAGCCTTCGGTTAAAGATAAATTATGAAGCATCCCAGATTGATTTTTAATCGCTCCATATTATTTCCCAATCAGGTGTTGAGGGGCTCTAGGTTTCAGTCATATTGCAGAATGAATGTGGGCGATATCTAATTAGTAGGGATTATCCTCACCTACACCTCTCCGCTATTGTGTGGAGGACCTCGCCCAGCCGTCCGCCTATTGTCCACCGCGCAGAGTGGATTGTTGTTTTAGGGGATTTTGAGTGCTTTAAAGGGGATTTGACAAGTGTAAGCGATTTAATTTGAAAAGTCTAATGTTTAATCACTAACTTGGTAACTTATCTCGCATCAAATCACGGTATGAGCATGAAATGACAGAAACTGCCAGGAGGACTGTTGATGAACGCAGTGATGATGGAGGCTAAATCAAGGAAGATACTCAGTAACGTGATGTGACTGAATGCTGGAGCATCCCAGATTTAAATGAATGATGAATACGAAGTTCGTCTATTTTGTAGGATCACATCAGAACATTGATTGACCATACAATAACTTACATTTCATGGTTAAAACATTGAAGCTCTTATTTGTTTTTTTTTTCAACTCTTGTAAATTCCAGACCGTTTTCACACCAAGTTGTTTCCCAGGAAAACATCTATTATCCTATTATCACGACGATGCCAATGTCGCCGATGTGTGAGGCAGTATTTACATGACTATATACCATCAGCTCCTGAAAGACTTTATGGCTTTGTAGTCGCTGTCTTTCCCCCTGGGGCACTGGTGCCATTTCCCAAACGTTTCTAACTACACATTCAAGCCGCAGGACGTCATTCGGTTCTGTATTTCCGTAACGTATGAATGTCATTTGATAATAAGGAACCATATTGGATGTCTTAATGTCTAAACAGGCTGAGCTGTGTTGTTAATAGTATACGTGTGGCCTCAGTGCAGCAGCAGCCAGCCCCTCTTCAAACCCTCCAACAATAAATCACTATAATATTCCCATGTGAGGTTTATATGCGTCAAATAAGCTTCACAGTGACATTATTGGGCACACACATGTTCGCCTATTTGTCTCCTGGAACGATTTAATAATCCTCAACTTGATTTATTTCATAATACACCTGCAATTAAATTATTATATTATTTATATACGGATTTATTAGTCCCATGTCCCATGTTCATACTGGATATGCGTCAATTCGTGGGAAAAATGTTTAAGGATTAGAGCCTGGGAACGACAGGTGAATGAATGGGGGGGGGGGTTTAACTGTCTGCGTCACTTCTTTGAAGTGCAGTTATGCACCGACGGCTCCTATTTGTCTATAGGACGTGGCAATCAATGTGGTCGTCGACGCATTTTCACAGAGAATCGTTACCAGCGGGACAAATCTGTCAGGGGGCAAGACCATATAAATATCATCCGCGTGGAGTCTGGCTACAACTCCAGTTGCCTTTCCTCTCTGTTGGCACTCACATCCTGGATACAAACAAAACAGGCCTCCGTTTGGAATACAGCTGTTATGGGACGTTTTTATACCCTTACAGCCATGGTTCTGTCCATAAGCTGTCATGTTCAGTTTGCATTAGCTTGGTATGTCACTTACCTTTGGATGAATTTATTTACAATTACTACAGTGTAATATGCGTTTGGCTGCTGGTATAGTGACATTGGATTAACACGACTGTCTTCTTTTCTTTCTATAGGACGGTGAATAATTTCCTCATGACTGGACCTAAGGTAAATACATTTTTGATCCATCTATCTGGGCACGTATTGTGCGTAAAACCTCAAAATATGTGAGCTGATTTTGCTAATGCAATAATGACTAACATCACCCTGCTCTGTCTTCCAAAGGCTTTTCTGACCTATGCCGGTAGTGTGCAAGTGGGTGCACAGAGTGGAATACACGAGTGTAAACACCAGTTCGCGTGGGACAGGTGGAACTGCCCAGAAAACACCCTCCAATTATCCACACACAACGGCCTTCGAAGTGGTAAGACATATGTATCCATTATATTTGCACACCACATTGATAAAACACCAAACACGCCCAACATTATTACCCTTTTAATCTGCAGTACTGCCTTTACGCGCGGTTTACGCACCTTTTACGCACAGTAAAAGAGAGCAACCATCGTGCATTTTTGGTGACAAATTGGAATGCAATCTAAAACATTCGGATTTTCTTTCTTTTTCACTTATTTTAGCAACAAGACAGACGTCTTTTGTCCACGCCATCAGCGCGGCCGGAGTGATGTACACGCTCACTAAGAACTGCAGTATGGGAGACTTTGACAACTGCGGCTGTGATGACTCCAGAATTGGACAAACAGGTAAATGTCTATGCTATTATTTTGTGATGTATTTAGAATTAGACCTAATTACAAAGACCGTTTATTCAGAGAACTACATAACCAATGTGCCTGTTTAAATCCCCAGGTGGTAGAGGATGGATTTGGGGAGGCTGCAGTGATAACGTGGCGTTTGGAGAGAAGATCTCCAAACTGTTTGTGGACGCGTTGGAAGGTGGGCAAGACTCGCGCGCAGCAGTGAACCTGCATAACAACGAGGCAGGCAGACTGGTAAGATATGATTTTACTATATATAGTCACTCGCTTTTATTATCACTTTTTATGCACTGATCTGACATTCAAACACGTATTTATAACCAGGGTCAGGGGAGGAAAAGTTATGTTTTTGTTAGTGACGCTTACGCATGGGTTCAAATTCAAGCAGGAGAAAGTCGTGCAGGTTTTTTTATAAATACATTTCCAACTAATATGTTCACTCTGTGCAGGCAATCAAAGCTACCATGAGAAAAGCCTGTAAGTGTCACGGAGTGTCTGGGAGCTGCAGCATCCAAACCTGCTGGATGCAGCTGGCCGACTTCAGAGAGGTGGGCAACTACCTGAAGATGAAGCACGAACATGCAAAGAAGCTGGAGATGGACAAGAAGCCGGTGAGGGCTGGGAACAGCGCGGACAACAGAGTAGCCATTGCGCACGCTTTTCGGAGCATCGCTCGCACAGAGCTCATTTACCTGGAGGACTCCCCGGACTATTGCGTCAAGAACCAGAGCCTGGGATTTCAGGGCACCGAGGGGCGGGAGTGTCTGAAGGGAAACAAGAACATGTCCCAGTGGGAGAGAAAGAGCTGCCGCAGGCTGTGCTATGAATGCGGCCTCAGAGTGGTGGAGAAGCGCATTGAGGTCGTCAGCAGCTGCAACTGCAAATTTCACTGGTGCTGCACGGTGAAGTGTGACAAATGCACGCAAGTTGTTACCAAGTATTACTGTTCACGTAAACAAGGTGGGAGGAAGCCACATAATAAAACGAAGCGCGGGCACCGCGCGCGCCGGCAATGATTGCCATGTGTTGCACAGACCCTCACTTTTCTTTTATTTCAGCATTATGGACATCAACGAGCATTATTCTGTATTACAAAAAAAATATATATATATTTTCATGTTCAACTATCACATCACCTGAAGCCTTTTAATGCACTTGTTCTATTGATTTGATTCTGTTTATAAATCCAACGTTTTTGATGTTTAGGGGATAATTGGTTGGATTCGTTGCATCTGTGAAAGTCTGTAAATTGTCTAATATTGTATATGTATGTTTAATCAAACTTTTAATAAATATTTTTCTACAATATGCATGCCTCAAACAGTGTCGTCAGTGGCAGAATTTTGTATATTGGTGTCGAACAGCCTTGGGCAGGAAAATAAACTGTTGCCTAATGCTATCCTTTGAAGTGCGCATAAAGGCGTTTCCTGAACTCGTCAACCAATCAGCGTTCACGGACCTCTGGGACAAAGAACAGGAGTCCCATTTGTTCTTCATTCAAATAAAAGAGAAAGTTGCAGCACACAGGGTCAAAATAACTAGATTTCTACTTTGAGGGATAACGGTGCAGGTGAAAATGGTGCATTCATTATTTTGGCTCCTGCCTCTTTTATACAAAATGCGTCCGGGACATGCTTGGTAAGAGACTTTTTCCTACTTTGCATGTATATGTTCTATATGTATAGACCTAAGATATAGTGATCTCATTCTTTACCCTCTATCTACTTCTCAGGGTGGCAAGTAACTTTCTTATGACGGGACCCAAGGTAAATAGCATATGGTACATTTTAGGATAACATTTCAAAAGTGTGAATCTGGCCAAAAAACTTGACTGACATTGCCTCTCCTACAGGCCCATCTCACCTATGCAAGAAGCGTGCAGGAGGGCGCACTGAGTGGGATTGAGGAGTGCAAACACCAGTTTGCGTGGGATAGATGGAACTGTCCCGAAAGCGCAACTCAGTTTAAAGGACTAAAACGCGGTAGGTTGAGGTAGTAAATGCAATTCCTTCATTAACTTGCGTATACAGGTTCTGAAATGCTAAAGGGAAAAGTACATGTGTGCGTAAAATGTGTAGGAACACACACAACAACACAGGACATCATGCACCAAAATGGAAATATTTATATAAAAAATATATTTTATACGGGTCCACAAATAAATATGAATGTAGGCCTCTAAGTAACATATTTATGTTGCATTCATTTTCATGCTGCCGAATACAAAGAAGTATCTTTGATGTTTTGGTAATTATAAAAAAGGCACAGCTGCAGAATTTTCTTAGAGTATTTTTTTTTTTTATATTCACTGAATCGTGATATCTCAATTTCTCCCATAAACAGCCACCAGAGAGACTTCTTTCGTCCACGCCATCAGTGCAGCGGGAGTCATGTACACTCTGACCAGAAACTGTAGTCTGGGAGACCTCGACAACTGCGGCTGTGACGTCTCCAAAAACGGAAAAATAGGTGAGTTCCCACCACAGACAAAAAAACAAAGAAACCCAAAAAAAAAAAAACCAACGATATTTCCTCTCTTTAGTGGGTTGAATGTGGTGACCTGATTTAAGTGATGTGTCCTGTGCAGGCGGTAGTGGCTGGCTGTGGGGTGGCTGTAGCGATAACGTGGAATTCGGAGAGAAGATTTCCAAACAGTACGTGGATGCCCAGGAGACAGGTCAGGACTCCAGAGCTGCTGTCAACCTGCACAACAACGAGGCTGGGAGGCTGGTATGTTCCGTTCACACCACACAAAAAATACATGTATCTGATAACAAAATAAGTTGTTGTCAGTGTTTAACTTTCCCTGGTTTCCAACCAGGCTGTGAAGGCAACAATGAGGCGCATCTGTAGATGCCATGGCATGTCTGAAAGCTGCAGTGTCCAGACCTGCTGGACGCAGCTGTCAGATTTCAGAGAAATCGGCAACTACTTGAAGATGAAGCACAGTCAAGCCCAAAAGCTGGACATCGACAAAAAGCGCATGCGGGCTGGCAACAGCGCAGACAACCGAGGAGCCATCGTGGACGCGTTCGGCAGCGTCGCCCCGACAGAGCTCATCTACCTGGAGGACTCCCCGGACTACTGCAGGAAGAACAGCAGCTTGGGGCTGTACGGCACTGAGGGCCGGGAGTGTGTGCAGCACGGAGAGGGGTTAACCCAGTGGGAGAGGCGCAGCTGCCGCAGGTTGTGTCATGAATGCGGCCTGAGGGTGGAAGAGAGGCGCACGGAGGTAGTGAGCAGCTGCAACTGCAAATTCCACTGGTGCTGCACGGTGAACTGTGAAGACTGCTCTCAGGTTATAGTCAAACATGTGTGCGCCAGGAGGGAAGGTGCTGATGGCCACGGCTTTAGACGGAGATACCGTGGACCCAAGTGAAAAAAAAAGGGGAAAAAAATATTTAATATAGATCTGTTACCTGTCGACATCACTGTAGAGTCTGTTAAATATGGGCCCATAAGATGTTAAATGTCTATTTGCACTTTCCATGTCTCCTTGTATAAACACATGAGCGTCTATTTATGAATATTTCTGTTTTAATTAAAATAAAAAGTTAGAAATAAAGGCTCCCGACTGTTGTTTCATTTCAGTCAGTAAACATTTGATTATTTCACTTAATAAATCCCAGGGTCATTGGATTTTATGAGAGGGCACACAAGTGTCTATTAGAATGAGAATGGAAGGAATACACTAAGGGGAAGATTACATGGATAACATGGTGCAGCTCGCACCTAACCAAGGTGTTGATCCACTATCACTTTGATGTCAACGTGTATTGATTTCATTCAAAGAGCAGCGAGGCTTTGAAAGACAAATTAGGGAAGCATTTCCACCTCTAGAAGTCACTATTTGGGTTGATAAGCCCATACTAGTCTTTGTCACATCCCACAGGCAATGCAAATGTAACACAATACATCAAAGAGGGGAAACGCAGACTGCAACAGAAATTGTGACTAAATTTCACCGTTTCTCAGCACATTGGGGTCCAGATATTAAACTGGGAAACCAGCAAGGCGTGACTCATTTCCACATTGGAAAGCAAGTTAATTTCTAATCTTATAATTTGCAAGTAATTAGGTCTAAGAGAAGCCTCATCTCCGCCCACTGGCCTATCTGTGTCTTAGGAGCCATTCATTTACCCCCTTCTCTTCTCTACCCCCTGTATCTCCAAAAATCTACCTCTCAGCTGGACGTGTCATAAATCTGCCACTGTCTCAGCTCAATGAGTGATGGCATGGATATTACCTTCATGAGGGGGTCCATGCCTGGGGGAGAGGGGAGGGGGACAAGGCTGTTTCAAGCAGTAACTGAGCAGATAAGTGAGAAATTACGGCATGGATTATCATTACATTACACAGTTGATCAACTGATGTCACTTTAGATTAGGCATGGGACGATATGAACAGTTGGTGTCATGAGTATGCTGGCAAAATGACTGAGAGTCACGTTATTATCCCGATAATCATCAAAACATGCTGAAAACTGAAACATACTGGAATCCCTTTAAATTGCATTTTGTCTGGAAACAATAACTAAAACTGCATAACTAAAGGATAAATAAGAAAATGGCAACATTGTGCAAGTCTGTTCTTTCTTACATGATCATCCCAGTATTATTTTTAAATCAGGCTCTATTTTTCCCTTCTATACCATGAAAGCGAGACAGTTTTATCAAGTCACTCATGTGAAGATATTCAAGATTATCCCGATAATTGAAATTCACGACAATCAACTTATTGTGGGTGTTTTATTTATTTATTATTGTTTTTTATGCGATCCGTGATAAAATATCACCCCAACCGTACTTTATATCCCCAAGAACTCAGGCAACATTAGAGTCAAGGAAGTCACTGAAATATTAGCTCACAGGAAAACACCCAAAGAAGGATCAGAAACACTGAAACACTCTAAAACAACAACACATAATTATAGCACATGTGTAGCTGTTCTTTTACTGGACAAGATGGGTTTCAAGCATACAGGCACAGAAAAGCTGAGGAAGTATCACTACACAAGAGTAAAACGCTGACTGTGGAAGGTAGAAGTAACACTCTCCCAGACCAAAACACTCCCTCCCATCCTTCCCATTTGTCTGTTTGCTGCTGGGGACGTCCTGTATTTCCCGTGCTGTCCTGCTGTGCGTTAATGAAGGTTTCGCTCCACTGGAAGCCTTCACTGACCCGCCCCTCATCTCTGCTCTCCACTGAGTACATTATTGCTTCCATATTGTTCCCATATGATGGCTGTTGCTTGGTTGTGCTTTACAAGTTGCTGATAAACCTCTTTTTTTTTTAAAAAACTCTTTTCCCTTACATAAAAAAAAAAAAAAATAATAATAATTTTTGGGCCAGTTATTTATCCTGCAACAGTTTTGAGAAATTAGAATTTTTCAAACGTTTTGGACACATTCTTCTGAAGATCATCTCACACTTATTCAACACCGTTCAAAAGTGTTGCATCGCTTGATTTATACTTATACTGTATATACTTTGTCATGCTTCCTCCTAATACAGTGGTAGTATTATGTCTATCATGGGAAGATATGTTTGCTAATCAGGACAGAGGAGGAAAACAGGGGAGGAGATGATCTCCCACAGGGACCCCCCAGGAGGACTCATGTATTCACCCAGACATGCCTGGGGGTCTAGGGGGATCTGAGCGTGATTGATCATCCCCCCTCTCTGCTGCCCTCCTCTCTCACCTGGGTGTGAGATACCAAGAGGCCTGACTCAGGCCGTAGGCTGCGGCTGGGATACAAGCTCCGACACAGCCTTCAACAATGCCATGTTATGAATTACAATAAAAAGCGTCACAACATGACTTACAACAGATATCTCTAAGCTGCAGCACGGATCCATGCATGTGAATATAACTTTGTAGAAGAGCATGTAAACACTTAATCTGCATTAGGCGCGAGTAACACAGTCTATTTAGATCTAACTATATTTTAAATTGTTTAAAAAGGAATCTGCATCTCACATTAAGAGCGAACAGTTCAGTCAAAAATCAGACACAAGTTAGCACAAACTAAAATGCTAACTACTGTACGCAGCTATAAGCTTGTGGTAGTATAAGCAGGTGTGTGTGAAAGGAAATCAGCAGGCTCTATGTTTAGAGATAGATGTACGTTGCAGTGTGTGCATGCGCTAAATTTATGTCACAAGTGCTTTAAAACCACAGAAATCTTCTACTTTTACACAATGGACAAGTAAATGACACACCACGCATATGCTTAGTTAAAAAAAGAACAATAAGGTCATTCTAAACTTTCCTTTTGTAAAGTAGGTTGAGTATGTTGACGACTTTCAGAGCAACAGTTTTAAGAGCCCACTGCAAAACTCCTGTCGTCGAAGCTCCTGTCGCCATTAAAGCCTTCATTTGTCAGTGGATGTGATACTGACAAGGGACGAGCATGAGTTTAAACAATGTTCCCTCTAAAGTGGAGATGACGGGATGGAATCCCCAAAGTCTAGCTGACTACATGAGGAGGGTGAGTATCAAAAGGAGCAGCTTGAGTTTTTTATACCTTCTGTAACAGTCAAGTACTGTGGGTCATTTTCTTCTGTGGAGTTCATTCAAAACTTCAACATGTTTAAATATTCATCTCAAGAAAAAGGCTGTACAATATGTAATAACCGATTAGACAATATATACAAATATAACAGAGTAATGTAAGCAACAGTTCAATGTTTACCCAGTTAGAATATATTTTTTTGCATTTTCAATATTTGTCGTCTTACATTATTTTTGACCACAATTTGATGCAGTATATTATATACCACCAAACCTATTAAATGGAACTCAAAGACTGCGTGACTTTGCTATTTCCAGACAATTATATAACTCCAAATGTGTGTGACATTTTCTCAGCTTAATTTTTCCGGCTGTGACAAATTAGTGATGAGGGGCAGCATCACTGGAGCACAGTTCATGGTAAGTATGTCTATATGTCTGGAGGCCTTTCAACTAAACTAATGTTCTGACATACTCTGGAATGTATTTCCTCTCTTTTCATTAATATTCAAATCTACATCATACAGCAAATGACTGCGCGTGACCTTCAAGTGTTCCCCAGCCTTTATGTCCCGTGAGTCTGACTACAAAATATATTTCATCGACGCCGAATAGTTTTCCAACCAAAAGTATTGATTCAAAAATGGTCCTGTGTCTTCATAGAATAATTAGTAAGATCCAAAGTGAAATCCACAAGGGGGAACAGAAGAGGGCCTTCAGTCATATGTAAGAAAACTCTTTTTATTTCACAGCTTCTACCAAACGTGACACTGTACCTGAACAACAATGCATACCTTTCTCATTTATTTTGTGTGCAGGTCAAAGGCACAGAAGTACCCAAAACAAGGTAAAGTTGGGTTCACTTATGCCACCGATATCATAAAGCCGTCTTTACTGAGGCCTGATGCTATTCTTTTTATGGTTTATTTTCCGACAGCAGCATTTGTACAAGAACACGTTTGGGAATCTGATGAGTTTGTAAGTAACAAGCTAGGAGTTTTTATGTTTGGCCACTTGTAATGATACAAACCTCAAGTGTCACGTAGTATGTAACAGAATGAATAGTTTGCAAAACTGCATCCTGTGATCCGAGTTGCGCTCATGCTCACTACTTGTGTCACATGTCTGGGCCGTGGTCAGGACAATGACAGTGATAATGAGTACGAAGGCCCAAACCAGGAGGAAGGGGAAGACGGCTACATCTGTGCTCTGACTGAGCAACAAGACAGCGACGACAGCTGCTACGAAAACCACGAGAGGCCTTCCTCTGCAGACATAGTGACGCCATCTCCAAATCTAAGAGTGGTTAAACTCCAGGACAGTCACTACCGAGGTAACAGAAAGCAAGTCCGACAACAGCGCTGTACACAAATAAAGGCAATCATGTGTGAAAATAAGTAGATTTCCTGCAGGCCTAACTTCACAAAAGTAAAACATGTATGTGAGCAGTGGTGGAATGTAACTAAGTTAATTTGCTGTACTTAAGTACAATTTTGAGGTACTTGTACTGCAGTTCAGTATTTCCATTTTATGGTACTTCTACTTCACTACATTTCAGAGGGAAATATTGTACTTTTTACTCCACTACATCTAATAACTTTGCAGATTTAGATTTTTAATACAAACTATAAAGTAATGATGTATTATTATGAACTACCCAGCAGTACATCATTAAAATGAGCTCCATCTTTACCAGCTGCAAATGTAAGTAATAAACACGTGCATTGCATAAATAATTATAACTGATAATATTATTCTGAAATGGGCCATTTTGCATGAGTATTTTAAGTTTATTTTGATGATTTTTACTTGCAGGACTTTTGCTTGTAACAGAGAATGTCTACACTGTAGTATTGATACTTTTACTTAAGTAAAACTATCTGAGCACTTCTTCCATCATTGCATGCGAGTAGATCCTGCGCACGAGCCGACTGCTGCTGAAAGGACGTCAAAACCCCCACACCCCCGTCCAAGAATAAACCAAACCCCTCAAAGGCCTTTCAAAGCACCAGGTGACTGTACATTTAAAATCACCACAATCGCCTCACTTATTGAGGATGATGTTGATGATCTAAGCCTTCTGTAAAAAAAAAAAAAAAACGTGTTATCCCATTCGGAACAGCAGCCAGCCAACCCGATCTGCATGTGGACAGGAGCAAGAAGCCTGGACAATCCAGCTCACCGCAGACAGACCTTACAAAATCAAGTATGTGCTGCTTATAGTGTAGCCTGTGTAACAGTTGCACAGCAACATGTTGTGATCTTGTCACAATATTAAACATTTCTGTTTCGCATTATCCGTCTCGTCCACCAGAGGGCAGAGCTGTCAAGGCTCCTGGCTCATTCATGAGGAAGGTCCCTAAACCAAGAGTCCCAAAACCTAAAGATGCCAAAAGGTAGGCCAACATGAACAATGTATGAGTCTAGCAAGGCCGTCACTCAGTCTCGTGTCTGGCACTCTGCCAGGGCCTTTGTAATTCATTTCAATTATCATGAAGTAAAATCTAATCTAACAAATTGTATATTGCTTTAAAAACATAGTAAAATGATTACGGTGGGATTTTTGAAAGGATCTGCACTAAAGATGTTTTCTTAAGTCTGTAGAATATGTTGTATATCGTGGGACATCTCTGCAGCATTTCAAGTTAAAACATTTATTTTGACAACAATTATTGCGCCTCCTGTGATTTGAAAAATCCACCAGGGCCATATATCGATTTCAGAACATTTCGATTAATTGTTCAGAACTACTTCAAATGAGCCCTTTGTTCATGATATGCCTTTGATATTTTGTTTAGTTACAGTGTTACTTGCAGCTAATTGGGAACTGATGTCAATTGCATTGTTTTATTGCCATTCCGTGTTGGGATGGTGCAATATGTTTAAAACGCATGTGTAATATCTTAATAATGCATTGTTCTTGTGTTGTTCTTTCACATAACTAAGACTATAGAAGTGTATAAAATGGGCTGCGTCAAATTATTCCAAGGGACATACATGAGGGGGCCCCCGGTATATTCTCTATCTTGTAAAGGATCCTTGGCTGGAAACAAAAGTTGAGAACCTACGCTCTGGGTAACGCAATCATTTGTTTTTGTTTTTTTTAATAATGTTCCATTTAATCTCTCCTCTCCCAGAGAAAGTAAATTAAGTCCAGTTCCACCAGTGCCAACACAGCCTGATGAGGTTAACAATCCAATAACAGAACGAAGAAAGGTGAGAATCAAAAGTGGAATCACAATTGAGCCATGATTTCCAGCTCGAGAACACACTTTCGGAAGGCAAAAAGCAGATGGCGCTGTTGTAAAAAGAACACAGTGGTGGGAACCTTAACGTCTGCTCTGAACTCTAGAGACTTGCATTTTATTCAATAGTTTGGATAATTGTGAATATCTGTTACATTTGTGCTACACGAACAATAATCAGTCAAACACATTTCTGTCACTGCACAGGGGACATGAGAAGAAAGAGTTTATAAAGTCCTTCCTATAACTGTCTTATTACATTGCATCCAGGGTTTGGATCCCAGCTGGTATGGAGGAAAGGTGACCAGGCATGAAGCTGAAGCTGCTCTCAGAGAGATGAACAAGGTCAGGTGCTGCACACGTATACACAAAGAATGCAGCTGAAATTCACCGGATTTTAATTGCACTATCATGGTAAACTGATTTGTCCATATTTGTGTCTGTAGGATGGAGCATTTGTGGTGAGGGAGAGCTCGCAGGGCGCGGTTGAGCACCCCTACACCCTGATGCTGCTGAAACAAGACAAGGTTTACAACATTAAGATCCGTAACGTAGGCAACTCCTACTCCCTGGGCACAGGCCTCAAAAACAACAAGGTAAACTGAGAATGATGATGCTATGTTAAAATGAGAGGAAAAGGCCCGTTGGAAAAGTTCCCATCTTGTGGCACGCCTCTGGGAGTGTTTGATGCTGACTTGTGCTGCGCTGCGTCATTAGGTCCATGTCATCTTTTTTTGTGTGCTGCTGTGCTGTAGAGTTTCCCCGGGGTGAAGGAGATGATTACCCATCACACACACACCCCTCTGCTGCTCCTTGATGCCACAGACCAGAGCCTTGAAGCACTGAGCCAGTGCTGTCTGCTGCACCCTGCGGGACTCTGACCAGTACCACCATCAAGCCTAATGTGGGTGTTTGCCTCTGTTTCTGTATGCTAATTTGTGACGCATGAATAAGTTTGGTTGTTTATAAACAACCAAACAAATGTCACCATTTTCACAATCACAAAAGGTCATTGTTATGCAATGCCTCTTCTTGATTTACTTGTATTTTTAGTAACCAGAATAAGACTAGGGATGGTTGTTACATGGCAGATGGCTTGTATATTTTATTAAACTATGTTTTCCCAGACACACAGCATTACCTCTGTTCTTCATGCCTCAGCTTCAAGTTGTCGCTTCAGAGCCTCCTGGATTTTCAGAAACGGCAACTTGTCAGGATGGCCAACACAAACGATCAGATCACATTGCCTCAGCTGGGTTCGCACTGAAAAAAACAAATACCTTGTTTTAGAAGAAGTGCCTCAGGTCAACACCTGCGTTGCCTCAGTTCTAAGATGTCTAAAATTCAGGTTTTAAAATATAAAAAAAGGTTCCACACAAAAGGATGGTAGCACCTAACAGGAAATTACCTGAATGATAAACTTGTATGCATTCCTCTCTATTTTGTCCTATTATAAAAGCAGTCCTGGTATTCACTGTATATACACATTACTCAAACAGAAGTATGTTGCCCCAAAACTGTAAATTACACTTGGGATCACTGAAAAATTGCTATCTATTCTGATATATCTGATATATAAGTGAATTCTAACCAGGTTTTGAAAATGTTGTTAATGCACACTGAAAACTTGACTAAATAAAATTCACATAAAAGAGTCAGTGTGCATCCTAAATTAGGTTGATTTTTGACTGTGGTGTTGATGAACAGAATTGTTGTACAGTGCAATTATGAATGAAAACAAAAGAGCTACACACAGCTGGAACAATTAAAACCATTTTGGGGTGAGATAGCACAGACAAACTAAATGACTAAATTAGTAATTAATCTGTGATCTTTTTGTTTTTAGTGGGTTATCAATTTTGAAACTGGCAACAGCTCTCTCAAATAACGGGTAGATCTCTTCGAGCATGTTTTATCATATGTTCTTATTAGTACAAAATGGTAAAGTAGTTTCATTTCTTGTATACAAGCCAAAATATATAATTTAAAAAAAGGGACACAGCCAAAATAGGCAACAAACCTGATGTTTTTTTTTTTCCCCAGGCTTTGAGTTAATAAAGTGAGCACATTTGTCAAAATTAACACAGTAATCACACTACTTTGACTGACTCTTTACCCACAAATGTCCCCCCTGGCAAAAAAAAGAAGCAAACTCATGTCTCACATTAAATGGCATGATGGACAACCATGTGTGCAAAATCCATCCGTTACTCCTATCTACCCATCAGCAGAGTGCGATCTGACAGACATCATGTTGCATTGTGTAACTACGCACCACTGACAAGCAAGCCAATGTTGAGCAGCAGTTGGTGTAAAATAATCCAATTGTCACTATCACATTTTAGATCTAGGGTAACAGTTACATCATGCGATTTGCATATTTGCAAATCGATCATCAAGGTAATCTTACTGGCATAATTGATGCTTGCGGACATTCTGGAGATGTAAAGAGAGCGGATTGGGGAAAAACAGTCAAACATACATGCCAGTTGATCCATGCAGTTAGATAAGGAGTCCAGAACTTTCAGTATGTTTTCCAGATCAATGAAGGCAGTTGAAGTAGCTTGTTCTGTGCTCAACTCTGTGTTTTCCATCTGAAAAATAATTGCATAAGAACAAAAATAGGCTATGTCAACTATAATTAGAAACCATACACAAAATTGTTCAAACTTGAAATGCAGTTCTGAAAGCTGGTGTAACATCCTTAATAATAATGTAAACATAAAATGACATCTATACAATACAAAAGTAGGTGCCAGCATGTATGTCGTTGAAAGAACACAACACAACATTTTCTTTTCTTTTCTTTTAATTATTATTATTCAATTGAACAGGCTAAACAGATCAGAACAAGGTATGAACTACAAAACAAGCTAAATGTGCAGGCCCTGCTAAGACAAACGCAAACATAACAAAGAGCTAAAGTCTGTATATAACAGACCTGTTTTACAGCAAGAGGGCAGACACATCAGTCCACATTCCTGCTTCTCCGTAGCACAAAAACGACATTTACAAGCTTTCCACTTAATCTCAGTGCACTCTTATGTACAATAATACAATAATATTACATCTTAATGGGTGCGGTGGTAGTAGGCACAGGTCATACGCCCATATCTGACTCTCGGTCTGCACAGATAATAGCTCTGCATCTATTGTAGGCTTCTTCCAGTTTCTGCATCGACGTCCCCAGCTCGGGACTGGTCCGCAGTGCCACCATGTCGTAACCCATCCAGGTCAACTGCACTGAAACAGTATCAGACATTTATGTTAGTTGCCACAACTCCACGCCAAATACATCTGAATCCTCAATTACTGAGATATTAAATGAAGCATGTCTAACAAAGCAATAAGACTAAGTAACATACCTGATATATGTTCAACGGCTTCTACAACTCTCTCCAAATCCTTGTTCACCTGCAACACGTCGTCGATGCTTCCTTGCAGAAGCTCGGGGAGCGAAGATGAATCGGCCATCTAAATTACAAACCGACATATGGATTGTATCAACTGTCGGTTAGTCACACGGTGTCAAGAGACGTCTCCGCAAAAAGGAAACTAACTTCAGCTAACACCAGCAGGTGCAGGTCCTGACGCTAGGTTGTCATGGCTGGAAAAGTAGCTAACGATAGCTAATGATAGCTAACGTTAGCTAACGATAGGTAACGATAGCTAACGTTAGCTAACGATAGCTAATGATAGCTAACGTTAGCTAACGATAGGTAACGATAGCTAACGTTAGCTAATGATAGCTAACGATAGGTAACGATAGCTAACGTTAGCTAACGATAGCTAACGTTAGCTAACGATAGCTAACGTTAGCTAACGATAGCTAACGTTAGCTCACTACTGACGCTGCGATCTACCGTTAGCAAGGTCAAATTAGCATCGTAGGTTCTTCTAAAATTAATCTGTCAAGAGCAAATACGGCACCTACAAACACTAGCTGGAATTGTAATTAGAAGTGTATTGGGTTAAAATGTATTATATAATTAAAAAATGTGCAAAACTTACAATAGAGGGCTTTTCTTCGGCAATTTAGTTTGAACGTATAAATTCTCGCGCTAATTTAAAAAAAAAAAAAAAAACGACGCAATGCGCGTTCTCATTTTAACACGTGATGACGTAACTTCCCACGATTTTCAGGATCATTTTCACTCAGTATCACTTCTGTTGCCCCTGATTAAGATATGATGACTTTTTGATGTTATTGTTTGTTTCTTATGTTTATGTACCATTTTTCTATTTAATTTTTTAAATTGACCTTCATATTTAATTTGATTCACATTTACCTTTGTATGCGACACTGTTTAATAATAACCTTCCTCAATGTCTGTTTGTTCACATTTCAATAAAGAGACAAGAAATGCAATTGTGAAATTCTGGAAGAATATGTAGCAGAATATCTTACATATGTAGTAGAATAGCTTACATGTGAATAGAAATAGGCTATTTTCCCCTACGGTTTCCATAACTAAATTTGAATTGGCTAAATACTAACAAACACTATATATTCAAAATATAACTATATATATTACTAGAGTAAATGCAATGCTGTTATTATCATTGTTTCTACTGCTGCTTTAGTTTATGTACTTTTTATACTTCTATTATAATTCTACCGCTAAACCTGGTTTAAAGAGGGCAAATAAAATTGCTATTGTTTTGTTCATCAAAATGATCACTCTTTTTTTATAACGTAGGCGTGTATCAAGCTTTACAGAAAATATGAATATAATGTATTATTTATGTAACATTAAATATTATCCATATTGAATTAGAAAACAGTCACAAAAGTGTCTTTGTCTTCTGTTGGAGGAGGCTGTTCATCTTTATAATGACTAAGCTGTACATGGCATCAGGAGTACCATGTGGAATGAATAATGATTAAAATGTAGAATCTAAATAGGGCAAACAACATTATTTTATTCTGTTTAAATTTGCTTCATAATCATCAAAAAATTACACATGACTGAACTCAATTAATGTTGTAACACTGTGAGTAAGAGCTTGAGTGGAAAATTATTTAATTGAGGGTGAAGAAAACCCCTGGAGGAACTGAACAAGCTGACAGTATGAAAAAAAAAAAAAAAATGAGAGAAAGCAGGAACTGGCTTCTCACCTGAGAAAACAACCAATCAAACGAGGCAGGGGCGTTTCCAGGGAAACAGATAAAGCAGGTATGACAGGTGAGGAAGGGCAAACAGACAAGAAAGGGGTGGAGAAGAGTAGCCTACAACTTGTAAGTGCAGAGACCATCATTTGGATCTGCTCACATTCAAACAGCTGCAAAGGTCTGAAGAAGAAACAGACTTTTGGGATCTGACAAAAACCAATGCAGAAAGAGATTGGCATAGAAAGCAAGGACAACCCAAAGGCAAAGTGTTAAGACGAGATTTTGAGAGGTAAGAAGAAATTTCACGATGTCTTCATTTGAGGCCCAGGGCCAGTCTCCTCCTCGGTGTGGCCCGCAGTTCCCCAGCCTCGGCCAGGAGCCCCCCGAGCTCAGCATGTACAGTGACTGTTACTACCCTCCTCCCTCATTGCCGAGTCCTCAGCGCACCACTCCGACTTCCTACGACCTGAGCGACTACACCACCTCCTCCCCGAACCCTTACCTCTGGTTCAACGGCACCGGGATCAACACACCGCCCTACCTGGCTACCACCGGCCCGCCTGGTAACCCCGGCCCTCCCTTTGTCCCTCAGCACTACGGCATGCAGAGGCCTTACCTGGGTCCTGCTGGAGCCGGGGGTCCAGGAGGGGAGCTGAGCTGGTTCTCTCTCCCCTCACAGGAAGACCTGATGAAGCTGGTCAGGCCACCTTACTCCTACTCCGCTCTCATCGCCATGGCTATCCACGGAGCACCAGACAGGAGACTGACATTGAGTCAGATTTATCAGTATGTGGCAGACAATTTCCCTTTCTACAACAAAAGCAAAGCAGGATGGCAGAATTCCATCAGGCACAACCTGTCACTCAACGACTGCTTCAAAAAAGTACCAAGAGATGAAGATGATCCAGGTAATATTTTCCTTTTGGTTTGCTTTTGGCTCTGTCTTGAATATCCCTCCCTAACAAGGGAAGACTCGTGATTTATCTGCCTCTTTTAAAGTCAGGTTTTTGAATGTGCTGTAGTGTTTTCTTGGTGTGCATGAAGCTATTTTCCCATTTTCAAATTCAAATTGAACCTCACCAACTCTGCATTCCTACATCACAGGCAAGGGCAACTACTGGACACTTGACCCAAACTGCGAAAAGATGTTCGACAATGGAAACTTCCGCCGCAAAAGGAAGAGAAAGTCTGATTCCCTCTCCGGTGGTGAGGGCTCAGGGGTTCCGGAGTCAGGTGACAGCGAGAGGGGCAGCCCCAAACACTCAACTGCCATTAATATCTCTCCCACGCCGGACAGGATCCCCTCCCCTTCATCGTCAGGCCCTGCACCTTGTCTCAGCAGCTTCTTATCCGAGATGTCTGGAGTGGCAGTCGGAGCAGCTAATGACATGGGAGGTGATGGGTTAAGCAGGCCGCTGCAGATCAACCTTACTTTAGATGGGCCTCATAGACCCACGCAAACTGGAAGCTTTAGCAGCTACTCCCCCAACTCAGGTGGCCCAGAGTGGGTACCACAAGTGCCAGCTCCCCCAGTGCTCTCCTCTTCACCCACCCACTCCTCCCTAGGCTACACTAGCCCCATCCTCAGCCAGTACAGTGGGTCCAGTGGGCATTTCTACCCCACACTTGGCTCGACAGGAATCATCTATCATCGCGAGGGCACAGAGGTTTAATAAGACATTGAGGGGGGGAGGGAAGTTTGGTTAGAAAAGACTCTTGACAGGAAATTTTACCTGTCTGGTCACTTTTGTTTGAGAGAGGTTTGGGTTGTGAAAGACACACAAACACTCAAAGTTTGCGCTGACTGAGAAAGTTGAATATCACTTTAGCGTGTGACAGCAGAGTAAAAAGGCTTTGATTCCCACAGTAATAGCTGAGTCAGCCGCAATGGGCTACGAGTGTCACTCCCTGAAACCGCAGTCGGCCTCGTTATCAGATCCTCAGTCAGCTTTTATACCAACTAAAGCGAGTCTCTATCAGATGTGAGTCATTATTAACTGATCCTGGATCTGAACTGCTGACATCAGGTCATTCCACAATGCTATCTGAGATTATTTGATGGTATCACCCATACAATGCTCAGACAGCACATTTAGAGGAGTAGTTGAATTACACCATGGTCTACATAGTGTGTGTAGGAATTAACAAAAGGTAGAATTTATTTCATGTTTTTTTTTTGTAGGCCTAGTACTAAAGCTTAACAATCTGATGAACTTACAGTCTCGGAGTCCAATAGTGGTAATTGTACTTTGTAAATATGTCAATGTGTTGTGTAATGTTATACATTTATATTGTTGGTTTGTTGGTTATTGTACAAAATTGATTCCTAATGTATGGTACGCTCTGTATATGTTGTGTTTTTGATATGAATAAAAGTTTTCAGAGTTCTACCATTTGATTTCTCATTTTATTTTTATGAAGGATAATAAATTATTATTACCAAGGAACTATATGATTTCTCTCAAACACCCGACCCATCTAAAAAAGAAAAGAAAAGATAAAGCAAGACAATAAGCACTCACTGACAGAAAACAGTCCTGCCAGAAAAGCGATGACCAGTAGAGTAGAACCTGCATGTTGGTGTAACCCGATCTTTGTGTGATGGATAGCTAACTGATTCTCTTAAACGGCAAAAATCCACATTCCCATGCTGTCCCTCTTTGCTACACTAAACACTTCAATCCCTGTCTGTCACACCATCTATACACAGATACTGCTGACTGGATGCAAACAGCTTTATCTGGGGAGAGGGACCAACTGTAGAAAGCTGTAAAGATGCTGAAGCGTGAATAAACGGCTAAATAAGCTCAGTCACTCAACACAGTTCACAGCATTCATAATTGTTTGAATGAATTTCAACACTATTACCAAAAAAGGTATTCAACATTATGGACAGTTGAGACTCCGCGAAAGCCAACCAAAAACATTCTGTACAAGTACATCGGTTTTTATTAAGTCAAAAATGTATTGTCATATGTACAGAGAAACAGGTTTGCGCTGTACAAAGAGATTGAGGTTGCTTTCTTCGGTGACTGACATTCATAGTAAGGTAATTAAAAGGAAGAAAGTATATCGTTTACATAGAAGTAGTATGCTCTAATATAAAGAGTATTGTGATATTAAAAACAGGAATGTAAATGTATGCATACCATCAGATGCAATGCGCCAACAAGAATTGTGAAATTGGTAATATGTTGCTGTCTTTTATATGTCTTCATACGTTAATTGTAATCCAGACAGTGTTATAATATCATACAATACATTTCATATTCAAACACATGGAACACATTATGCACATTATACGCTATGAGTCCATAGTTCCCCGCCAAAATGTTAAATCATTAACTAAACTAAAAGTAACTAATAGTCATTGTTGATTAACTGTGACTAATAGAATCAGTTTAATTGGTTTTATCCTGCACCTTTTATGCATTTTTATGTTTTAAAAATAATTATAAACCCCTTTGATCGGTGTCACCCTTAGGCCTTTATTTACCCTGAAACATAGGCAGCATGACACTACATTTACACTAAACAGAAAGAAAGAAAAGAAAAAAAGAAAGAAAGAAAGAATGGAAGACACACACACTTCAAACCTAGAACAAGTGGAATTTAACATCCTGGCACAATTGGCAAAGTGTATTAATGGTTGGAGGTTAGACGGTCAACCTGTCAAAATTTGCATAACTGATTTCAAAACAAGGGATGAGGATTAGATCATAAAGTCCCGCTTTATAAGCTGTGTCAGACTTGCACACATATCTGATTTAAACATGTGAAATGTCCTGCCTCATGCTGAGCCATAAACCCCAAAACTCATTCGGTGAATCCTGACTGTGCCAAATTCATATGCAAATCGGGGATCTTTTTCTGCAGATAGATAGCTTACAGAGGGGATCATGAGCTTTTAAAAAAAAAGAGAAGAGAAAGGAGCGGGAGATAAGCCGAGAAGAGGGGAGATAAACAAGAAAAGCACAGTAAATATTAGTATATCACTGTCCCAGCATGTCACACTCCTATCCCAAATTGTCTTGGCTCTTTGGATAGCTCGTGCAGCTAATTAGTTTGTTTTCTTTTCCGTTTCTTGTGCAGACTTCGTGCTGACAGTTGAAAGATGTGGTATCAAGAACATGGGTGGCTTTTGCCTTGTCGATCCAGGATGAGCCCTTTTTTGATCTGCCAAATGGAACGTTGTAGGGCTTTTGTCAAAGAGACTTCATTAACAACAGACATCACCTTCTGTTGTCTCATTCAGACAGTTTCAAACTGATGCAAATTTGTAGCCGTTAATCACGGCAGGAATGGAGATGACAAGGTCAGAGGGAAAATGCAGTGTTCCAGATGGAGCTCTCCAGATAAGAAACGGTAAAAACCAGAGGGATTTACCTCACCAACTACATGGAACCAAAATCAAGTTCCTTTTATTAAAACTCAATACATATTTTGATGTTTTAGTATTTCTCTTGTCTGTTTCTTATATATTCTTTGGACAGCTATCCTACCTCAAACATTATATAACATGTATAACATGTATAATATATAACATTCAGTTATCTTTCTCAATAGAGAAAAAAAAGTTAAAACCTCCATACAAATCACCTCTATGAATTTCTGGTCTCTTTAACTTATAGGCAAGCCAGTTTTATTAATAAAGCTCATTTCATTTCAATGTGCAGAGAAGTTAAAACAATTCAATGCAACGTTAGAACAAATAATTTCAAAGTTAAAAACAACCTGATTCGAAGTTAAGGCAATACCGTTTGAAAGAGAACAATTAAAGAGATAGATCTATTGAAAAAATAAGATAACAGAGTTCGAGAATAAAAAGAAGTAAAGAAAAGAAAAGAAAGAAAAAAATGTAAAAAAAAAATATATATAATATATAGTGCGTTATAGTGCATTCAGTTTCAAAATAAAGCTGCCATATGTTAGAGCACAAGCTGTTATACATGCATTTTGGAGGACACTAGTTTCTCTATGGTGCAGGGATACCCAACCCAGCATCCATCAATCACATGTTGCTGTAGCTATGGACCTTCCTTGCCTCGGGCAGTAGAATTATTGCACGACAGAGTGATACGATTAAAATCTATAAATCCTCATCAACACCTGCTGCCTGGCTCGTGTCTTCCACACACCTGTCGAAATAACGGAACGCACACCCCCCCTCACACATGTTGTTTATGTGTGTGCGTGTGTCTACGCGCCCGCGCAGTGCAAGTGTGTGGTGTTTATAATATAAACTCAGACAGAGAATGATTGTGCCACGAGCTGCTGTGCATGAGGGATTTGTGTGTGTAAGAACTGTCCTGATTATTGAGGCGTAACAAAGATTCCACCACTAACTGCGTGGTGGATAAAGAGTTAGTAGAGTCTGAGAGCTCGTAAATCTGGAATGTATTCCCTCTATTGTTAGGAGTTGCACAACTTCACTTTGGATAACTGCTACCTGTACAGAAATCTAACTGTCCTGCTACCAAGTCAATCCAAAACACACACAAGGAAACACACAGACTGACACACACACACACACACACACACACACACACACACACACACACACA
>CALSBV010010690.1:4338972-4405866 GCA_943590825.1 Bovichtus diacanthus | reverse complement strand
CACACACACACACACACACACACACACACACACACACACACACACACGCACCTTCTGTATTTACTAAAACAGTCTTGTCCTATCGATGGCTGTTTAGTAAACGGTAGCAGAGAACGTCAAGCCTGGAGACATGTCGTCATGCCCAGTGCTTCAGCTCTGCATTACCAGCTTGCTGTTTAGTGTAAACACCAACACACACTCCAGACACACGCAGACAGGTGATGAAAGGAGCCTTTATCTACCTTGCCCTTTATCTGGAAGTCATTGAACAACCTTTTCACTTTTTTGTGCTCTTTAGAGGTCAATGGAAAACGCTAGAATTTGCACAATTTCTTGTATCCAACTGCTGCGTACAGAGGTTTGACCCATGAACGGCTCTTACTTTGATAATTCACTCAATTATAACACGATAGTTGAACTATTGAATGCCAGAAAAAAACATTTTCTTAACAATATAACTCTTGACGACAATGCCTAAATACTCCATTGCCATCGCCAATGTCCAGCAATCTCTTACTCCCAGTTTAGAAAAAGTAGAAAAAGTCCCAGTTTGCCCAAATCCCATTAACGTTCTCCATGAAAAAAAGTATAAAAATAGAGCAGGTTCTTCTCTGTAAAATAGTGCATCCAGGTGTCCCAGGCTCCGGAGAATAAGGCAGGGAGTGATCTCCTGTTCCTAAACATGGCTTATATACACGATTTGGGGAAAAGTGAAGTTTAAAGACAAACACAGAGCACAGTGAGACTGTGTGTATATATGAATCATTGCTATTGTACCCTAAAATATTTTCCATGTCAACATGCAGTAAACATGGCGATATGAACAGGGCTTTGCAGTGAGGGAGGGAGAGGAAGGAAGAAGGGGGGAACATGTTTTACCGGACATATGCTGAAGCGAATGGAGGATCTAAAATTGACAGCCTTGTGTAATGTAACCCTTTTTTCTTTTTTCACATGTATTGAATAATGGCACACTGGAGGTTGAACTTTGTCACAGTTAGGATGGGTTAATAGGAGACATGCAGTGCTCTACACAGTCAGCCTCAGTGAAGATTTAAGAATAGAGTCCTTACATTCAGTCCTTTTCACCGAACTTTCTCAACAGCTATTAGTTGCTTTGTATTTAAATCATGAAACCTGAAATGTATTTAAGGTAAGCCATGAAAGAAAATGCTTGGAAAACGATACAGAATACAACATTCCTTCTTGTTTTTACGTTTTTCAGTTACTGCCTCTGATGGCTCCTCCTACCTGTCAATGCGAAGTGGAAATGTAATATAAGAAGTGCCATTATTACAGCTGCTGTGTTTAATATGCCTCCTGGATGGAACATGGAATAAACTCACTTTCTCAGCATAAAGCCCAGCTGATTGCCTTCAGGTTGTATACATGCCAGCTGAATCTCACATACTTTACAAGGCTGTATTTTAGCATGCAAGGTGGGGACTGTATCCATTCAGTAGACATTCACATTTATTTCCCTTAACCTGCCTCGAAACCGTTTCCAGACAGCATGAGCGCGATCCTAACAGAAGATAAATTGCTCAACAGAAAACCAAACCAAAGAAAGGAAGAAAAACACACAACAATAGCTCAGTTTCCAGTCTGCAAGTGTGGCCATTAACATTCAAACGTGGACCCTCCACCGGCAATTTTGCCTCATGCAGATGTCAGTATAAATATGGCCATGTGCATGCTTATTATAAAAGTAGCTGATTTGGTATATAGACCTGAATTAAAATAGTTTGTCTTGAAAATGTCACATCATGATGCAAAAAGCTGCGGTGTTGACACTGTAACTCAAATCTCATTGTTTTTAATGTTCTTAAAGAGAAGGCTGTGGTTTCTTTTATGTGTTTGCTTTAGTTTTTAGGTTAATGATGGTGATTGTGAGTGAGAGCTCTCTGCTTCCTCCTCCTCCTCATGCAAGCATTTAGTGTAAATGATTCAGTAATGCATGTAATACAACTAACTAGGACATATTGATATTTACGTTGTGCCACTGATGACTACACCAGTTGTAAATGCGTGCATGCTGAACATTTATTGGCACAAACTGGAGCTGCAGAACCGGGTCATACACTGAGAAATCGTAAACAAAGAAGCTATTACTGCAGCACATTTAAGTGTCCAATCAAGCTCTGGAGAATCTTCTTACAAGGAAGCTTCCAGCAGTCTTTAATGTGGGAAGAGGAAGGGACAGAAAGAAAAAATGTTGTGTGGCTACATAGTGGACTCAGAACGTGTGTCATATATTCAGATTTAACAGTCCAAAAGGCAGAAATGTGAGTAGGTGTCAGAGACAATAAATCTCACCACTTACAATTATAAAGCCTTGAGTCTGAAGCCATTCTGTTATTGTTGGCGCCTGGAGGTCACCTCTGATGGGATAGGTGTCACACCTACTGTATGAGTAACGGTAAACGTCCTGATAAAACAGTCCCCCATAACAAACCCTCATAAGCTGTGTGTTGTGACACACTCCTCTGACTCCGATGACAAAAACAAGGTTCCTGACTCCACTGGTTAGATCACTACTGATAGGGGTTTTCATGGCTATTTAGTGTCTTTAATTAAAATAACTTGTGTCTTTGAGGCTTTAAAACTCAGTCACATGATAAGTAAGCTAACCAGATCCAAATCTTGTTCAACACACGTTTTTTTTTTATGATTGGAAAAATGTTTTTGGCTACATGTACTGCCACTTCTCTGTCTAGGTCGACTGCGGGGACATGATTGGCTGATAAAGATCGTGGCAAAATGTAGTTGGTTCACTGAAAGTGTGAACACACTAATGAGCTGATTCGATGCAGCAGGGGGAGGGAGAGAGAGAGAATTGAGAATAAATTAAGCCTAATGATAGTCTTCCTGATTGAACTTACGCTGAGCTTCATTTAGTTAGTGTGAAAAAAAGCCAGAGACTTTGCACATACACTACTATAGTACTGTATGCAGAGGTGGCTTTCATTTTCAGTCTGTACAAAATAATTCACGTAAAAAATGGTTGGTGTAATAATCTAAGGCTTCAATTTGGTCAGGATAAATTTGCTTTGGCTTATTATTGTTTATTTAATTTATTTTTGTGTTTAGTGTAGTGAGTCGTATAAGTAAAAAATTACCAAAATAAACTAAACTAAACTACAACCCTTAATGGAGGAGTGGAATTTGACCATAACTGGCAATATGAATTAATACTACAGTTCTACTATTAAATGCACATAGCCTCTGTTTGACAGTAGATCATTGTTAAACACTTCCAGTCATTCGTCGTAGCTCAGTTAGATAGGTAGGTAGGTAGGTAGATAGATAGATAGATACTTTGTTGATCCCGAGGGAAATTTAGGAAACAGTACAAGGCAGCACTCAGGTTATAGCAAATCCAAACTAACTGTCTTTCCAAGAATGTGGTGCAACCTGACCAAGTATAACAACAGATACAGGTATCTTATAAAAGAGTCAGTTCAGTGGTGTATACATATGCAGTGGTAATACAAATATAGGTCCGTTAATGAAGACACAAAAGCCATTAACCTTTTTTACAAGCCCAACTGACTTTTCATTATACTTTGCAAATCTCTGGAGGTTAGAGTGAGGATCGATGGCAAATGAATTGCCTGCTTTGAGAAGTGAAGTGTGTGTATCTGGGAAGATAATCAATCCGCTGGATGACTGGACTCCTTATATGGTGACCACGTATCACAAGCCGGAATATCAAAAAATGCAAGCATACATATTGTATGAATGATTTACTGTGCGTGATGAAGGTGATCCATTCAGGAATGCAGTGGTGCAGTGCCTTGATGCAAGATTGAATAATTGATCACGACTGGGGACGTAGGATTGTGGGTAAGCTTATTGATTATAAAGATTTTAAATTGTTTCATCATGCAATGCTTGTGGCTGGATGGGTAGCCTCAGTAAGGATCACATTCACCTACATACTGTACATACTGTACATACGCTACCCTGCATTGCTATCACCACCCTCACACTTTCATACTGACTCATTTCCATTTAAATAAGGCACACTAGAATGGGAGTTAGGTAAGAGAAGGAAGGAGGAAGAGGAGGCTGGGGGGAATAACAAGTGTGGGTGGAGGAGAGAAAATTATTCTGATAAGGTCCTGGAAAGAAACCTGGAACAGGGGCAACAGAAAAAGACAGACAGATACAAAAATAAGGGAATTTGTATTGAAAAATATGAAGCCACTGAAGTGTGACCACACTCAGAAAACACCAGGGAGCCCGAGAAGCTCTCAGAGCAGGAATAAATTAATTTACTTTCCACATAACAATCATTAAAACAAAATATTGTTTTTCCCAAGACGCAAGTCCAGAGCAATATCCTGTTTAAACAGCACACTGACATCAAAAAGTCACAAATCCCTATACAGTATATGCAGCCGAGAAATTGGCCACTGTATTAACCCATGTTGTTTTACTTTTGGGATTATTTGGGATTAGTCAAATATAACATAACCTGTACAAAATCCTCTCTCATATTATATTGTACTGGAAATTCGAAAAAACATGAAAAAAAATGCATTTACAGAATATTCATCCTCACACAATGTTTTGAAACGCTTTCCCCAAACATTGTACAGTGTGATACAAGTCTAACACATTGTATGAAACTACATAAGTGATTCCATTTGCAGAGGGAAAATTGTCTGTGCTGATGGATCAATCCTGTGACAATAAATTGAATATGAAAGCAGAGTCGTATTTAATAAATAAATACACAGATCTTTGAAAACCCAATCAAGCAAAAATAGGACTGTCTAGGTTAATCCCTGAAAAGATGGTATGTTGTCCACATGTGGGAAAATACATCAACTGTATGACAGGGAATTTACATATTCAGCACATTGATGCAGGAGCACCAACGAGGGAAAATGTATTTATTCATGTCTTTACATCTGCTATCTGCTATCTCTATTAATCTCCAAGGAAAAGACAAATACGCACAAAGATGAAGAAGCCACAACGGTGACTGTGCGACTTTTAATGTCCATTACCCAGTAATTGGCTATGTCGCTGAAATTCCCTCAAAAGTCATTACACGTCCAGGAAACAACTGTGTGGCTAATCATTCTTACTGCAGTGCAACTCTAATGTTTGCCCGGGCCATGCAGGCGCACAACCTTCATCTTCCCATTGGGCTTTTTTCTCCAGTTCTGGAAAATATCAACTGGTGCATACTAATTGGTGTGTCTTTATCCCTGTGGCAAAAGGAAGAGCAATGTGTGTGTGTGTGTGTGTGTGTGTTGGTGTGGAGGGGTCTCTACTGGACCATGCAGATGAGTTGGGTCCTGAAATTGCTGCAGGAAAAATCCTTTGTTTGACAGCTTACATCAGTACATTAAATCTAATTAGACACCATCCCCTCATGCACACACACAGACACACTCCAAGCAGGTGAATACCATGTTCTTCCTAATTTGGCCAACCATCCACACTCAGATTTTAATAATCAAAAGCACTGCTTGTCGTAAAATAATCTTCAGAATGGATGTTTAGACAGGAAAAAGGTATTTCTTTAAACTGACACACACTTTTTAGATAATCAATTTGCTAGCGTTGCTGAACCCGTGGTTGCCAGCAGTTTAGGGAAAGCAACTTTGAGTGGCTTCCAACTCGCTTTCACTGCTTGTATTGTGTTTGCAGCCAATAACATAACAAAGTTGTTGTTTTTCTGTCTCCGTTGTATATAAAGAAAATATTTGATTGAGCGCCACATGCAGCAACCCAGAAATTATCATTAACAGTCGGCTGGAAGTACCACTTATGAAATTACATCAAGCTATTATCAGTGCCAACAGCTGTGTTGTGTGACTGGCTAGATTGAAACTCAAATAACTGTGCTTCATCAGCCATGTGTGTGATTTAACCAGGCTAGATGTGTTCAGTCTCTGATGCTAAGCTAACCAGCTGCTGGCTAGAGCTTTATATTTAACAGATATGTGAGTAGTATTGATGTTTTCATCTCACTCTTCAATTAAGATCTGAGTAAATCAATGAAAAGAGAATACACATTTGTCATACAACTGACCTATAATGACTACGAAATATTTCAGTTAAAAGTCGCACATTTGTTATTACAGTTACAATCTTAATTTTCTGTCACCAAATTCCCAATACAACAAAAAACGCTCTTAAGAGCTGAATTATCACAAAAATAAAACAATTCTGTTTACTATTCATAAAGCATATGGTTGAAATAAAATCAATTAGCAAAATAGCAGAGTTAGCTATTTTACAAGAATTAAATTAGACAATGAATCACAGAACTAGACTTTCCACATGTACACAACACAAAGACAGAATACAGGGACCCGGTCGCCATTATTCCCTTCTTCTCAGCACTGTCGGCCAGAGCTGGAAGGATGAAGGTGACAAGGGGACGAATTCCCTGTTTACCTCTCCTCCCTCCCGTGGAATTAAATGAGATCCCACCCCAGGTCCAGACGATAACCACTCCTGACACTGCACTCATCTGAATTTCAAGTAGAAGGCAAAAGGGACAAGTCTTGCCCCGGGGAGAGCCGGGGTTTTCTGGACGGAGAGACTATGGGTCAGTAGACTCATTGGATAAAGGTAGGAAGTGCCATGATAAACGAAATACAGCCACAAAATTACATTTCAGAGAGGTCAGTACCAAGCTAATGCTATGAATAGAGAGATGCAGGTCTGAAGAAAAGGGAATCAATGAAGAGAAAATGAGTCATAATTAACCTACAATACGTAGAGATACACACCATTATTTAACGGTTCTTTGAAGCACAAACTGTGTTAACACCCTTGAACTGTCCTTTATCCCACTTTTTGCCAGGGTTATGGTTGATTAGATCGCCTGCACCTGCATGAGATCTCTGGGGATCCACCAGGCCGGTTGATGGATTTACACTTCAGTTACTCGTTAAAAACAGAACGGTGCACTCAGAGGGGGGGGGGGGGGCACATTTTTCTAACCTGACAGTCAAATGGAGGACTCACTGATAGATAGATGGAGACAACTAGGTAGGCTAAATATGCTATATAGCCACGAACAGTGCGTTAGCTTGGCGACGGAAAGACTGGGGTGGAAACGAGGAAACTGTCAGCCTGGCTCTGTCAGAAGATAACAAACCTACAGTAATGTCAGCACCTCTGCTGTACTAGTGTCCAAATTAATATGTTATACCTTCTTTGTTTAATCTGAACAAAAGGTGTAAAAATTACACATTGTCATTTTACAGGTTTTTGTTTTTTTTGGTAATCCCCACCGACCCGTAAATTGACAATGGGTTGCTTTTGAATTTTGGATTCGTACGGATTAAAAACAAACTAGATACAAAGTGTAAATTAGTGATTGTTAGAGGTGCTTGTAGGTAAATGACATTACCTTTGGACAGAATTTAGCTTAAGCTAACTGGCTGATAGCAATAGCTTCATATTTATTGTAAAGAAATAAGAGTGGTGCCAGTCTTCTCATCTAACCCTCAGTAAGAAAGCAAATATGAATATTTCCCAAAATATCAATAGTCAAACTGTTCCATTAACCTTTAAAGAGAGTTGTCTCATTGGATTTCAAAGCAAAGTTGGGAAAAAGAGAAGAGGCAGGGAATGCAACTTGTTATTAGACCATAACGATGCTAACAAAGTCACAAAGAATGGAAAATAGGAAGAAAAATTGAATCAAGAGAGAAACAATCACAGAAAACTGAGGCGTTGTTAATGACCGAGATTCCCCAACATGGGAGCATATCTATATTCCTGTCCTGTGTTCCATGTCTTAATATTCTCTTAATGACACATTAACAAAACCTTTAAAAGGGTTCTCAACGATGTTTTTTCCCTTGGTCAATATGTTTAAATCACTTACCTACAGTGATGAAAGTGTTTTTTACTGAAGCACCAGTCTCTGTTCAGGCAGCTCTCCTACCTAGACGCACTATTCCACACTGCATCCACCTGCAGTTCACTAGTCCCACTGTTGCCTTGTTTGACATTTACATCTGTGTTTAAAAGCATTTCCCTGCTAATGTACAACCCGCTTTTACATTTCCGTTAGTTTACGTCATTATCCCATGTTGCAAACTGTAATTGGTACAGAAATTCCCAAATGGTTGTCTTTGATAGCTGGGGGGGACTATGGAAGTCTCACAGCATAGTGGAAGGTAAAATTGAATTTCTGAGAGATAGGACACCTTTCCTTCCTAGGTCTTTATGTATCCTGTTGACTAAAGAGGAGCTCTCAGTCTTCTCTGCTGCTGACAGCTCTAATAAGAGCTTGAGTGGACCTGAGGGCAGAGCAGGCAAGAGTTATGTGGTTTATAGTGTTTTTCTTACCCTAAGCATGCACTTGAAATAAATACAGTGTGTAATACTGTGTGAAATCCATATTATTGTATCAACACAAAATTTGCCTATTACAGAACGTGCAAGTTTATCCCTGAGGATAAAGGGATCAATGCTAGTTTGATAAAGATGGGATTGGAGGCAGATGGGGTAATTGGGTGTTATTATCTTGAGATTGAGATTAACAGTCTGTTAACATCATGCAAATTTTCTGAGCCCTACCAGTTATATTTTCAGATCAAAGAGTCAATGACTAACTTTCTTATTTACTCTGGTGGATGCCTGCACTTTACAGTTTGCATTTTCTGAAGATAATTATCTCACATCATTGGCTACCAAAGCAAAAAATAAGTTTTTGTAGTTGATGCAGACAGTACTCCAGCCATGATGTTTTCCCATTTGGTGGATACAAGGGTTTAATGCTTAAATAAACCTCTGAGCCATTTCAGGCGGCAGACGACTAAAGACAGAAAATAAGATGTTAACATCGAGGGAGTAAGCAGCTTATTTCTCACAGGATTATTCTATTTTTCACCCCTTCTGGGTTTGGGTACAACTCCCAAAGTTCTCATGGGACAGCTCCGAAGCAGCTGGTCTTCTAAGAAATACAAAATGGTTGTGGTGTGGGTCCGACTGCGAAAACAGTTGCCCGGAACATGATATTTATTGACACATCTTTCTAACTTTGACTCTTTAATAGAGTAGAGCACTCTTCAGTGTATGTCATGGGCTACTAATAATATGGTACATATTATACATATAAACCTACAATATACTTTGTCAAATCTCCTTTAGGTGGGGAGTCTACTCTACATTCATACTGATAAAGTCTGAGAAGAATAAGTTGAATAGTTTGTGTATCACTGCCTCTGCTGCTGGTAGCAACTTCATTCAGATTGTTTTGTAAGTAAAAATCCTTTATAAAACATCAAATTGCACCTACGGACAAACATATACAATGTTTATTCAATCAGGTAATCTCACATAACTGGTTCTTTGCCACAAACCATTCGCAGTAATATACTAAATATAAAATCTGCAATAAATGGGAAAAAGAAGAAAGTTAACTAGTGACGTTCACAGAAAATATGTTTTTGTCATTTTGCTGAAGTGGGGGATGGTGATGTGCACCTGTACTGATTCATCTATTAAGTAATGTGCAACATTGCCGACAATTCTAGTTTGAATGTTTCTCTATCAATATGAAGCTACACTAATCCATTCAAAGCACCAGGGTCCGTGTGAAGCAGAGGTCATTGTGTCTTGTTGTTTCTAATCCCCTCAGTCTGTGCACTTGTAATAAGGTACTTCACTGATGCACCGAGTGCAGTTGTTGTTAGTAGTCCTGCAGCTTGGTTTCTGATCCCAGTCCCAAACAGAATGCTGTACCATGCTCTATGAACATTGCCTTCAAAGCATTTTAATTATACTTTTGAGAATACACTGTTCTTGAGGGACCAGGCTGCTAATGTCACACATGTGATCATATGCAGGGAAGGGAGAAAAACTCTTCAGCAAAACTTTGACTGCAAAGAGATGAAAGGTGGAATGATCCGGAAGTATAGGGGACATTGATCTTCGTGAGTTTTATGTGCCTGCCAGCCACTTCAAACTCTACAGTTCTAAAGTGAAAAAAGAAAGGAGAATAGATTAAAACCAGTTGGTACTTTGGGATCAACAAGTGGAATGACAGGACAAAGTCTGAGAAAGGATAAAAGTGCCTCAAAGGAAGAAATGCTTTAAGCTCTCCCTCGGATAACGCCTAAGGCACAAGCCAGCAGGGCCTGAGTGAGTAGACCTTCTGGTAAAACAAATAATTGAGACGAATATTATAGTACAATTTTATGTCCACTTATTCTGAAGCAAGAACAAAAGCACTTTATCCACTTCCAGTGGACACAACAATCAAAGGGAGACATGACAGCCGGCTCAGAGTGGAGGCTAGCCTCGCATACAGGGCAAAGAGCCTGCGTCACATTAATTCATACATGTTCCTTCTGGACATGGCAGCCGTCACAGTCATTTAGGAGAGATTTATCACTGTCTGTCTCAATGGAAGTCCCTTGACATTTCCATTTCTCACATGACAGCAAATCACCGAGCCAATGCGTGGGCCATCGTGACGTTTTAATTTTCTGGTGCCGCTGTGGACATGAACATTACTTGAAACATGGTGTAGTCAACATACTTATCTATTCTGATAGTGAGACAGAGAGAGAGAGACAGTCGGAGAAATATACATTGAATTGAGCGGAGAGGCAAAGATATTCAGAGAAAGTTGGTTATGCAACAGGGGATTGATGGAAAAGAAGCCAAAGTGCAGCGTTAAGTGTTATTGAACATAATGGGATTTTAAAGAGAAAAAGGATGGATGGATGGATGGATGGATGGATGGATAGATAGATGGGAGAGGAGGTCAGACACTGGCTGCCATAGATGAGATTTGATATGGGAGAAGCAATAGTGGAGATGGGAGACTCAGAACTACAAAGGCCACTGGCTGTGGGGAGCTGTTAGCCAAGGGAAGCTGATTGCATTTATAATGGAAGATGAACTAAGGGGCTGGTCAAAAGGGACAACTTAGTTAATGAATGAAGCTGAGACTGGAGGGCTATTGTCAAGCAGCGTAGCACTAAACACATACAGTGCCTACATAAACACGTATTTTATGCAAGCACAGCATTGGATACAGAAATGTACATCCAAGCGAATGAGGATTCTGATGCTATGGATTGGGTTGCAGCATTATAGAGCTGCAACGGTGACTTCACTAATCGACTAGTCGATCGACAGAAATATAATCGGCAACTATTTTGATAATCGATTAAGCGTTAAAGTAATTTTTCATGCAAAAATGTGAGAAAATGCTGTTTTTAGCATCTGAAAAATGGAGAATTCCTGCTTTTCTCTGTTTCATATTTCAATCAAGGTCGACTCTTTTTAATTTAGGTAGGTAACTTGTAACTTGGTGACATAACAAACCTACTTATTTTATGCCACACCATGATCTTTTTGTGTAATATGACTCTCACTCTTCCACCATTTACATAATTATTAAACATAATTTGAATCAAGTTTCGGGTCGGGTGTATCAACTATACTGTATCTCATGATCTCTTCACGCTAAATTTTGATATTAGCAAACAAACATTTGCGTTGGTTTCGTTTCGTTTCAGTTAGCTACTAAAACAGTTGCACCCTGTTCATTACGCACAATTGTTACAACTATTCTCTGTGTACGAATTTTGTAGTTTAGCAGCGTTTTCATTTGGTGATGCATAAATCGCTACTAAGTAAACTTTTGTAACTAGGCTGAGTTTGAACTTAAGAACAGCTGCTGCAACAACCTGCTCCTGGTCCAAAAGACCATTTGTTCAGCATGAATAAAAAAAAACGTTCGCATTCGTTATGGAGGAGACGTTGCATAAGAAAAAAAATCAAGTAACTGAAATATTGTGTTGACACTGCACAGTGGTGTGGAATGAAATTACAAAAGTAAATGGTGTGAATAATACATAAAAATGTATGCCCAGGAGAATAAGCACATTCGTGTGCTATGCCCTATAAACTTTCCAATATAATTTGATGGACTTCGAGTATATGGCACGTCTTTTGATTTTTACAAGACATTAAAGTTGAATTGACCAAAGGAAGCAGCCATAAAGGAACATTATAGTGGCAGATAAATAGTCAAAGGAGGCAAGGAAATATGTAAAGTGAGAAAGCTAACAAAGACATCAGAGACAGGTGGACAGATATGGATAAACTGATGGTGAGAGAAGTACAAAGAAAAACCCTCGATCACAGACTGATATATGCAGGCAGGTGGACGCTGACTAACACTGAGTTGTATGCCACTCCGACATCGTTGGTTTGACAACAATTATTCATCAGCCCTCTAACACACAGACCTGACATAACACCCCTCAGGTGCTACACCAACGTCTCCCGCTGTCTCGTTCACTGTCAGGGATTCTGACTGTGTGTGTGTGTGTGTGTGTGTGTGTGTACTCCGACTCACACAGTGGATGCAAATCAGATCATCTTATGTTCATTTCACTGCGCTCCTCAACGTTATCATTACATGTAAAACAAAAAGCCTGTTTATCCAAGAACCCAGCACCATCAGTGCATGAAGTAAAAGAATAAGAGAGCTTTATGTCAACGGTGAGTTACTGATGCACTAAATAGCCCGGGATAGAAACATCTAAGCTTGTTTGCAACCAGTTAACATCAGTAGTAGTCAGTACTGGGGAATGCAGGCTGGGAAGGCAATAGGGTGCAGCAGGTCGATTTCCTGCGCCGGAATCTCATAAGGCGTTATTAGGCTGCCTTCAAGGCTTTCTCACACATGCTGGCACTCCTACCAGTGGGCCCTCGGAGGTCAGGCAATATAACTGGTAGAATCTCGGAGAAGGAAAAGCAAATACAGATTGATCACACTGGGGCTGCAGCTGAAAGATTGACCGTTCAGCACAACAATCGCTTTAGTCAATTGACTGTGGTTGACTGCTGTCACCGTTATTACCAATACCTGGTTATGAATTACAGTAATCATCAGCAGCAACATCAAGAGCATCAACACATTTTCAATGACCAAAATATGCATATCAGCAGCTAAGTAGCTAGGGTTAGAGGAGTCGGCTGCAGTAGGGGAGAAAAGACACAAATACCATTTTCAATAAGGTTTTTTGAGAGGCAAATAGAAAAAAGTAGTTTTAGAGGTCTTTTCATCTCGTAAGGGCGCCACATGGGTATTTTATGGAAGTGAAGATAGAGAGGAAACTTATTCAGATGATGACACTGATGCGAATTGGAGGTGAGGAGGGAGCGGGCACAAGCGAAAGAGAGGAGAGCTACGAAGCCCAGAAGGATGTGGGGTGTCAGTGTAAAATGGAAGGGAGGGTGCTCGATAGAGATTTACAATGTGTGGGAGGAGGAGAAAAGTGATATGGCGGATTAAACTGGATGTTAATGTGTGCGTACAATACGCGCGTGTGCTTATATGTAGAGGTGGAGGGCAGTGAACAAAAGAAGGGGAGAGAAGCAGCGCAAATGAGAGAGTGAGTGGCATAAACAGAGAGGGAGAGAGAGGGAGGGGGTGCACAGGCTCTGTGGGGAGATGAATACAGCTGTGCAGAGAGACAGAGGGAGATGCACAAAACAACAAAACAACCAACAACCAGCCCACACACCAGGAGCAAATGATAGGAGCAACTGGGGTTTATGTTTAGATGAAAGAAACACTGGGATAGCATCATTAAGAACCGGAGAAGGAGGGAAATCTCAGCCACTCACAACATTTGGGACAGAGGAAGAGAGAAGAGTGGGGGAGGAAACAAAGGAGAGAGTGGAAAGAGAAGAGGAGTGACCTGAGGTGGAAAGAGGAAACCAGAAGACTGAAACAGGTAGGAGAAAGAGAGGGGCATGATGAGATCAAACTGGAGAATGAGGAAATTAATGAGCATGTGAGAAAAAGGAATTAGGTAGATGAATGAGTAAATTAGGTAGAGGGTGCAAAAAGATGCAATGTGAAAATAAATATTTATTTGGATGTGCATGTACAAGCTGAGCAAATGTAAGGAAAGGAGATGTAGAGATGTATTATTTTGTAGTTAGTCGATACATGGCTGAAGGGAAGGAGGGATAAGTGTGGACTAAGAGAGGAATTAGAAAAAAAACAAAGGCGCTCGCAAAAAACCAACAGAAATAATCTTTTAGTGAATTTAGAGAAACAGACTTAAGCCTAAGCTACTAAGCGATAAACAATATAATTAATTAAAGCAGAAAGAATATTGTGGCATGAACTAATCATTAATTATCATGTGTGGAAAAACAACCTAATAACATTCTGGGGCTCTTTAACTTTGATCATGGCCATTAAAAAAGGAAAACAAGCGTGTCCACATGCATCATCAGTCATAATGGCAGTGCTGTGTGAATAATACATTGAATATTTAATGGAAATTCTTTGTTGAGGTGTCAAAGAATTGGGAAAAGATGGAAAACACAAACACATAAATGATATATTTAGATTATTTGGATGAAAGTAAGACGTAAAGAGGGCTGAAGTCTATTACTGACAGTGAGATTTATCTGCAAGAGGAGAAGGGTGTGTAAAAACTAGACAATAGAGAATCTTTGATGAGTTAGAGACAGGACCAGTTGTTAGGGGAGCTTTGTGAATAAACCATGAGGTCTTGACCACATAAATCAGCAGGTGACAGACTATTAGACCTTATCTAGTCTTAAACCCTTTCTGTATTCTTAAGCAGCTACTTATACATTGATGGAACAGGAAGATCAATACCACTGCATTTTCTTTACAAGTGTGAGGGCACAGTTTTATAACATGAAGGGTGAGGATGGCTACGCGTTTCCCCTGAGATTTGGGATCACATTTGGTCATGTGCCGCCACCCTATGGTGAGACCATGCTATCCCATGACATGGGAGAGAATGATTTGTGTTTTCCATTTTTTTTCCGGTGCATGTTTTTGTTTGTCACATCTGCTTGAGCACAGCTGCTGACCTTTGGCCCGCTGATCCACAATGTCCGTCCATCTGCACGCGCTGCTGACCCTCTGCCTGACCTTCACACAGGGGTGAGAGTCCAGAGGCCGAAAACTCATTTGCAGGGTTAAGACCATATGCTGACAGTGATATTTCTGTCTATTGAAAATATAATTCCTTACTTTTATGGTCCATCTCTTATCTCATCTCTTTCCCATCTCCCTTTATCGGTGTCAGTGGTTGTATGTATTCGAGCAACCACTGGGGAGAATGGAACGACTCTCAGCTTCAGCCGACAATTCAGAAGCTGATGAAAGGCTACAACCGCTACCTCAGACCCAATTTCAATGGTAGGAACGCTTGATTAGTTCATAAATTTGTTTAGTTGAAATTCATGTGCTTGTGTATCCCATAATTGAAAACAGAGCTAATTCCAAATCCTGTGTCTCCGTCTTTGATAGGGGGTCCTGTGGAAATTGGAATGAGTCTGGACATCGCTAGCATTGATGCCATCTCTGAAATCAATATGGTACACCTACTTTGTTTCATGTCAGTGGGGTTAGTTTGTGATTGGCTGAATTAATGAAGAGGCTTTCTTTAATGTCAACGTTTTAGGACTACACCGCAACCATCTTCCTCCGTCAGCGCTGGCGTGACTCCAGGCTGGTGTTCCCGGGGAATGAGAGCGTCAGCGTGGACGGACGCCTCGTGTCCCTGCTGTGGATCCCTGACACTTTCATCCCGGACTCCAAGCGCTCCTTCCTGCATGATGTCACGGTGGAAAACCGCCTAATACGCATCTTCAGCAATGGGACTGTTCTCTATGCCCTACGGTACAAGTTTTATGTTCATTGATTTGACATTTACTGACCTTTTCTACCCTCGCACGTGTCACAAATACAGATTTCTGCTGAGCTCGTATGAGTAAAATTGACCTGGAAGAAGAGAAAATGAAAGGGTGACACTCACAGCAGAAATGCAGGAAATAATGCGAGAAAAGAAAAAAAGAAAAAAAAGAAAAATCTATAATCTTTTTTTTTTTTTCATGTTGTTTTCATGTTTGTCGTGGTAATCAACCGTGAATTGGCCCTGGGTTCTACCAGGACAAGCAAAAAAAAAACGTGTACGTCATCACTCATCACTCATATACCTTAAGGCAATTCCACTGAATTTCTGTATTTTTTCGTGCCCTTCAAACCGTTCAGATTGTGTTAGGGAAGATTGCCCTTCGGCCACGGTCAAACTTTCTGTTCTGACATCTTATCAGCCATGTCACACTGATACAGAACTTCATTATGACTAGACAGCTTTACTGAGGACAGAAAGGGGAGTACTATGCAGGATGTTCTTATAACTTTAGTCTTGTTACCCTTGAGTAGAGAAACACATTTTGATAATGGAGTCTGATTTTATGAAGCGGATTAAACATTGTATATCATATAATAGTTGCGTTGTGCAGTAGATCCACGTTTGTCAGTCAGAAATCTGCCATGTTCCTCGGTTTTCCTATGTCATTAGTATATTTTCCTATACCCTAACACAGGCAACACTATGCTTAAGTAAGCTATATATCAACAGAAGGTTTTCAATTCCAACAAGTCAGCACCTTATACATATTTAATGCATCAGGTGCAGAAAAATCTGACACTTCAGAAACGAGTCTTTGTTCTTTTGGTTGTCGCTAAGGGGGGCAGGGTTCTTTGCGTTCACTAGTTATTAACCGTCTGGTCGTACATCAAAGGAGTGTCAGCGTTTTGTTGCCGGGGGGTTTTCTAATGATCTTGCCACTGTATGAATACACGACAGCATCACGGCTACGATTGCCTGCAACATGGACCTGACCAAGTACCCCATGGACAGACAGGTGTGCACCCTGCAGCTGGAGAGCTGTGAGTACCGGAGAACGCCTTCAACCCTCCATCATGTGTGTCAATGGACGTATATCACCATCACCATATTCATCATCATCATCATCATCACCATCATCACCAACACCATCATCATCATTATCATCATCATCCGTGCAGTGAGTATCAAACTGAAGAGACATTGTTATCTTTAGCAGCTCAGATTCATCAAACTTTATTTTTTAAAACCCTTGTGTGTGTGTTTGTGTGTGTGTGTGTGTGTGTGTCCAGGGGGCTACAACCTGCAGGATGTGGTGTTCTACTGGACCAGAGGGAATGATTCAGTGAAGGGTCTTAATATTCTGCGGCTGGCTCAGTACAGCGTGGAGAGCTACTATACAACAGTGTCAGAGGCCGTGTACGAGACAGGTAGGAAACTTCCACTCCCAGAAGCCCCATCCTTACATATGGAATTATATATGAGAGCACAAATGTCGTACATCATCTTTAAAATATGTGTCTTTTTTGTGACTCTTCAAACAGGACAATACCCCAAGCTGGTGTTGCATTTCGCACTGCGTAGAAACGTGCTGTTCTTTATCTTGGAGACGTATGTTCCCTCTGTTCTGCTGGTGGTTCTCTCCTGGGTCTCTTTCTGGATCAGCCAGTCCTCTGTCCCAGCCAGAACCTGCATTGGTCAGTACCAGATGTCTTACTATGTTTCACTCTATACTGTAGGTCAAATGATGAGTGCAACCTTTTGAATTACTATCACAGAAATGACTTGTTATATATTGATTCTCTTATATGACCCTCTATGACATATTCTCCAAAGGACTTTATATGGTCGGACAGATACAAAGCAGAGAAAATATATTTGAATGCCATATATTTAAACATAATCCTATATTACGCAGCACAGAACTGACTACTGTTTACAATGAAAAAAGAAAAAACCCATTGGTGGCTTAACCATTACAATAATCTAAATACTAGTAACGACTGCTAATAAAGAAATGATAAAAACATAAAAAAATGTTTTAATGTAAATGTACACAAGTTAGCTGAAAGGCTAGTTTTCATCGGCCGTCGCTTTTCCTAATATTTATATGCATCCTAGAATAATCAAAATAATACAATATTTACAATTGTTAAAAACATACTACATTGTGGCAAACAGCTTAAAATACAGTTGAACAACTCGGGTGGACAAAAGTAGATGATCGGCCTAAAAGTACAGTATGAGTACAGTCATGTTAATTTAAAACGACTGTACTCATCTTAAACATTATTAAAGGTGGATAAAAAGAGCAAAGATAGCATTAAAGGTTAAATAAAACCCACTTTGTGTGTGCATGGTGTTTAAACTTCTAGAAAATCAATGCAGTTGATTGCACTAAGTTCCGCAATGCGTTATAATTTTCCCGCATTTATGAGAATATAAGTATCAACACATCATCGTCACTGTAGCACCAGTCTCACGTGATTTGACCCTTTTTAATGTTTACTTAAACCAGTACCCAATTAGATGAAAGAGCAACAGCACAAGCAAAGAAAAAGCAATTATGATTACCAAAACATGGATGAAAGGTTCAGCCACTAGCGCACATTATGAAAACAACAACACTGTGATATATTTCCCAGGAGTGACAACAGTGCTGACTATGACCACACTGATGATGGGCGCCCGCACTTCCCTGCCCAATGCCAACTGCTTCATCAAGGCCATCGATGTTTATCTGGGAATCTGCTTCACCTTCATCTTTGGTGCCCTGGTGGAGTACGCCTGTGCCCACTTCTACACCATGCAGCACCAGACCATAGAGGATTTACACAGGGTGAGGAAAATGCTCACATTTAAATATGAGGTAAAAAGACACTACAGGCAAATACATTTTATGTGGGTTTTTTTTAGAGTTTGGGCTATTTTGCTTCCATAGCATGTGTTCTTTCCGACTACTGGAAATAAAACATCCACAATACACATTTAGATGTTTAATTTATTTTTACTTTGTCTATTTAGGAGAAATCTGTAGATTTCTCCTAAATACACCTAGAGTTAGCATTAGATAATGCCTCATTTACATATTTAAACATAATATTTTAGAAAACTTTTTCATTCTCTGAGACAGAAACCTCCATTTAGGTAGCACTTATATAAACCAAAATGTACTGTTTCATCCCTATCTATATTCTGAAGGTTTTTACTAGAGGTTTGCTAGTATATAATTCATGGCCGGATTTATAACATTTTTTATTCCTAAAAACATGGCCGAAACAGATTTGTCTGTGTGTTGACAGTATTTTCTGATTTACGGGGTGAATATTCAAAATTCCCTCTGTAAAAACCTTTGTCTGTAATATGTCAAAAAAACAAGAATTTATGAATCTGCCTTCATCCAGTGTTCAGATTTATGTTCCAGAAACATATGCAAATGAGCACAAATATACACAAGATAAGATGTGCCTCATTTGCATATTTAAACATACAACTTCCGAAAACCTGTAATACAAAAAAATGATTGTCCTAATAGAAGAAATGAACCGGGGAAGTTTCATAGTGATGTCTATTTGTTCAAAATGTTATGTTATCCCATTCACAAGTCTCCCCTTAAAACATGTGAGATAATGAAAACACTGTAATTGTCCATCGACCAGGAGCTTCTGAGGGAGTTCAATGAATCCAATGGAAACGGCTCGATCCCCATCGTGAGCTCCACCCAATCTAACCAGCCTGTGGAGATCGGCTCCACGGCAGAGGACCTCACGGAGCAGTCGGCCAACAGTGACACTAGGAACAATGCTGGGTCAAAAGAGAAGTCAGGACGGGGCTGCGGCCTGTCTTCAGTGAAGAATGCATCACGTAGGGCTGCATCCGTCTTCACTGTGGAAAATCCACACAACATTGATCGCCACTCTCGCACCGCTTTCCCCACGGCATTCCTCTTTGTCAATATCCTCTACTGGCTTTACTATCTCTTTTGCTGAGCTGCTGCATCGTTAAAACCACCATCCATGAAGCTGCTTTACCTCCTCATTTGAGACCCAATACCAGTCGACACTGCCTGGATCTAAGCTGAACGTACAAGCTTTTTGTATCACATATATAGAAAACCTTTTTTTGTCCCACAGACAGGGCTACAAAATGATGAATAGCAGTGGGGTTAGAAACCAGAAATTCTTCTTTGCATCACTCTGTATCGAAAGCTGTTATTGATCGTGTATGAATTGATCTTAACATACAACGCTAAGCTGTATCCGTCTATTTCCTGACAATTCCATAGAACAAATGAGGACGAGTTAACTAGTTATGAAACAATAGGCTGCCTGAGCTGCGTCACACTATACTGTGTTGCATTGAATTGCCGTCATTAAGTGACTGACGATGTAGATGTGTTTTTCTTTTCTTGTTTTGGCTTTCATACATTGTTTGTATGAGACCGTATACTGTATATTCACTTCACAGCATACCATGTGAGATTAAAATAGGAAATCAGTGACTGAGAAGGCATTGTACTGTAGGTCTGTGTTGTAACAAATGATTAAACGTGTTTGAGAATAAGACACACATTTATTATTCCCTTATCCAGATAGGAGAACAGTAAAGTGCAAAAGTCAACCACAGGTTCAGCAGAGAAGTTGTTAAAATGACATAATAGTGCGGATTCTGTGTCACGTATTAGCACCACTTTGTTAGTCACTCAATTGTCTCCAGCAGGAGTATTTAACTGCCAAAGAGGGCAGGATGTAGGATTATTCAGCAGATGGTTTTGATGTATAGCACAGCTTCAACCTGACAGAAGAAGCTAATAAGTGCAGTTTAAAAAAAAGAAAGTAACACACTCAGCCATCCATGAAAACCTCTTACAGGTATTACGTATAATGATGATGATGATGATGATGAGAAATGAATCCTTGAACAGTATAAAAGTATAAAACACACAAAACAGTAGTCATGGCTCACTCTGTACAGGCAGAATAAAAAACATTATATTATATAAGAGGCACACTGTGGCTTTAACTGCCTCCATCCTCGTAGTTTCCAAACACTTTACATTTCTCACATGGCACCTTAACAATTTCCACCGTATGCAACACTGTGCATTAACTGTGCTTTTCAATACACTTTTCTCGTGTCTTTCTTTTATAAACTCACTTTCCTGTTTGCCACATTTGAATCTGTGTCACCAAAGACAATGAAAATACTTGGATTCAGACAGCGAGCCGTCCTCGGATTCCTCACATTTAGAAAAATCCTTTGGAGGAAGACAGAAGAGTAAATATTTAGTGACATGTACCTCCACCTAGTGGCCAATTTCTTTCATTACAGTTTATTTCCTCCGAAAAGTCTGCGCTTTGGACTGTGGGTGGTAGGATTGCATGTCACAATAATCAGATCTTGACATCCATGAATTCTTTCTGCAGTCCTCTCCATGGTGCTGCTCTTAGGCTGCTTTCTTTGACTCCCATTCCTGTAAAGGTAAAAAAAACAAAACATGTAGGTGATTTCGTAACAACTTGAAAGCAGATGCAGGTGAAACACACGAACGCAACGCAAGCAATAAGCGACACAAAAAATAAAGAGCATCAAATTAAAACAAATGTGCTGTAACAAAGAAATGTGAATACAAACGAGCAAAACAACCAACAATACAGAACAATGGAAGAGCTGCGCAATATTGTTAAAACACAATATCTTCATATTTGTGAGCCTTAAAGAAATGCCTTCAGAAAAATATCCAAGAATATATATAAGAATATCCAGTTTTGTAAGCAGTGCTTCACAATTTTGGACGAAATAAACCAGAAATGCTGAATAAGGCGGAAGAAATTAGGTTATGGCTGTATGTATGTACGGCTGTATTGCATCGTTATAATGTCATTAAAGTTTGCAATAATCAGATTAGTCAATAATCAGAACATACAATCATCTACAAACACTTCGTGCAGCTTCATCTCAAACATTTGCAGTATTTTTCTATGAACGTTCACCGACTCTCAAAATCCCACAACACATTACTACTAACTTGTTTAGACAAGTATTTTTTTTGACAATTCCTGTCTTGGTGATCCACAGTAGTGTACAATTCATAGGAGTCGCTGAACAAAGTGACAGAATCCCATTTGATCATTATCTCTTAAAATACGCTCGCTTGATTTTAAATGTCCAAAATGACAGCGTGAACAGACTTTTTTTATTTGCGTGTCAACGGTGAAAACCCATTAGATGATGAGACATGCTGCTGTCATCCTATCAACCCCGCTGAAGCCCGACAGAGAAATCTGTCCATAATGACAGGCGGAGGAATTGCTCAGGAAGTGACTGTGAGACTCACTGCACACTTACCTTTGCCTTCTGCATGACAGTTCCTGTAGAAGAGGCGTAAATAGATAGAGGCCTCCGACGCATCTCTGCGGCACAGTTTACTGGTAAAGACTCGCTGTAGATATTCTGTTTCTTTTTGCCGGAGGCCTACGCAAAAAGGAAAAAGCCAAAAAAGTCAAATAAACATTGTGTATGTGCATGCAGGTGTGCGTGTAAACATTTCTTTGTGCGTTTTTAACACATAAAGCAAACAAATGTACCTGAACTGGGGGTTTAGCCTCAGCAGGCGCGCCCAGCACTCCACCGGCCAGGCTCTTCTTGAGGTTTTCATGCACCTCAGTCAGCCGGAGCTCCAGGTCTACCCTCTCCGCTTCTTTAGCTCGACAGGCGTCCTCCAGCTGGGACAAACGCTTGTTCAGGGAGGACTTCCTCCTCTCTGCTCCACAGAAACACAGCAACGCACACAACCCAATGAGCAATGAGAATACGCTACTTCTACTCTTCCACCACTGCTGGCAGCATAGTATGTGGAAACTACAGGAAATTAATTATATTTAGAAGGAATTTTCAGAATTGTTTAATAATACAAGAAATTAGATGTTTTATTTATCCCTGTAGGGAAACAGTCTTCTCACACGACTCTCTAATAATTGAGGTCAGACTGCGGGGTCAGATACAGAGCAGGGATACAGAATGTCCACTTAATATTCAAGCCTTCTGATTAATGTGAAGATACATACTTCACCCTCCTAGTAGCAAAATGTGACTTACTAACTAATACCTTTGCTTAGGAAGACTTGCTGCCCCCAATTTGTCTCGATTCTGATACTCAAAGTACAATACAGCAGATGTATGTTCTAGGTATTCTGTTTATTTTGGGATTTCAGTAAGTAAGTATCTAGATACTGAAGAGCTGCAAAGTTCTATTGAAGCCGAGCTCAGTAAGGACTGGGAATAATTTGTGTAGCATCTGCTGTTGGTTTCGCTTTGTATCTTCTTACCGGAGGCCGTCTTCAGCTCTTCCTTCAGCTCTCTCTTCTCCTTCCGGAGGGTCACGAGTGTATTTCGTATCCCATCCCTCTCTCTTTCCAGCTCCTCTTTCTCTTTCAGGTAATGCTTGGCATCCTCTTCCGCTCGCGTTTTCCCATACCTGCCATATTGGTTGGCGTCTGGGTGGCGATGTCAGAGGAGAGCAAAGGTGAGGGGTCAAATGTGCAGGGGTTATGGGAAGAAGACAAAACGTCTCACAGCTATTTCTTTCTGCCTGTCCTTATTAATGTCACGCTCCTCACGTGAGGAGTATGACGCCATTTCTACACCTCACATGAAAGCACAGCACAGAAATTTGACCTTTTTCATAATTCATGCAAAGAATTTGGGGAGGAAACAAAGATACGACGCATTAATAAAAGATAAACACACACACACGCACTCCTGCAGAGGGAGAGGTCAGGAGGCAAGACAGCGGATCTAATGTGAGTGTCCAATAAATCTCAGGTTACATCCTGAAGCTCTCAGCCATGGAGAGCGCTGGCTCTTTGATGTGTCAGAACGTCACAGTGAAGGCCTTTGAAACAGCACTGAGAAGAGCGCGGAGAAAGCCGACCACACCGATATCACGTTCTTGGACTCAGAGCGCTCATCTCCCTTTTTTGTAAGGTAGAGGGCCAACTGATACAACGGAGCAAATTGGAAAAGCAAGTAAAGAGAGAAAAGATTATAGAGGTAAAGTGAGAAGATAATTGAGAAGAGAGGCAAAAAGGGAACAATGAGCTGGATAAAAGCTCAAATTTTACGACTGGGAATCAGTACAACACTGAAAGGATTGTATGACGAGTGTAAGCTACGGCAAAAGTGGAGCTTTGCAATCCAACTCCTGTGACACACAACTACAGTATATTAAGAGGTGCTGTCTGTATTATTCTTGTTTACCTGAAATGGCAAAAGGCTGCTACTCTTATTTTTATTTATTTTATTTTGAGAGGGGGCGTAAAGCCCAAGAGATACAGGAGGAACGCTTCAAAAAATATTTGTTCCTGCTGTACACATACATGGTATTAAATGGTTAAATGGTTGGTTGTGAATGGTATTGTGAGTACTTTAGATAAAAAAATGATCATTTGTTTTTTCGACCTGTAATGCCTTTATATGCAGCAGGCATCACAATATGTTATTAAAGAGCAATACATATATTAACGCGGTCAACATTAACAAAGAGGTTCCACAAGGATCAACTCTAGGTCCTCTTCTCTTCACAAACTACATTAATAAGCTTGGCCTGAATGAAGAAATAAGATGAAATGGACTGGACACTATTTTATACTGAAATGCTGACACAATTGAACATGCGTATATGTATACACTGCAGCACCTCAACAACTTAAAATGTGTTTTAAATGAGGAAAAAAATGGTAATTCTTTTTTCTTGCAGCGCTACTAAAGGATGGCCATTTATCAACGTATGGAATAGTTTGAAAAGGTTTCCGTTTACATCTTGGCAATGGCATCTTGGCAAACTAAAACTTGTGTATAGAAATAGGAAGTGTTTATTTAAAACCGGTAGAAAACACTAGGTCCAACATTCACTTCTTTTGAATTGTTGAAATAGTTATCCACGGTTTTAGCATTTCACTCCCAAAACATTGGCAGACTCACCATGGACAGTTTAAAAAATGGATCAAAGTGGAGCCTTTAGCCTCAAGCAGAGATGAATAGTGAGCTACAGAAGTGTGGCAAGCTTACTTCTTTCTAACTCTACACCCCAAGACCTTTTCAAAAGCTCTTCCTTTCAAAATCACTTGAGACAAAGCATCCGACCTCGCACAGCTGCTTACACATCTCAATAACCTTCTGAAGTATCAAGATTCTTTTTACCCCACATGTGCACAATGCAGTCTGCTTCTAGAAATCACTAGAATGTAAACCATCCCAGGCTTGACGTCAGCTTTTAGTTTCTCTGCTCCTTACAAATGAATTCAACTTCAGAACACTCTTGGACTTGGCACAATATGTTTCTCATTGAAACACCAGGTGAATGTGATTGTTTCAATTGATAGCTTTTCCCTGAATTCCCTTGAATTATGAATGAATCCCTTGAATGAATCCCTTGGTATAGCAATATTATTTTGGAAAACCAACTAAACGCACTTACTCGAGCCTGTTCGTTTGAGGGAGACTAAAGGCTTGGTTCTGTCAGAGTCGCTGCTGGAGAAACTTGAGCGGCGCTTTGCTTGATTCCCAGACTGCTGCCTGCGGTTCTCCCCTGACTGGGTGGAGTGGAGAGGGGGTGGGGGGACATGACGGATGTGGGAGGATGCAAAAAGGAAGATTAGGACAGATGTAAAAAAAGTCAGCAAAGTTTGTTTATTAGGCTAGGCAAGAAAGTCATTTATTGGTGTGAGGCCGATGAAGTGTATATGTTTGCGGCTGTAGGTGGTGAGATGCATGTGTTTAAGTGCATGTCAGAAGGGTTAAGAAAGGAGTTTACAGGCTGTAAAACTGCCATGACCTTTTGCCTTCCTGTCATCAGTCTGACCGCTTTCTTTTTTTTCACTGCTTTTACTCTGGCCTACAAAAAGCCGCCATTGATAGGCGCGTAACAGAGCACTGTCTGTCTGTTCGGGTGACTGGTATGGAGTGTCAAATACAGACAGTGACAGTCCCCAACAGCTGCACACACGCAGACACGCAGCTTCTAATCTTGTCACATCAAAGTAAAGCATTACACATAAGGTTTAACTGAACAAGAACAATGTGTGTGAGCGCATGTATCCCACCTGCACGTCCTCATTAGGGACGTCATCATATGTTCTGGAGTCTGTGAAGGTACTGATGGAGGACGTGGCCCACCTAGGCTCAGAGATAAAGGAGAAATGACATTTAGAGGTAAACATCTTCGCATTGGTCACTGGCCTTGCTTTGACCTCATTCAAATATTCCCGTTCCCCCCTCTCTGTCTCACTCACAGGAAGGAATGCCGCGCAGCGTCGCGGATGTTAGCGATGGTTTCCACGTCAACGTAGTCGTAATGCAGAGACTCGGGATCTGTCGCGGAACCTGTCTCTGCCAAGAGGACGCCAAGCCACCGTCCAAGTTCCTCAGAGCTGCTAGCCTAACAGCCGACAGGACAAATCAGCTAGGAATTTTGAAGTGACTCAAAACATTAAAAGTTACACGCTGTAAAACCGAAACAATGAGCTGAAAGAAAGTAAAACGAGGCTCTGTGCGTTTGTTACTAGAAGCGACTTATTCACAATTACACAATCATTCGACCTGTTGTTAATCTAAAAATATTTATTAGTGCAGGTTTAAAATAAGGAACAAATGCTCAGTGTTTTACCTCCAGAGCAGCCACCTCTGTGCAGTTCCGTAGGATGCGAAAGGCAAAGGGATGTTTGGGTCCCAGCCCGGGGAACACCTCGCAGCCGTGGAGAGGAAGTGAAGGCAAGGAGGTCCGAGGGTCTCCTTTGTCATGGTAGAAGTGCAGGGAGCCTTTGCCCACACAGCACCACTGTTCCCGCCACACCTGATTCACCAGCAGCGACACGTAGCCTGCATGGTGAGGAGGGAAAATGAACGAAGAACTAGAATTACCGCCTCTGCGTTGTATGCCTCTGCCAAACCAAGTTTGAGTTGCATACAATGTCTTTTAAAAATTGTATCACTTTGGTATTTTATCCTATTAAGACATTTGTGTGGAATTGCGGAGGCATAAAAATGTGTCTGGAGATCTAAGAGCTCCAAAGATCTAAGGAGATCTAAAGAGGTACAGTGAGGTGGGGTCTGACCTTGACGAGGGTCGCTGTAGGATGTACGGGGATCTCCTGGCCGGGGGGGCTTCTTCTTGGAGAAGCTGATGATACGTGTAATTTTACGGCCCGCAGCGAAAGCCCCCCGTTTCACTTTGCCTACAGCAAAAATGGAAGGATTTAACAGTTGCTTTTTGTCCAAATGCATCTTTCGTATGTGGAAACTGTAGATCAGGATATGCAAAAAAACATACAAATACATTTCACTGTGGACTATAGACATTCAGTCACGTGGCGATAACTAGACAAAGATGCAGTTGAAAAAAGTAAGCAAGTGGACCTTAAAGTATTCTTTTTTAATTTTTTTTTTATCAAACTGCTGTATTGATTCGAGGCTGTGTTTATCTCCGTCTCACCATTCTCTCTGCAGTTCTCTCCAGTTGACACGCCCACGCTGTCTGAGTCTGATGTGTTCCTCTCTGCAGATAACCTCTGAGGTAAAAGCACACAAACACAGGTTTGTCCACAGGAGAGTCCAAGTCCTGCACGGGATCTGTATGACTGCTAGGATCAAACCAGAGCTAGGACTTCTACACGTGTCTTACTTAAGAGCTCAATAACTATAATTGAGACAATTTGTTAACAAGCTCAGATGTATTCTTTCATTATCTTACATAATGACATAATGAGACCAACTCTATGGCTGCTCTTCTCTCATCATCCTGTGCTTTTTATTTTATGACAGAGCCTTTCGCAGTCTATGTTCCAACAGGTTTGTAAGCTATAAAAGAGGATATGCCTGTTCCAACACTGACTCACCGTCAGCCCTATCATTGATGTCTTAACACCCAATTACGCCACATATCCCTGCTTTGTTCTGCAAGCCAAATACAGGTATCACTGTGTACTGCGTCAGGGTAAACAATTGTTTAAGAAAATTGATGGTGACAACACAATTGCTGCTTGCCACCAAGTTTTCTTCGCCTCAGCTGTAAAGATAAATGATGTCTTGGGGATAAAGAACGACAGACACAAACATCCTCTCTCCGGCACTTACTTTGTCAAGTTCGATTTTTCTTGGGATGATGGGAGACGCAGATTCCTCAGGCCCCGCGCTCTGACCGCTCACCTCTCTAACAACCTGTGGGGGGGGGGGGGCATTGTACATGTGTCACCCTCGATTTCACGCTTCCTTTTAAGGGTTGGTTTTTCCACATCGTCAAACCCACTTGCAGTGATTGTCGACAAGATTGACGACTGCTGCGTGCACGCATATCATTTCAAAGTGTAGCTCACCCTAAGCCATCTGTGGGCCTGCTCCTTGCTTTGTACCGCCAGCACCAGCGCATCTCCATTGGGCAAAGTGAAGCGGAGTTCATGGTGCTTCCTCTTGCTGTCTTTGGGTGCATACACCACAGTGCATTGGGGCAGCAGCAGATCCACATAGGGGCATGTTTCCTTAGAACTCTTATAGCACTGCACAAAGGAGGACACATAGGATAGGAAGTTGAAAAAGAGGTCGCGCATGGGTTCCTGCTTGCACGCTTTCCTGAAGACTTACTTGTATGTACAACTTCTCACCTGTAGTCTGTTCTCCCGTATGACAGTGAGCTGTTTCGCCCACTGGCCGAAACGTTTCTTGCGCAGCAGGAAGGCACAGATGCGACAGTCCCGGGCAGGAGGCATGGAGCTCTCATCCGAGGGCCACTGATGAGTGAGTCGGACGCCGGGACTCCTTTCCTCCTCATCTTCCTCGTAGGACTCGTAGGAACTACTCAGGGCATCGGAGTCGTTGTCTGAGAGGGCAACAGACGGAGAAGAAGAAGTGTTTTATTTGATGTAAAACGGGAGTTTTATCATGCGATATTGTTCATTTTTGGGGGCAACTTTGTTCTCAACTCACATGAGTTTTTGCGGTGTGTGTTAATGCAGGTAGTTGGATAGTTGCTTTCAGCATCTTCATACCCATCCTCGATGGAGTTGGGAGGGCTAGGCCTGACTGTAAATGGAAGGGGAAAAAGAATCCCTCATTACTCCTTATGTTCCATCCTGCACTTTAATGCAACTTGTACTTTGTAATTACTGTCTCAGAGGTTTTTACAGCAAAATGACACGAAGGGCACTGAGTTCAGCCGAGGCGGGAAGATGCTGACCTCGAGTGATGATGTACTCGGGCAACTTGCCAGGACTGAGGGGCACTGCCTCCTCATAATACTCCTCGGGAGGAGGCGTTGTGGGCAGAGGGGGAGGGGAGTCCGCTGAGTGCAGGGCTGAGGAATCCGCAGAGTTCTGCGAAGGGAAACACACAAACCCCAACTCACAGATTTCCCTCATAACCATGGAATCATTTTTATTTCACAGCCTCAGAACTACATCATCAAAGAGATACAGGGAAAAACCCTCAAAACGATATCCATAAATTAGACACATGGGCTCTGGGCGGGTCCCTCAATCTAAACTCTTCCAACAACTTGCAGAGTGATGAGCATGTGTGTATGGGAAACCCCCACAAAGTGGAATACAATATCTGTTTTTCTTTGCTTTTCCTCCACAAGTAATCTAGAGGTGTAATAGTCCTCTCCAATGTTGAATTTGGATGTTGAGTGCTGAAAAGATACATCCCCCACGGACTGAGTTATATGTAATTTAGATGTCTGGGAAGGGATAATAAAAAAAAAAAAGACTATATATTGACCACTTGCCTGTTTTAAAGTGACAGCTTGTGTGTTCTTGTCTTCTTTCAGATCATCTGTAACATCCTTTAGGTCTCCAAGCTCGCAGTCTGCAAGACATAACAACGTATATTTAAACACACTTATATGCAAAGAGAACATGATATCTGTAGCTCATTTATAGATACAGTAGGTGCACGTTTTACAGAACCATGTTGGAACTCCAACTCACCAAAAGTCTCAAAGAGGGACTCAACGAAGCTGGTGCCATTTCTGTACACGGCTGCATTCATGTAGATGTAGTCAGTTCCTGAAACTGGAGGCAAGGAAAGAGACCCTTTAACATGTCGGGTGTATTGCACATTTTTGGGTGTAAAAAGCTTCTGATAATAGTAATAAAACTGACAAAACAAGAGAGTTAAAACAGTAAGTAAGTCAGTTTCCTCCTCTCACTGACCTGATGGCTGTATCTGCTGCAGGAGGTTCCACACGGAGGTCTTCTTTTCCTGCGTGGAGGAGCTGAGGTTCTCCTGGTCCAGCATCTTCAGCAGGACGCCCAGCTCACTCACCAACACCTCCATCGCTGCACAGAGAGGGGGGCAAAGGTCAGATGGGGCACGGGTTCAGTTCATCAGCAGAGAGGGCAAAGGTCAGACTGACAAGTCTAAACAAACCAAAGGGGTGTATGTCAAAAAAACAAAACTCTTTCTGTTTTGCTTTCCCTGTGTCTTTCTTTCATTTTTCTGACACTTCTGCTTCACAGTTTGTCAACATCAATCTTCCCCCTAAAACACAGTCTCCTCCTCTCCTCCTCTCTCTGTCACTAGCCAGACTAAACAACCGGCAGGAGTGACAGGAAACACGTTCGCTAATTGCTCATTATCCTCGAAAAAAGAGGAAGTGAAGATACCAAAAATAACTATTTACACAGAATATCAGCAGAACTAGAGCTGCAACGATTAGTCAATTGAAGGAAAAATAATAGCCCACTATTTGATAATCAATTAATTATTAAAGTAATTTTTCATGCAAAAAATGGCAGAAAATGCTGCTTTCAGCTTCTCAAATATGGATATTTCTGGGGTATCTTTGGGTGTTGGACTGCCAGAACAAGACATTTAAAAGACATCACCTTGGACTCTGAGCAACCGAGATGGACATCTATCACTTAGTTTCTGACATTTAATAGACCAAACGATTAATAGATTAATCTAGAAATGATTGGCAGATGAATCCATAACAAAAATATTTCAAGAAAAACAAACAAAAAATGTATCTTTCTGCAGCAGCTCTGAAATGTTGCTGGCTCTCAGACTGATGGGCACAAACCCAAACTTCAATCAACTGTCGCGTAGGTAGATTAACTGCTCTGCAAAAAAACTGTACAATTGTTGGCAGAAATATGAGATTCTGACAAGAATAACTGAAGCACCACTTTCAAGAGCCCAGAGCGAGCCAAATGTACCAGCAAGCGGAGTCTCACGGCACCTGATCTTTATTAGCAGTGGAGAGATTTTAAACTCCTGGACTCACAGTTTTAACACACGCTGGCTCAGACAGAAAGACCTCCCGCACATTCCTCACAAGGCTCTCCAGGTTCTGTAATACTTTGAGGACTCGGCTTATAGGAATACATGATCCACACGTCATGTTGATCTGGTCCACTCCCTGTTTTCAGAGCAGAACTTAAATAAACCGTCTCACTCCCCCAGCTGCTGGACGCCCTGAGAACAGGTCTGCAACTGGCTGCTGAGTTTGGATTTCTCCTCTTTCCGCCAGACACAAGCAAAGCCCCAGCGCCTCTCCCTGCTTTCTGCTCGGTTCACAGCTTCTTTTGTGCTCTTTCCCTATTTATAGTTAATACATACTAATACGCATTTCTCTACCTCCATAATCCTGAAAATCCCCAGAAAAACCCTGACAACTGGCTGAGTCACCGCTGGCACACTTGTCTGCCTCCCCTCACCCCCCCCCTCCCCCCCCCCCCCCCACCGCAACATTTTCACAATCCAGCCACATTAGACCTGCTGAACCGTGCATTTTGCTGGGGTCAACCACGGGACAGCCACTGAGCCAGAAAAAGTCTTTGTTCGGCGGGCCGTCATATGGCAACAGGTAAACAAACACAACATACACACAATACTGGACATTCTACAATACCTTGATTTTTGATTGCATTTTTGAAACCACTAAGAACATAAAAACAGGAAGGCTGTAACATGACGTGCTAGTAGCAGAGAACAGCAGGAATGAGCATAGTAAACATTAACAATAATTAAAACATCATTTAAACATCAATCATTTACCAAAACAATATTCTTCTTGAGGTAGTGACGATCTTTAAAGTAAAAGAAGTGTGTATTTGTTTTTTTTTAATGTACCAGTATATCGATATATCGAATTGAAACCATTTCAAATATCCAAAAAAATTATATTTTCGACAACACTAACGCGTACATGCACAGGAAAACAGGAAAAAGTGAACTTTGGTGCACCTGTCAACAAGCCACACAAGTACGACGATCATATTAATGAGTTTAGGCAGAATGTTGGACTCTTCCATTGTAGTGCTCTGACACAACAATCTTGTATGTAATCACCACTGACAAGCAGAAAGTCTTGATAATCTGCGAGATGCATGTGGTATTTGTTCCACATTTCAGACTGCTCCCACTCCTTAAAGACAGACATACTTTCCTGAGGTGGGTCTTCCTATGGGCTTCACAATGCCCTGCCAGGGCTACAGTCAAGAGCAACAAGAGCTGCAGTAGGTGTGTTTGCCTGCGTCTGTTCAACCACTTCTTTACGAGTGCGGTTTCCTTCTATTGTAATAAAAGCACGCTCGCTCTCTGAGAAGCGGGCATTAATTCATGCAGGGTCCTGGAATGTCTCCTCATTAAGATCTGATTCACTCAAGGGAAATAAGGACGTGGGGGTCGGGGAAGGAGAGGAAACTCATGAGAGTGGGATGTTTTGGCCCGGTGAGTGCTGTCTCTCTGCCAGAGGCTCCCAGCTGTTTAGATTCTGGCTGTAGCGCACCACTGGGCTTCCCCTAACCGAGTGGAAGACAGAACTTTATCCACAGCGTGACTCATTCACAGCAGAGAGAGAGAGAGAGAGACACTGACTTTTACACCAGTTAGCATTAAATCAAATATAAATAAGAAATCAAGGCGTTGCTTTCGAGGAGCGGGCGTGAAGAGGTCAAAAAGAAATTACGCGATTTCACTTGGACCAGCGTTCTAAAAAGCTTATTATCTAATTTGACGATTACAGTATTATTCCGCTTGTGCCAAAATGAGCAAAGAGGTATTACTACGTAGTATTTGGCATGCGAGGCGCTTAAGAAAGATCAAGCTATGTCTCCAGCTATGCCTTTATAATCAACACCACACTACTCATTAGTTCTTCTCACACCCTTAAAACAGCACATGATCCTTTCAAAAGAGAAAACATCATGACATTGTGGGGGGAGCGCAGAAGGTGGGTAGGGGCAGCGCACCATGCAGGAATGTGCAGTGCCATTCAAAGCTCAAACATTTACCTCCTCACACTTGTCTGACACTCGCTGTGAAACACTGGACACATTCCTCACCTTGTTAACTGTGCACGACTCTGCAAAGTGTGTGCGTGTGAGAGAAGTCGGTGTGCAGACTAAGACCTATTAAAAAGTGGCTTGCGTTAGCAGACCTTCTGTAAAATCTGAGGGAGTGAGAGAGATAGAGAGCGGGGGTGGGGAGGGGGGGAGGGGGGGTGAGTAATGTCAGCAAGTTGAGCACCTGTGCTAACACGTCCAACAAACCTTGATATGGAGAATAATGACCTTAATCGGGTGCACAGGTTGTTTTTTTTTACTCCCTCCTTTTCATGCCAAGGGCTTTCTTCATGCTGAGCGTACTTATCTTGCCACACATCGCACACTCACACACATAAATAACTCCCCAGTATGTGCAAAGTGACAGAATTCCCTCTGTTTCACAATATTGTTGCAGGCAGACATTCCAAGCTAATCACACACGAATTGGAATCCAACAAAGAATCTCTCGTGGCTTAACAAAAAAATCCCAATGTTTCAATATTTGGGTGGCAAACTGCTGCTTGCTCAACAACGCTGCCTTTCTTGGTGTTTCAGCAACTGGCACGATGCTTAAGGCACGAAGTCAACACCACCTGACTCCATCTCATGTTTACAACACCTACGCAGCCTGTGTCACTTTGCATCGTTCCGCGTATATATTTACATATCTTTACAAATCCTCCTTTAGCTTCGGGATACCTGCTGTCAACATCCTGACAAGCCACAAAGACTTCAACACTTACCCTCGACAGCAGCAGTGGATGACAGTCCCACCATTTTCCAAGGTTAAGAAGGAGAAACCGGTTCCTTCATACAGAAGCGATACTGTAGGAGATTCTACAAAATCAAAGTCTGTCCGTGTGCTGCGACCTGTGAAGTCTTTGTAGTGGAGGTGAGCTGTAGTCTGCCTACTGCTGAACTCACACTTACCTCCCTTCCTCCCTGCGATCTGTTATCTTCCTATTCTTCCCTCCCACTCCCCTCCTCTCTTTTTTTTTTTTTGGGGGGGTTAGGGAGTTTGTGGTGGTGCTCTTTGTGCGTGTGTGTGTGTATGTAGCCCTACAGCTGTAATCCTAGGGATCGTATAGCACCTGGGAAAGGCTGGCTGTGCAAACACACACATGTCGACTAATAGCTAACTTGCATTCTTTATTCTTTCACATTCCTCCCCTCAATGCATGATCAACCTTTAACTAGTTGCACATAAAAGGCTGCCACCCAGATGATGCCAGTGAACCCAGTGACATACCAACATATAACGTGAAAGATACAGGGGTGATCTGAGTAAAGAGGTAGACGCAAGTTGAGACTTTTCAGAGTTACACATGGATGACTTTTTGCCTTGAGGCCGACTCGTGCCCCGACACGATGCGACACGCTGCCTTCAATCACGAGGGCACTAACACTGCACAAACAAGGCCACAGACACACACACACAGACACACACACACACACACACACACACACAAATATTGAAATCACTTTAATTAAGGAATACATTTTGAAATATGCTAATTCACGAGTTCTATATAAGATTTTATGTCTGCATGGTAAATAGGAAGATGGTTAGCTTAGCTTAACGCAAAGACAAGCGGCTAGCGTGGCTCTCTCCAATGGTAACAAAATCCACAGACATGCACCTTAAATGCTCACAAATTAGCAGGTAATATCTCCCTTTTTTTCTCCAGGACGTCACTGATTAAAGGTTTGTACAGATTTTAAAAAAAAGAAAGAGATATAAAATATTTATGCTAGTCTTTTTGCTAAGATAAGATGACTGGTGTTGCTGCTTCATATTGAGCGAACACACAAGACAGTGGTATCAATTTCACTCTACCAAATACTAATTACTGTATTAATACCAACATATTTAAAAAAAAAGACTAAAAACTTTTAAAATATTTTTCTTTGACATATTTGAATGCCAAATGTTGTCAAAACAAGCGAACAACTTGAAAAAAAATTGTCGAACTGGCAAGATTTTGATTTAAATCAAGTTCTTTTTTTTTTTTTTTAAGTAAACAAGGCATTAATTTCCAATGTTTGGTACTTGAAAGTGTTGATACTTGGGGCATCAGATACATTTTGGTCAGCGGCAAAAATGTATTGAAGCTAGAGACCCCACGGCCACCAAACCTTCAAAAACAGGAAGATTCATAGAGAAAGAGAAAACAGTGCACCACTAGACAATGAATGATAGACGATCGAGTCATACTGTGCACATATGAAGAGGATTTCAAAATATTTCTTCCAAGGATGTCAGAAAATGGAAAATGAATTGCCTAATAGTAGGACAGGAAGTCATCCTACCATCTCATTATATTAGCTTCCCTGAGGCATTTCTAGTGTTTCCCAACTTTTCCAATATCCTCTTTAATTGTGACAAATGCCACAGACACACCCTGAGACTTGGTTATGGCCTGACAAACCACTCCTCCTCGCTGTGACTAAACGTGACCTCTGACATCCTCAGTAAAGCCGTGAACTCACACAGGACCGTGGATGCCAGAGGGGGGACGGGAAAGCACGGCATGCTATAAAAAAAACAAAAAAAAAAAAAACATTACGACTGGGTACAATAGCTCTCATGCGTTTTAAGTAAAACTGACACGTTCAGGACAAACATATTCAGGTAACTGCTAAAACGTGATGGATTAATAGCCTAGAAAATATTTGCATTTTCCAGATTAACAGTGATAAGCACAACACATGTCCACAATAAAGAACAACGTTTTAACCACGGTTAGAGGTAACAAAGCCGCTGTGAGAAACTCAAACGACTGTACCATCTGTGACTCCACAAGAGATCAGTATCTAATGAAAACTGCTGGGCTTTTCTTGGAAGTCTCCTCTTCCTTATTGTCTTTGGACACGTTGGATGTACCGCAGTTTCCCAATCCGATCTGACATGAAAGAGCGCTGCAGGTTGAAGACTTTGAGGTGTCCGGACACAAAGTGTGGGACTCTCACGTTGTCTCGTCACTGAGGCCGGCTGAACAATATGACACGGCATCTTTTGAAAGGAAATTGAAAAACATTTTTGTTTTCTCCGTATATGTGAAAAAGCACAATCTTATCTCATGTTAAGTGAGTCACAGGAGAGGCTTTTCCTTCAGGGTTTAAATGTTATCTTTGTGCCGTGTGAGGATTATGTAAATACCACCATCCAACTCAGTCATCAAAGCTGGGACATTCATGTTTAAGGAAAAGAGCTGAATCATAACATTTAGAAGACAGACAAAATAAATGGATGCCACATCTGTAGTTAAAACAAAAAAAACACCAGTTTATCACACCCAGTTGCCATATATTGATCATTGAGCTGTGTGTAGGCAACACACGCCAACAAAGGTGAGGTAAACCAGATGACCAGATGTTGTTGAGCTTTTTAATTACAATAAGAGCTGTGCCAACAATGTCATCTCTCACCAACCTGTGCCCTATCATGAAGAAATATCCTCCCACTGTACTCCTCAGATTCCAGACATTTCCCAAGTCTGACACTTCTCCTCTCCCCAGCACAAAACATGCCTGGGCATCCACAATCTGATACCACCTGAGCCCATGACAGGTAAATGGAGACAGTATTGGTTCATTGGGATGATGATACAAATCAGTAAGATGACGGCAACTGTTCATTTACTGTGTTTTTGCTGCTGTTTGGCCTGTGACTTCATCATCTAGGGTAGGACTTGAGGTGGATGAGCACAGCCTGATTCAAATATGTCATTTTAATTCAGGTTTCTTAAAGTTGCTGTCATCCAATATTTTTATATTTAAGGCCTTTACTCAGCAAGGGCCTTTTTGTGTGTGGGATTAATTAATTCGTTAATACATTTTTGCAGACTATTGTTTTTGTCACGAACACTTTCACACAGAATGTGAATGTTACGCAGCCAAAAAAGCGATTTATTCATTTATTTTTGGAATAAAGGTGAATTTTTCTGAATAAAAGAATCAACCAATCACGTTTGTTGGAACTGATTTGAATTATATAGAACATTGTAATTAAATACTGCGAAACCAACCTTTTGTCTGCATTTGCCATTGTCCCACTGCCGGCATCCAAACAGGAAGGAGTGGTAAAGTATTAAAGCCCGCCTCTTGATTGATTTGATTGGCTGACAAAGCCAACCGTGAGATTGACGAGCGGTGCGACTCTGCGCCATGTGCTGAGAAGTTGAGAATATTTTGACATTCATTTGTGTTTAAAAACTGCTACAAAAACATGACACAAGAAAGGAGCGCACACCAGTTACCAGCACTATAGGAAAACAATAGTTCAGCTAGCGACACGTTTCTAGAAACGCACCTCGGTGCTCTACGGGGCATTTAAGCATCTTTTAGCTTATTGTTTTGGTATTGCGGCCTTGCAACCTTACAGTGACAGTGAATGCTAATGAAACCCAGACACATTGACAGAAACCCAGATGTCATGTAGCATAAAGGCTTGTTATATGTGAGATTAAGCTGAAACTCCTAAAAGCAGTCATTTAAAGATCCTACTGGCTCTGATAAGCCTACTGAACACCCTTAGAGACTTATTTTGATTTTATTCCACATGCTGCCAACAAAAACACTTTTCCTGCCCTACATTAGTTAATGGGCGACCAACTGTATGGGGATGCCCCCTATAGAGATGGACTTCCTCCCTCTTCTGATGACATCACTTATCACCTCCGGCCGTCTGTTTCCTCTTCCTGTCAGCTGACACACGCCCACTTTTACAGTGCTGTCTCTTGTGACCCCATTCTCAATGCACTGTCTAGATCCTGGGCTAGATAGAATTAGACCCGCCCGCTTCTACATCTGTATTTCAAACAGATGACAATATAATGGAGCTTTTGAAGGTGCTATTATCACAAGCCTTTATTTAGCTGCCGCAGGTTGTCCCATTGAGTGTGAGAATTCCTTTCACATGGCGTTGACATGCACATTTATTATGTGGGTGGACATTTTAGACAAACATACAACGATCAACATGCATACCAAATGCACAATGCAAAACCAGCTGAAGTTGAGAAGCAGGTGAGGGAAGCATGTGGAAAAACTTATTTGATTTGGAAGAGTCGTAAAGGTGTACAAATAAAGGGGAGAGGGGAAAAAACATGTTCTCCCCACTGTTTTTATTGTCCCCGGACAGGAAGATGCTTCAGGTTATCATAAAATTCAGCAATAATCCCATCCCACACCCCATGATACTCACAAGTGTACACACAAATACAATAAATACACTCGAGATGGAAACAATCCAGGGAAATGCATCGCTTTGAATTTCTTTGTTGATATATTAGGTAGTAGTCTGTGCTAGTTTTTTACTTTCAAAATAATTGGCTGGTACATTGACTTACAGACTAAGACTTTATCTGATTGCTTACACCATTTCATAATCTTAAATGAGGCAGAGCCTAAAGCATTTGGAAAAATGCATTCCACAGCACAATTACGTCCAAGCCTTACATCTTAGTTTAAATCTCCCTAAAGTAGAGCAAGGTTTAGGTTAAATTCCCCTGATCTTTGGAAAATATTTGTAGACATAATTTAAATGGGGTGTGTTCCTAGCTTGAACGTGCATCCTCGCTCCTTCTAATTAGGCCACTCTAATGAGCTTGTCACATGGAAAGAAATCTTCTCAAAGTCATTAGGCCTCTTGAGCGGCTGGGACGTTTCCATGGTGATGGAGTGGGAGAATTACAGGTTTGTGCACTCCCACTCACCTGTTTAAGCATTAACCGGCTTTTGAAGGGCAGCAATGGAGCACGGAAGCTTTTGATGTTCTCACACACACACACACACACACACACACACACACGCACGCACACACACACACACACACACACACGCACTCACGCACGCACGCACGCACGCATGCACACACACACACACACACACACTCACTCACACGGGTCAGGTTTGTAAAGCAAGCTCATTTCCCCAACTACTTTCGCACTCTTTAACTTTTGCATTATTTTAGTAAGTTTAAACCTGGGATTGGATTACATGTTGTCAGCTCAATAGTGGCCAAATCTGACGCATGTGGGGCATCACAAACAAAGATGTAATATGCCACAGAAATACTTTCATTGTGTAGAGTGTGACATGGAGGAAAACAAGCAATGAACAGTCTTTTACAGCTCACAATGTCCTGATATAAAGATGGTGTTTTCCATTGTTTTACTTCCTGTGACTGTAGCCATGTTTTCATACAAATGTATCGCAACATTTTAACCACATTTTGAGAAAATCTAAAGAATGCTTGTTTCCATCTACTATCGTTATGCGATAATTAGGAGTTGGTTCATCGAGATAAGCAGTGGGTGGCACGCATTCTCTAGTCGGAAAACCATTAAACCCAGTGCAGAAGAAGAGGGCGCAACAAGATGAAGTAATTAAAAGTTGTGGCTCAAACGGTGAAAAACAATGTAGAAAATAATTTGTTTATAAAAAACAGACCTCCTTCCCAAGAAACTGTTTATGTCAAATTAATTTCTCTTGTATACCTTTACTTCCCCCTTATCATGTCAAATCTATTGCATCATCAAATGTCCTTGTTAAGCACTGTGGTCGAGAGGCAAACTCTGAGGGGGATTTCCCTGTCTTTTCCCAATGCATTATGGGATAGGCTTATCTCCCCAGTGACCCTGAACAGAAAAAAAAAATCAGGTATAAAAAAATGGACAGATGGGTAGAAGTCAGGGAATAGTAGCACTGGCCAGATGGCAACAGTTGCATCTGGGTATTTCTCAATGTGGACTCAAGTCAAAGGTGAAAGGTCGCTGAACTGACAATGATGTAGGGGATGTCTGTCTGCTAAACCTCCTTCCCCTCTTACTCATTTTTCGTTTTTTTGCTCTGTGATTTATTCAGGTCTGAGATGGCACAGAGGGCTTGACTCAGCCTGCTGCTGCCAGACAAAGGCCCTACAGTGCAGTCAGTATTATTCAGATCCCGTATCTGCCCTGAGTCCTATGAGATCACCACAATGCTATGTCTCCCTCACAGAAAAGTATTCACACACTGAGAAAGATGCTATTCTGCAAGTGGAAGCACTGTCTTACTGAAGCTGCACAGACAAGGGTAATATACACAAAACACACACACACACACACACACACACAATCACACAGTCACAGACACACAAAAAGGGAAAGGAGCTGCTTTGTCTCCATTTGGGATTTTTCGTGTTAATGCCTTCAGTTGTTTGCAAGAAAACCATCATGTAGAGCACAAGTTCTTCTTATTTCCAGAATGACAGGCATTTCCCAGCACCAGGTAAACCCTACTGTGATACACACATATGTACCGCAGCCTTCCCATTTTCCATATATAATGATTCAATATGCAATAAATAAACGAGACAATTTAGTCAAATGCCTTCCATGAAACTTCCCCAGTCAATGGAATACCAATGAAAATGTGTCAATTTACCTTGTCTGCCTCTTCATGCAGAACAAGAACTTTACCTGCTGACGAACAGTCTCATGTACCGTAACAAAAATATAATATGTCATGTCTCTGTCACACGCTGATGTGCATATGTAACATGTAATATGTTTTGTTTTTTTGCCATTTAGACAATGTTTCAGATAATCAAACTACAGATCGCACATCGTAGATGTTTTTTCCATGAATTCTGTTTAAACTCTTCTGAGATCAGAAACACTTTTTGTCAGTACTTGTTGTTGTACTGTTCAAACTGCTAACTTGGATGTATCCCGAAGGCAAAAAAAATGACAATTCTACACCTGCATATTAACATCAATCATGTTTCCCTGCCAAATTATGGCTGTTGTCAAGTAACATATAGTACACCTAACTGATAACAGCCAAGACAAGCCTTATTCTAACTTAAGAGTCTTATTTTCTACCAAGCCTCTCCAATAAATCTGAATTTCCCTGTGAGTATATTGCTCGTACCTGTCTGCATGCACACCCCAGGCAGAGTCACTTTTCCACCTCTCCAACAGAATAAAACAGCATATTTCTAAGTGTCATTTGCACCGCTGTAATGTTGTGCAGCATATTTCCATGGAAACCCCCTACAAAACAGCTGTGAATGACCATTGCCTATAGGCCCTATACACAATGCACATGTGCACGCCCACAAATATCCTTTACAGACAAATGAATCATAGTGATGTTCTCGTCTCACAAGGGTTAAAGAGGGGAATTCCACTTCTTATAGGGCTGGTCCACAATCATCCACGATTCACAGCTCATGCATGATGGGGCATATACGTATGTATGTAATATAATGTACTGTATGTATGTGCGTCAGCATGTCTGCACACTCATTTTATGTCTAAAAACTCACTTGATAAAATTCTCATAGAGCAAACAAAACAAGGAAACTTATGAACCTTTCATGTATAATTAAAAACACATATGGGAGGGAGATTCCCTCTCCTTATATCTTCTTATTATTATAGCTGGTGTTTCAATTGGTTAGAATAACACAGCATTTAGTACCCTGCACTGACAGAATAGACAGGAGTGCTCCACTGGAACCAGCTTTTCAACAGTAAGACCCAGAGGTTGAAAAATGATAATGAAAAATGAAAGGAATAGTCCTTTATTGGTGCGTTCACATGGGATGTGAACAATTTCAACGGGGCGAAAATGTTCATAAATGTATGTGTATAAAGCCTAGACTGTCTATGGTATAAACAATACATTCACTGCTGTATTTATGTCTAAATGACGTTATTTTAATTGTTGATACAATGTTAGTTTAGCGTAGCCCTGATCGAACCAATTGCCATTCAGAAAACAACCATTTTAAAAGTGTTTTGCTTTGCTTTTGTTGCAGACAGACCAGCCAAAGAAAACGATTGATATAAACTTTGGAGTGAACTCACTTCCACAAACTTTGGTTTTGCTATGTGAAATGCAGATTGCACCATACATAATGAGTAATAGGGCATAAATGCACAAGCAGTAAGGTCAGCATCCGCTGGCTAGATGACGACAGCAGGCTGCATTTTAATTGTGCTCTTTTGCCCCGCTAACCCGTACGAATTTTAACAATTCAAATCCTTGTTGCTTCTCAAACACATTCTCCACAAGCCTGAAGACTTGATCTGTATCATGAAAAATGTATTGTTTCTCAGAGCCATTGATTGCTTTTGTATGTGAATAACAATTATGAGGGAAGAAAATCCCACAGGCACACACACACACACGCAGGTTCTCTATTCATAGATGTCTCTGTAGAATGTCGAACCATCTCATTAGAGGAAAGACATGGATGGAGTATGCATTTCATGCACACGCTGCAGACTTGTGCTTACATGAGCAGTATGTAACATTTATGCATCATTGTGCAGAACACTGTTTTGTGTTCAAGTTCTTCCATATGCTCCCAAAACATCCTGACAATAGCCACAATTGATTCATCATATCTGAGCTAAATCTCAGACAATCCCAGCCCTGCAATGCATCTCTGTGGGGACTGCCTCTCCCCTCTCACACCCAACTGCTGCTCTGCTTCTCACCGTGGAAACAAAACCTTTGTTACACTGTTGCTCCAGCTGGCTTGGATAGAGCATATTAAGAAGCTCCTAACATTCAAGCTCATACCTGCCTCTCAGCAACCTTACCAGTATTGATAGCTGAGCTTATGTAACTCCGCACAGCAAGTTTGATGGAAAGAAAAGGAACAAAAATAAACTTTGAGACAAATGACTGATGAATTTAAAAGCTGCACTCGTCAATATTTTTTTACACAACCAAAGGACTCATGACCTGTAATGTGATGGTCGTCAATTGTTCTCTTCAGCTATGGGGAACTTTTTAGCGTCTTTTAGCTCATTGTGGAGCATTTAGCTGCGAAAGAACACTGGACTTACATTCATCAGGTGGACACAAACACGACTCAGAAAGAATGCTAATGTTGTTACTTGTGTGCCGGACGTGCGAAGAGGAAATTGTTTGCCATATCAGCTGAAAATGTTATAATATGTATATGTATACAGCTGTTTACAGCAACATCAGTTAATGCAGCTTTAAGTGCTGCACTACTTATTACTTCTTCATCCTTTGATTTTTTTGAATTGATGTTCAGACAAAAGAAATGATTGGAAGGTGTCACTTTAGTAGCTTATAAAAAGGGCATTTGTGCTTATTTTCTCACATTGAAAGACTAATCTAAACTAAACTATCATTGCCTGTCGCCTTAATGGAGACAAAGCAAGGAAAAGTGATTCAGCAGCAGCCAATGAGAGGATTGAAAGACCATGTAAACAGTAGGGTGCTCCCCAGGGATCACTAGCCGTCACCATGTGTTTTCTCCTGCAGTGTTTACACAAACACAAAGCTCAGATTGAAAGTCAGTCAAGCACAATTCCTGTGTTTGTACTGTATGTGTGTGTGTGTGTGTGTTGAGAGAGATGGGAGTGACAGGCAAGTATTCCTCCCAACAAGGAAACTTCCCTCTTTAGATACTTTGCGTACACACCAAACACACTGCTAACATCCACATACACTGACAAGGTGAGACAGGATGTCAAAGGAGTAAATCCTGGACAGGAAAGGCAGAAGTGACATATGTGGATGAACAAAAAAGTAGTTTTGTTGAAGGCCAAGGCTCTAGTGGCAAAAGTATGCACTAGTTTGCCCCATTTCCTTTCACCTCTAGTCAGTTGAGTAAAAATGTCAATTAAATTGGATGTTATAATCTCTCTCACATGTTTACCTGCCTGGCGGCTGGCAACAAGTCTGTGTGAAGCACTCGCGTCTCCACAGCTCTCAAAGCAGTAACGTTATACGGCAGCATCAGCTGAATTGTAAAAACACATTAAAATGTAAATCACTGAACTGAAATATCTTAAATGCTGAGCTGGGTCACACCTTGATCTGTTAACGCTGTCACTTCTAACCTTGTTTTCAGTTACAATGTGGAAAAATGTTGTACTGTGCAGGGGGGCAACTGCACCCCTCCTAGAAGAAAACACATGGGGCGGAAACACATTTTGTATTTCTTGCTATTTCAACACAAAAGCACTGGAGCACTCCAAACATTTCTATGAGGAATTCTCTGCTGGTGGTGTCCGATATCAAAGAATGATTACCGCCTAATCTTCAAATATCTCATCTCCACATCCAGATATTTGACTTGACTCAGGATGAGTGAGCTTCACTTTCTATAACAACAATCAAACTTCAGACCAACGCTCGGTTCTCTGCCTCTCCAAGCAGCTGGGGGGGAGACCAAAGCAACATTATTTATATGTTTAAAGTGCACTACCATTGTGTCTTAGATGTAAAACAGGAGGGGGAATTACAGGGAAAATGAGGTGTCTCAGAGAACTGATTCCTGGTTCTAGCAATCACACAGGGAGAATAGAAATGTAGAGAATAATATAACAGCAAATTAAGAGCAATCAGGGCAGACATTTTGAAAAATATAACTGTGTTTAGGTATGTTTTCTCAGCAATGGTCCCATATGTCCCCAGTAAAACCAGTGCAGTGGAAGCCTAAGTGAGGGTGCTGCAGTCAGAGGTGTGGGAGGAAGGAAACACACACATTAGGTGTGTGTGTGTGTGTGAGATGATACCATCGTTTTGACAGTCCGCCAACAAAAATGACCAATTAACACATAAAAAACAAACATGCATACATCTAAACCCCCCTTTGCAAACTGCACACACACAAGCAAAACACTCAACACGCAGCTGCTCACTTTACCAGTCTGTCTCTTTTGCAGCAGAGTTTCAGGGTGAGAAGTGAACTTACATTTGGTGCCGTTTGTTTCCATTCCGCTGCTGATGCTGTCCATGCAAGAGTAGTTGAAATGTAACGCAGGCCCATGTGTGTGTGTGAGTGTGTGAAGGCGTGTGGAGCCGCCGCTGACAGATACAGTCGATACATTACAGATCCGCTGCTTCTCTGCTGGGTCCTAGCGCCGGCCCGCAGCCCAGAGGCAGGTCCATGACTCCTGAAGTTAATTAAAAGTCTGCTTATTCGCTTTTCTGCCGAGCTAGAGGGGGAAACGTCCCAAAATCCGCCTAGCTATCCTAAAGTTCACACGTGTGTGTATTTATATAGGCTATATATATATATTGTTTTCTTAATTCCTACAAATGACACAGTGTGAAAACGACAAGTTGCTGTTTTACAGGGTTTATGTGCCCTGGACTGTATCTTGGCCTGCAGCCATTGCTCTGGCAAAATGGCAACACATGTTGTCAACGTTTTACACAAACGAGGAGTAGTGTCAATGAACTTTGCACAGAGCCAGGAAAACTGTCCCCTAATTCCAGTCTTTAGCTGGCTGCTTGCTCCATATACTCATCATAGTGCAGCAGCATTTTTTCTTTTTTTACAGGTGGTTTCTCCCGAACTACAAATAAAAAAAAGAGGAGACTGAATTTGTTTCAAGTTTAATTTTTAGTGACAAAATCAAAAATAACAGTATTCAAAGGAAGTAAAGTCTTCAACAACCCTGGATCTTTGTCAGTGTGTTAAATACCTTGCAGAGCTTTTCATTGTGAGTGAATATAATCTCTGTAGCTACAAAAATGATTATCATTCTAAAAGAATATAAATGATAGTGAATGTATGGATGACTACAGTACTCATCCTAACACATTTAGTAATCATTCTATTGCAATGAGCTGGGAAACATGGAGCAGGAGGACTAAATTGGTGTTTCCTGTATCTATTTAATCTACTGGATTGCACATTCTTTTAGGTTACCTTACAGCTGCACAGTGAACTGTATCTATTGGTGACCTTTAACTATTTAACCAGAACATTACATGGAAGTGATCTGCTAATCTGTATATTTGCATTCTCACTTTGGTTTTCATTTGCACACAAATCAACGCGGGGTCACACGTACACTTGAAACAAGTTGCATCTACTTCAGATTGTTACTTTTTTTTTTTCATCCTATATCAATTAGTGTAAACCAGAGGGGCACAGTATTTCAGGTGAAAGAGCAAAAACAGGAAAACGGGTAAACAAAATGCATCCTTAAAAACCATAGCAAAGTGATGCTGCTGTATGCTCGCTCACTCATTCTCCCCATCTAAATCATTCACACTGATAAAGTGTCATAAATTATATCTACATTCTACTCATTCAGATTGCTGGTGCTGCACACTCGTAACTAAGAGAGCATAACAAATAAGGCAAAGCCAAAATTCTCCTCTTTATGTTTTTAAGTACTGCCGCTCTGGTCACAGACATCCCCACATGTGGCCTTATATGGGCATAGCCACGCCTTCCTCCATCCTTCAGGCTTAAGAAATGCACATCACTAATAACATCTATTGCTTACACACCACCCCAGCACACATGTCAGGTAACAGTTTATCAGTCCATCTGTGCATAATGTCTCTGTGGCCTTCGCTCAGTATCTCAGAAGCCCACGCAGGTGTGACCAGAATTTGGTTTGTCATATGAGGAGATCTAGAACAGGTTCTCAGCCATGGCAGTGAAACTGAGCAGAAGTCTAACTATCTCTTTCTTCCCTTCCTACAGTCTCTTGCTCTAGTTATGGCAGTATTCAACAGGCCTCCACATGTTATTAGAACAGTCGGGCCTGCTTCTTGAGATCATTTCTCTTCCAGAGAGCCAGCCGGTCAAAATCCTCCACGGTCATGCCGAACACTTGGAGGAACTCCTCTGGTGACAGGTGACGCTGAGAACACAATGATAAAGAGACGACACACAGTTATCACATTAAACCTGTCTTTTTTCTTACCCAATTAAGTCTCAAATTCCTCTAATAAAGAGTTTCACAATGGAATTTCAGCGAAGGACCTCTTACAAGATAGAGAATATACTGGGACGGGACTCCCTCATCTATGTCCCTTGGAATAATTTGACATAGCTTTTTTTTTTTTTACACTTCTAGAGTCTAAGTTTTGTGACAGAACAACACAAGAGACATGTATTAGAAAGATATTAGACCTTTGTATTAAACATATTTGCACCATCTTAAGAAAGAGAAAGTGTTTCACTCTTAATGTATACATGGGCTAAATAATTTGTTAGATTGGAACGTGCTCTATGAACTATTGTCAATTTTTAAAATAAAAATATTATTCGTATGAAGCCTTTTTGTAAAAAAAGAAGAAAAGAGAATCTCTGTTCTAATATACAATTATTTTCAACTTGGCCTTAGTTTACATTGAAAAAAAGACAAATTTCAATATTTTAGACTAAAATAAAAAAAAATGTCATGCAAAAAAACTAAACGCATAAATTAAACAGAATGTGATATTAGCATCCAGAATTACATGAACGACACCAGACCATAATATAAGGAGATCACATTTTTTTTTCGAGTTTTGTGGGTGGCTAGTCAGAAGTCTCTTAGGTAGGTGGGGTTCTGCTGTGGGTATAGCCTTTGTATTTCTAAACTCTTGGCTACGGTGCTAGTTTTAAACCAGACCAGGGACCATCTATTCCCAGCACAGTTAGCCTGAAGGCACAGTCATAACTTACCTCCAGTCTGGCTCGGTCTGCATCTTTGGGCAGCCTGTTGCGACCTCTGGTGGTGACAATAAGCGCCTCGTAGGGGTAAATCTGCAGAGAGCGAGAGGCAGCCACGCTTTATCAAACTTTGGACACTTAGTTATTATAACACTGGGATTATTCAACATAAAGGATAAATCACATGGAATTAATTATTCAAGTAATTAATGTAAAACCTTACCGTGTATTCTGCTGGGAGGAAAAGAAAGGAAATTAAGTCAGTACAAAAGAAAAAAAAAACATTTAATTAATTGCTTTAATCTAAGAAGCGGTAGGTGTTTTAAATTCATATTAAATTACCTCGGCTTCCCCAGTTGACCTCGCTGCCACTGTCATACTGGTACTGGTAGCAATCTGCACTCTGAGGCTGCAGGTGTAGAGAGGGACAGCGACTTCAACATAAACAGATACTGGCACATTTTTAGCCTGAGATATGTAAACATATGTAATAAGATTATGAAAAAACAACAGCCCTAACAATACCCTACTATCAGAAATAAACCCCCAAGCCTATATAATTAATACAACTAATCATGTTTTGCTGTGTGTGGTTCACTGTGGTCTCACCCTCTGGATGCCGTTGCGTCCGTATCCAGGGAGCGAGGCGGACTTACAAACAAAATCTAAAAATGCAGAAAGCAGTGGTAAAATATTAACTCAGTCAAGATTGGTCAGCAGTCTCTTAAATTTCCAATTATTTTCATGTGGTTTGGCACTTTTAAATCATATGATCAGTGCCCGTTCAGTGCCAGAAGATGGCGCTCATGACTAACCAAAACATTCCCAAAGTTCCAGATGTGTGGGCATAATACTGGAGCTTTGATGTATGGTTATTGAATCAAACACATCATTTATGATCTAATTAAACTAAATATAAAAACATCTATTGAAATAAACCAGACGCCCAAACTGAGGTGGTCTGCAATAAGCCTAAATCATTTTAGAATATGTATGTAATATAAATGACGAACTCACCATTATCAGCGCTGTACTGAGATCTGGGAGCTGTGAAATGAAGATATCATATAGTTACATGACATCTCACCTATAGCAAAAACATATATTTTTTTTTATCTGCCCTGCTCTAAATTTTGATTAAATTCCTCAAAAAAATATTCAGGGGAGATGGCCATAGAGATTTGACAGCCATCTGTTTGGTGGAACAAAGAAACAGAAAAGGAGCAAGTTGTGTAGTCAGCAAGCCCTAGGAGAAAAACAAAACATCAAAGGGGCAACAAGGCAGAAAGAGGCCAGGCATGGTTCAGGGAAGAAGGGAAAAAAATAATAATATATATATATATATACATATATATAAAACAACATACAAGCACAAAGACACACTGCACACTCTATCATGTAATCGCATAACACCGCTCGGATGGTTACAAGCCTTTGTTGCCTTTTAACCATAGCCCGTTCAGTTGTGTCCCCTCCCATCAGAGAAACAGCTTTAATGAGAGATCTTACTGCTCATAAATAAACCAGGATATGGGACACCAGCTGTGAGAGCGAGAGAGTGCGATACATACGCAGATAGATGGATGGAGATGGAGATGGAGAGTTAACAAAGTAGAATATAGAGAGCGATATCAGGAGAGAGAGAGGAGGAGAAACAAGCGCGCGGATACAGGAAGGGAGTGAAAAGAAGAAGGGAACCATTGGATAATGATGGAGACTGGCCGGTACCTGGGGCTGAAATAACAGTCCTACCACCAGTGAATCTTGGTTCTTACGAACAGAAAGCAACTCTGGTAGCTTCAGGTTTATCACATCTGGCTTGATTGCTTTTCTGGGTAGCCTAAAATGATCAGATATCCCCACAACAATGTCAGGCCACATCTGTCGTTGCTGGTGGCCTACCGCAGGTTCAGCCGCAGCTGTTCAGCTGTCTTTCCATCTCAATAAACCGCCCCGCCTGCAGCAGCCATGACCCTCTCTGACCTGCATCCACAACCTCACTTCCCCGATGACAGCAGATATTGAGGCTCGTAAAAAAGCCCTTGTGGCAGCACATATGATCACACATGTGAGGGACAAAGCCACGGCTGCACAGGCATGAACTTGCAGAAATGGAAAGAAGAAGAGACAAAGAGGGAGATGCAAAGGGGGCAGGGTGGGTCCTTACAGCCGTTGACGGTGTTGTTGTACGCCGTGGTGCCGTAGCCTGTAGTGTTGAGTGTTTCCTTGCTCCCACAACGAGAATTCCTCGCACTGCCCCAGGGGTCGTTGTCATAGGAACCAGATCTTGCTTTCATCTCCTCCTTTAGGATCATCCTCCCTATGCCACTCCCGATCTGAGAGGGAGCGAGGAATTGAGAGAGAAGGGGGAGGAAAAAAAGAAAGAGGCGTAAGGGGAAAACTGCTAATTTGATGTACAGTGAATGCAATATGGAGAAGGACGCAATTGAAGAAAAGGTGGATAGTTTAGGAACCATACCAGAAGAAGTTCATTATTTATTGCCGTTTCAAAAGGTGACTTTCTTCAACTAGATGTTGAAGAGAGAAAGAAAAATAACGAAGCTCTTACTCTTTGAAGACTGTGACTCCAACTCTCTTCATCTCCTCCTGTCGAGAAGCGTCTTCTCGGCACCCGATAGGCTGAGAGAGAAAACAGATGAAAGAGATTCCCTTGTATGAATATAGAGTTTGGAGTTGAGCGCAGTGGTAAATATGACAACACTGTTACAGGAACTGACTGTGTGTTTGGTCCAGCAAAAAATTTATAAATGCAGCTTACTAGGCAGCTTGCTCTTCTAAACTAAGTGAGATAAGACTGTTTCCTACCCCTGGGGGAGCTGCTGTACGGGTAGTAGTCAGACTCTGACTGGGAGTATGGCTCAGGAGAGTAGGTGGACAGTCTGGAGGATCGGAGGATGTCCTCGCTGGTCCTGCTTTTGGTGGCTGTGTCCACATGATTGTCTGTGAAGAAATGGATCAAGTTAGGAGAGAAAAAAAAACAAGACACAACCAAAGTAGCTAATACTTCTGGTAAGTAAATAGTTTGACGTTTTGGGAAATATGTTTATTCACTTTTTTGACGGGAGTTAGGTGAGAAGATACCACTCTCATATTTATCCTTTACATATGAAGCTAGTGCCAGGAGGAGGCTATTAGCTTAGCTTAGCATGAAGACTGGAAACAGCTAGCCTGTTGCTGTCCAAAGAAAAAAACCCAGCTTCCAGCCGCTCCTAATTAACACTTTATATCTGACTGGTTTAATCCGTAAAAACGACATGTTGTGGTTTTACAGGGTGATATGTGCCAGGCTATTTCTTGGTCGGGAGCAGTGACTTTCTGGATTCTCAGACTCCTGGAAGTCAGTGAGCCCGGATTTTTTGAATGAATTTAACAAACGAGATATAATTTGTTAATTAGCGACCAGTCTGCAAATTTTGTCAACTTTTTTTTTTTTTTTACTGCCAGCCGTTTCCCCTTGCTTCCACCCCTTATGCAAAGCTAAACCATTTATTTTCTGGCTCCAGCTTCATAATGAGTACAGATATGAGAGTCTTTTAATCTAGCTCTCAACAAAGAATCGTGAATGAGATATTTCCCAAAATGTCAAACTATCCTTATAAGGAGAAAACATGTGTTAATTAATATAGCCAGAGTACATTTACGCTACATATGCACGGTTATCATATCCGCCATTCCCTGTCAGAGGGGATCAATATTTCAGCCAGCGGCATGAAAATAACCAGCGTTAAAGTGAGTTCAGTCACTGCTCAGCCTGAGGCACACAGTCGTTGGATGAGTGGTGCGAGGCGATGATATTGATGCCACTGCACTAAAGCACAGTCAATGGGAGTCAATGGCTGTGACATGCAGTGTAATGTTAGATAGATCGCTCTTCTCTCTGTTAGCCATTAGCCATGCCAGCCCCGATCCGTGATCCATCGAATTCCTATACACATGATGCATAACACATGACAGACATTCTCATCTGTGGGACACACACTTTCAGCCCCACAACAGGGCGAGGCGCCACACACAAACACGCACGCACGCACCCACCCACGCACACACACACACACACACATTGGGAGTAAAGTTGGACAGCCGATTGAAACTTCTGTCAGAGGAAGTACGGCTGTACAGTTATGTCATTATGTGTTATGACAAACACGGAAAGAGAGACACAGACAGACATATGCAACATCTATCTAATCACTGACCGTGAGTGAAACAGCGAGAGGTGGGAAATACTTACAGGCAAGGTCACCAGGTAAAGTGAAGCAGAAGGTGGAGGGAAGTGAATAAAAGTGATTCGATGGCATAAGGAAGAGGTGAAAAGAAAAGGGAAACATTATTGGAGAGCTATTGGAGCGACAACGTGAGAGTTTTACGGAGAACAAGGACAAAGCCAAACAACAGGGATCCGATCTTTTCTAAAGGCCTACAGGAAACAAACGCGTTAACTGAGTAGTACATCACAGGCCTTGCATGCCGCACAGCAACACAAAATCAGGGACGTGCAAAGACATTTTGAGGGGCTGTTGCTCTAACACGGAAAAAGGGCACCCCCCCCCCATCTCCCCCACCTTGAGTTTAGGTGTCACTATTAGCATGTACCTGAATGGTGTAAAATATGGTAATTTAACGAACCAAAGGTCAGTTTTGAATTTGTAAATTGTTAAACATTTAAAAGATTAATGAAAAAAAACACTGTCAGTGTAAGAACAACATGTTCAAAGGTTCATTTGAAAAAAACACTTTTTTTCTGCATCTATGCCGCCTGTCTACATTAATAGTTTTGACCCCTGCAAATGCCTTGCAAAAAATGTATTGGACTGAGGGCATAGGGCATGCCTTTGTGCTCTTTTTGTTTGTTTCTTTGTTTTTTACGACTCTGGGTGAGCCCATCTCTGTGTCCCGTGGAGGCATGCATATACAAAGTAATAAAAGTGGGGATGTTATGCTGTTTTCATTTAGTCTTACTTTACCAATAATGTGCTACTTGTATTTATCCAACCACAACAGCAACAATAAAACAATTATTTTATTTTATTTCCTCCAGAGGGGCAGCTCAGCCAAACAGGACAAATAGGCTGTTGCTCGAGCAAACTTTAGCCCGGCCTTGTGCACGTCCCTGCATGTGTCCGTTGTGACTTTGGATGTACATCAATCCTGTTAAGTGGTGAAACAAGAGAAAATGATAATCAATAGCTGTTTCGGAAGACATAAAGTACAAGAAGGATCAATGTGGCTGAAGTGTGTGCAGAATGTCTGTATTCTAACAAGGCAAAGCTTAAAGGTTTTTTAATTTGCCATTTATATATATTTTTTTTATAGGCAAAAATGTGTCGTGTGAACATTATGGCCAGTGATGTACTAATTATAAAAGGGTGAAAGTGTCTATACACAGATCGACACAGTTTACTAACTCCCCCACAAGTACCAACACACACAGCACAGAAGAACATGCAGGAAAACAACAAAGACTAAACTCTCTTCCATCAAGATGACTTAAGTCTTGTGACTCTCAGCTGAAAAGCCTTCCGGTGTGATGTGACAAGGCGACAGTGTATCTCTTTCTTATCAATGTTTATACTTAAGCCCGGCAACCAGACGGCTGAAGTGCATTTCAGTTTAATCACTTGGGGGGAAAAAGGCAAAAACATAGCATCTTGTGTTAACCGTGCTGCTGTGTTATTTGACAACATAAATCCACACAATTAGGAAATCAGTCTTCCCTCTCACATACTCCCTCTGTTTTTCGACCAAAAAGCCAGCACAACAGCTGTCTCCGGATTCAAACAATTACATTTTGAGTAACGTTAAATCACACACTGACCACTGGCTAACTAGGCTAGGCTGAGTCTCCGCAGCAAATATCAATTCCAGTTATAATACATAGTTTCACACCGTGCCTTTTTCCATTGTTCTGTTCTATTCTGGTGAATTGTGTGTCCTCTGAGCCCCATGTACTCAACACTTGCCACGCCTGAGCAACCTTCACTTCACATTCAGGGTCTATTCCGGCTCCATTTGCCGACAAGAACCTGTCATGCTGTGGGAGTTGCACGCAGAGGCAGGTATGTGCTCATGCACACTGAACATTGCTCCTTTGCCTTCGGCCTCTTACTAATGCAATACGTCTAATTGATCTTTATCTTCAATTTTGAGAAGAGCTTTACAGGTCGAACTCGATTTTCTTTGTGCATTTTTAAGCACGCACTCAATCTTTTCCATTTATCTGGTTCTGCTATCAACGCCTTCAATTTCGGAGACAACTAAAGCATCAATACCAATAAAATGCTAAATCACAAGGGGCTGAAAACATCAATAGGTCAGTAAAAACATCTACATCGAGGACTCAAACACAGCATGACTACACTGACAGGAGGGCAGGCAGGCTAAGGCGGGGCTGACTACACTGTACCCGTTCTCGTATAGATGGGAGGCTTCCTGTAGATGTTGGGGTCCCCTGTGGCTGAGGAGAGAAAGAGGAGATGGAGAGGTGAAACGTGGAGGAGGGGATGCGAGTTTCTGTCGCGATGATGTCAAGGGACGAGGTGGACTGGAGGTAAAAGGGACGGTTGTAAAGGAAGGTAAAGATGCAGTATGAGGGGGAGAATGTGCAAGAGAAATTGTGTGCGGTATAAAAATACGACTTAGTCACATTTTCACACACTCTGATTCCCACGAAACTCAAAATTAATGATTTGCATTTGTGAATAATGGCTGGTGAAATCTTTCCCACGGAGTTAAAAGATCTATGCGATTGTGAGTAGTGCAATGAGGAGATGGGGAGTCCTACCTGGCACATGAAAATGTTTAGGGGGCTGGTTTGTGGTGGGTGTGCTTGACCGCTCCTCTTGGCCGTAATAAGGTGAACTCCTGCCACTCTCAGAGCCTGTAGCCAGCCACAGCCAATCACAGCAAAGGAAACATGAGCATGAAGGAAGGCCTCAACACAAGTCTCATCCATGCAGATGAAAACCCAACAGCCTAAACATTCACTTTGGCTAACTATTCCACTTGTGCAATTACAAAGGTGTTTGACTTGTCTTCCTATGACAGTAATTACAGTGTCAATGCACATGTGTAAGAGTTCAATGAAATGACAGCCAAGGAGCAACCGCAGCATATGAGATAGCCAAACTATTTTGGAGTGAAAGAGATTTTGCCCGAATGTATATCTTTTGTCACCACTGAAATTCTATGATGGCACATTTGTTAATATATACAAGTGGTGATGACATATAAATGGAAATGACAAGCAATTTGATCTCTCTTAAGGAAATAGTTCGACATTAGGGGGAATAACACGTATTTGTTTCCTTGCCGAGATTTAGATGAGAAGCTTGATTGATACAACCGGAAAAGGTTAGCTTAGCTTAGCATAAGCAAAAAACTGTAAACAGGGGGAAAAAGTTAGCCTGACTCTGTCTTAAAATGACAAAACTAGCACCTCTAAAGCTAACCAATTAATAAGTTATATGTCGTTTTTTTAAATTTGCACTAAAACGCAAGGGTGAAAACGTCAATTGCAGGACAATCTTTGGCCAGGAGCAGTAACCAGCACCTGGCAGCCTCACAATGAAGAGAGGCAAGAGAGAATATAGGCATATTCCCCAAATGTTGCACTATTCCTTAATTTAATTTCAGTCGAATCATTCCTAAAATTAAAAAAAGACTCAGCTCAGAAACTCCAATGTGCTTCAATCCTGTGCAGTGCATTTCACACTAAGCACAGCATGATTGACTTCATTTAATATTTTTTCAATAGACTGACTTCAAACTCTGACGTAAAATGCGTGACAGCGAGGAGTGAATACCACCTGACTCACCAGGGTAGGCATAGTGCTGCGGAGAGCGAGGCATAATGGGTGACATGCCTTGACGACTATACGTCGGCGAGTCAATATAACCTGGACTGGAGCACCGCCTCTGCTTTATATCCAGGCTGTCGTAGTCCTGAGGAGATAAAAAGAGACGAGGTAGAAGTGAAAAAAAGAGCAGGGGGCATTGACGAGACAAATAGCTTAGTGACAGGCCAGAATTACAACAGTTCACTTGTTTAAACTCGTCTGAAGTGCTCGGAAGAATGCATACCTGAGAATAGGGAGAGAGTGTCCCAAGTGACTGGAGAATGAGTGGAGAGAGAAGCATAGTTACCATTTATATTGTAACACAAACATTATATCTTATATAGAGCATTGAAGGATCACAAGAAAAGAGCAGACAGTCTTTTACAATCAATCCATCTTTTGTTTTATCCTACATGGGTGATTGGTGGGGTTTTCTGCATGGGACAAAGTGAGGAATACATCATTATTTTAAAGTCAATTAAAGGAATAGCTTATTCGTGTTCTTGCCAAGAATTAGATGAGAAGATGGATACCACTTTAATGTCTGTCTAAAGCTCACTAATTAACTATTTATTCTTTTGGGTTTTTTTTCGTGCACAAACAGAAATGTAAAAAAATGTCAAGTTGTGGTGTGTTTGAACTATTTCTTAGTTTTCTTTCTTTGGTGCTGGCAGGCAGACGTCTCTAACTCTCGACACAGCAAGGCTAGCTGTTTCCTCCTGTTCTGGAGTCTGCTGGCTCAAGCTTCATATTGAGCAAACAGATATGAGAGTGGTATTGTTATTCTCAAGAAACTGAATAAGCGTAATTCCAAACATGTAGAACTAATCTCTTTAGTATGGTGTATATTTAAAAAGAAATGTACCAGAAATAAAAGGTGAATTGTCTGAACATGTACTGTATGTTGACTGTATGTATGCTACAAAATATTCATAAGTACTTCAGGCTCATAATTTTCTTTGTCAAATGTCACAAAAAATTCCCAGGATTTTAAATTGAGGTAAAAAATATTTTTTTTTTATCTTGAAAATAGAGACCCTTGCTGTAATTAAAAACTGTATATTATAACTTGTTAAACTAACAAGTGTTTGCTCTGAAAACTAACTTTACCTCCAATTTTCCATTCAAATTTCCAATTTCCGAATCACATTTTACCAAATCAAAATAATCCATTCAATCAATTTATGAAAATGAAAACAATGAGCCCGACAAATACTACTGTATATGAGTTGTAATGAAGACACACACTTCTCCATACATAAACTCAGCAAAGTGTTTCTCCTGACAACTGATCGACGATGAGACCAAACATTAGTTTGGCCTGGAGTGTGTAGCAGTAGTACCTCCCCATAGCTGTACGTTTCTAGCCTGTCATCAGAGGTGAATCTGTGGTAGGGCTGGTATGAGGAGGATATGAGGTCTGGCTGTTGGACCTCGTATATGGCCTTGACCTTTGGCAGGGCAGCTAGGTCCTTATAATCTAGGATCTGATTCTTCACTCTGGCCTGGAGAGAGGACACACACATACACCCAGACAACAGCAACAAGGCACAACATCAACCACATGGACAATGCACAGTAAACAAAGTAGAATGGAAACACCACCGGTGATGGTGAGCAAGACCATGCGGCGGTGAGAGGAGTGAAAAAGCGCTGATGAAGCACACACAAGCCTGCACATGCACATACATGTGTGCCCTCATCAAAAGTACACATGTACGCTGCAGATCCTGACAGCAGCGCAAGTTGTTGACCTTCAGGAGCTCAGCATGTGTGAGGAAGAGAGAGAAGGAGAGAGAAGGAGAGAGAGAGAGAGGGAGGACGACAAGCGTGCTGACACTGCATTTCTCCCTCATCCATCACCTTAAACAGAAAGGTCATTGATTATGAGACGAGAGCAGAGCGGTGCAGGGCCGAGCATAGAGCGGTCACTCCTGCTTGCATGCAGACAACCCTTGACATGCTAATGCTGCCGACATGCAGCAGCACTCAGCAGAGCGCCAAACAGCACAGTTGGACTCTGTTCCATAAGTGGCTGAAGCCTCGTTTTGAAATGGAACTGGTCCAACTCTGCAATGCACAGAGTGACAACCTTCACATAAACTTGTTGTTTCTCCCAACTAGCCTCTCTCTCTCTCTCTATATATATATATATATAGAGAGAGAGAGGGTGCTGCAGGAATGAGTCCTAAAACCTGGAAATGAGTTCCCTTGTGTCAAAGTCAATGGGTTAGGGTTAGATGTCTGATATAAGGTCTGTGGTTAACACAAATTTAAGAGATTAACGTTTTGTTTAGACAAAATACCCTACAGGTGAAGTTTGAAGTTTTTAGGTGTCTTAAAAAAGGTGGTCGCAAACAAGTGGCAAAACGTCATCACGTCATATGCAGTTTACACGACCTGTACACAATTCAGAATATTGTAATTTTTGGGAATAAGAGTGGAATATTAGTGTGCATTTAAATAAAGTAATTTTAGCCGTTGTTCACGTGGTGGCAACAAGACACTTTATCATTTTCTCACTTCTTTTTTTACCGCTGCGCATCACTGATAACAGAGGTTAGGACACAGACGAGAGAACAGGCCAAAGGAGTGAGCAGCCTCTCAGCTCGGTGCTTAACCATTCAAGTCAATGATTAGTGCTTGTGTTTCTGGTGTAGACATTGTTCTTCCAGGGTAAGCTTGGTGGCAGGGGCAGTTAAAAGTGACTAAAAGCTGCAATTTATGAGCTACTCACGCATATAACCCTATTGGGAGAGCCTATGGAGGAGCCCGGTGGAGAGATGGAGGCCTCTGACAGGCGTCTGTGCTGTGAGGTACAAACAGACAAACAAAAAGGAGAGGGAAGAACGCACACAGTGAGGAAAATGAAATTGTTTTTATCTTAACTTTTTAATTTCAAACTCTATCTCACCCTGAGTCTCCTCTCTGCCCTCGCTGCCTGCTTGCATAATGGGTGCCACACCTCACAACCTGAAAAAGAGCGAGAGAAGAAGAGAAGCCAGATCGGCGCCGGGGTTTTCACACATGCCATGCATTTGTCTGCACGGGCAAGTACTTTGTATTGGCATCAAGTTTCACCTGTCAGGTACATTTCCTCTCCCTCTTTGAACATCAGGTTACAGCGGGAGCATCGAGCGCAGGTCGGATGGTAGTGTTTCCCTCCCGCCTGAGAGAAGGAGAGGAGAGAAGAAGAGGCGTGACTGAACATAAATTATCATCATAAAGAGTTTCACAGAGGTGATGGCTGATCTGCAAATGAGCAGGTCATTATCTCCATATGTTTTCTCACGTATATCACCTGACCACCAATGGCCCCATAATGTACCAAGACATCATTGCATAGCCTGTAAATGTTCGCCAGCTTGCGGCACTCAAATGATAGACGCCACCCATTCTACATAATTAGAGCAAAGATCCCTGTAGGTCAGTCACATGAAGAACAGTGTTGGAGGGTGTGTGTGTGTGTGTGTGTGTGTGTGCGTGACAGGGAGGGGGAAGTGGCCATGTAAGTGAAGGACACAAGAGTGCGATACATGTCCTTGGACTTTCAGAGCACCCCGAGGGACCGCATCTAAACAGGTGAAATGGACACATGAAATGATGCAGTATGATGTCACTGCGCCGGCTCCGGCCATTAATCCAGTCCGGTTCACGGCCCTTAAGTTTCTCACATGTGTCTCTGCGTCGGCCGACGTCTGAGGCGTGGCCTCCGCCCCGTCGCCTCTGCCTTCCTTACACGCCATTAGAGAGTTTCTATTTATAGAAGCGCCGCTGACATGCGGCCTGTGTCGGGGAGACCTCAACTGTTTCATCTGAACACACCCAGCACGTTGGTTTGAGTGTGTCATTTTCTGCCGCATTGACTTTCCTCGCTTTTTCATAAAACTGATGGTATCTGAGGAGGCATTCTATCCAATCCCAGCTCTCCTTATCTGTCTCAGGTTACTCTGAAAGGAAAGCCACGAGAGGATGCAACATTTTCGTCCCGTGCTTTCCGAGCAACGGAGCGTTTACCGTCTGTGGTCATACGGTATCAGTTTAACAACTGCTGTTAGCATTTCTAATGAGGCCCCCATTCTCTCCCTGGCATTAATAGTCTGCTATATTTATTGGCGAACTAAAGACACAGAGGAAGGAGAAAGAAAGAAGTGGAACTAAAGAAAGGAGGTTTTATGCTTCTCTTTTTTCCGCTTCCTGTCTTTATTTTATCCCCTTCTCCATCTATTCTATACTCATTAGACTAACAACCAGTGGCTCTGGAAAGTTGGACCGAAGAGGGGCTCTGTGGAAGCCTAATCACCAGCACAGACACTAACACAGACAGAATAGTCTGGGTTTTCAATGTAGGAGAGAAGAGAAATCAGTACGACAAGCTGAGCCAGACATGGAAATGATCCTTAGAAACAGATAAATAGATGACTTATTGGCTTCTGTGCGACGTTATTTTTCTCAACAAAAACGAAAAAACAGTTGCTGAAAACAAGAGCTATGACAAAATGTATGCAACAAGACGAATGGACGAATTAACTTAATACTGTTTTAATGTAAAGTCTTATTCAACAAGCTGCATGCCTCTGTGGCATCACAGTTTTTTAAGTTTGATTAGTTAATTAGTATAACCGCGGTCAAAGTCAGCCTCTCACGCGGAAACAAACCAGCATAAGCGGATGAATACACAGGGTGGTTAGGTCGAACAGCAAGTTCCCCCCGGATGTAGATCCCCATGCAGTTAGCTAATAAGGCTATTCCAGGGTGCTACTTTCTGGGTTTGTTTTCGATTGGACTCAGATACAAGCTTTTGATTGTATTCATTTAAAAACCATCATGAAGCTTGCTCCGATATAAGAGCAAAGTTAGCTTTAGCCATGGAGTCACAATGGCCACATTTGTGGGAAAAGTGCCAGTTTAAAATATACTGTGATGTTCCTTTCCTTGTTGATTAAAACTAGAAAAAAAATAAAAATATTCAATGAATAAAATGTGACTAAAACTAAACATTTTTTCAAAAAAACTAATACTAAATAAAAAAAATCAGTTGCCAAAATGAGCACAGTATCTGTGAAAGTACCCAGATGGAATTTATGTTACACTCATTCTAAATGAATACTGTATGCTTGGAGAGTTACTGTTCCTGGATCTGACTTTATGTGAGTCAAAACAGCTGCACTCTGCATCTTAAAGAAGCAAATCATTATGATGTAAAAAACATGACAGGAGAAAAGTAAGAGCATCATGCATTCAAGCACACACAAAACAATCAGAGAGAGAGAGGGAGAGAGAGAGAGAGAGAGAGAGAGGGAGAGAGAGACAGAGAGAGAGAGAGAGAGAGGGAGAGAGAGACAGAGAGAGAGAGAGAGACGGAGAGAGAGACAGAGAGAGAGAGAGAGACAGAGAGAGAGAGAGAAGGAAAAGAGGGAGAGAGAGGGAGAGAAGGAAAAGAGGGAGAGAGAGAGAGAGAGAGAAGGAAAAGAGGAAAAGAGGGAGAGAGAGAGAGAGAGAGAGAGAGAGAGAGAGACTCACAGATAAAGGCTGACATGTCCCCATGTCTATAAATAGCCCAGAGAGACTGACAGTCAGGAACAAAACACTTTACACCAGCCATTCTGACAAGCAAATGAGCACAGGGACAGCAAGACCCTGTGTGTGTGTGTGTGTGAGTGTGTGTGTGTGTGTGCACATGTGTGTGTCCGACAAAGTTTCACCACGTCTGTTCCTTTTCCCTAGGTCCCGACAGACAAGGCTTACCCTCCAGAGACTCTTCCGAAACATTTAATTAACACGTGCACTTTATCACTTTCATTATTTTCAAATCTGCTCCCCTCATTATTTTCCCTTCACTTCTTCCACCCCTCTGTCCGCCTCAGCTGCTCCTCCCTCCACTGTTGATCCCTTCTTCCATCCCTTTTTAAAAGCGTTTCTGCGTAAGAGCACGCAAAAGCACACATTTCTATCACAGCAGAATGTGCTTTCTGCGTCTCTCCTCCTTCCATCTTCTCCCTTCACTCCTTACCCTCTGATCTTTTTATAACTCCCTTTGCCTCTCAACTCCTGTTCTGATTCAATTGAGCTGTTTGCCTCCTGTTAGTGCAGCTAGGCCTGTGTTCTGCTCAACGGCGCTTCTAGAAGTAAAAAAGCGTTTGACCAGGCTAACGCATTGCAGCTGAATTTATATTTCGTTTAGTAAAGCGACACACAATTTTTATCAGCCGCCGATCTTAAGTCTCTCCTTCCCCAAAGCACAGCGGGGCTTAAACGGAGGAGAGGATAAAATGCGACTGCTCGACTGTGATAACGCTGATTACACTCAGTCACCAGAGTCGGCTCCCAATTTGGATTTCTGTATTACTGCGCGGAATGTGGAAATCTGGTCCAGTTCTCACCTCCAGAACCCTTCCACTGATGTATCTGCTGCAGGTCTCACATTTCACCCCGTACTGGGCGTGGTAATCCGCCTCACAGTATGGCACTCCATCCCTGCAACACAGAGAATAAAAACAACTGCTGTAGCGTGCGAAATGCACAGTTTAGCCCATCTGGCGAGCAAATGTGTATTAAAAAATGTCTTCGGAGTGAGACATTAGAATCAAAAGCTTTGAAATGTTTCTCTTTACACACTCACTTGCTGATGTACTCTCCGGTGAGGACCATGTTGCAGGTCCGACATCTGAAGCAGCTGACGTGCCACTGCTTCTCCAGCGCCAGGAGAGACTGACCCTGCTTGATCTCGGCTCTACACCCGGCACAGTCTGGAGAAAAGATAGTGTGTGATAGAGAAAGAAAAGAAGAATAGGGAAGGAGACGGGACGAGAGAAGGGTGCAGACGGAGAGAAGAGGAAAGAAGTGGAGAGGGGAAAGAGGCAAAGGAAGAGATAGACAAAGTGAGCCAAGGTGTAATTGCACATCTTTAAACACCCACTGTGCTCATAAGTGTAGTTTTCTAGCCATTTGGCACAGCCACCTCCTTAATCAATAGCCGTACTAATGTGGGATATTGCAAAGCTATGAGGCTTGTTCTCTCAACTGTAAGCACTGTTAAACATGACTGAATGCAGACAGAAAGCAAGAATCACTAAAATAGCCTCAGGGGGAAAACAGTTGGAGAAAATCCCAATCACATGAGACATGTCTGATTGTCTCACACACACACACACACACAGACACACACACACACACACTAGCACTGTATACAAGCAGACTGTAGAATTGCAGTTCCCTCAGAATGACGCCCCCGCAGGCGTTATTGACCACCACTAACAGGGCGAGAAAGAAGCAGGACAGCGCAGAGGCTGCACAATGATACATGGCTGCAGAGTGGCAAAATGCTGAAAAAGGTCAGCGCTCCATTTGTTTCCATTTGGAAGACGTTTGGCCTAGCTTAACCTTTTCTGACCCGGTCTACTGCCCCTTAGAGAAGCCTGGAGTCACAGGGAACTAATCCACTCCTGTCAGCCAAGACAAACTGTGTTTTGCAGTAAAACACTGCAGTGTATTGAGTTGAGTTCCTGCAGTCCAAATAAATCTTACCTGTCACTTGGTGGGGATGGTGCTGAGTCTATAGGACCAGGATTTCAGCCCCAGACTGTGACTGTGCACAGCTGATTTCATGTTACAGTTCTCATTTTATCAACCGAATGAATTTGGTATCAGAGGGTCTGCAAGATGGCGTGACAGAGGTTGTGACGAGACATTGTTAGAAAATAGAAATGAACCCTGAACAAGGGAGGAGAGAAAAAGGTCCCTGCACTGCTGTTGCATTTCTGGCCACACCCCAGTCTGTGTCACAGCAGCATGCTCTCTGTGATTTAGTGTTTATTTAAAGGAATAGTCATTTTGGGACATACTTTTAGTAATACAGTTTGTTGATGAGAGTTAGATTCCACTCTCATGTCCGTTCAATGTGAAGCTACAGCCAGGTTAGGTTAGAGGTTAGTTTAGTTTATAAAGACTAGAAACAGAAAACAGCTAGCCTGCTTCTGGCTGAACAAAAACAAAAACAAAAACTGTTTCTGTTTCTGATCTGGTGCTATATGAAAAAAAATCTTGGATTAGTCCAACATATAAAACCGTAAACCACAAATTCTTGTTTTTTCACTTTGTTTTTTGTGTGGATTAAACAAACAACATTTAATTAGTGAGCTTTAGAGAAGCTGGTTGGCAGATTGTGTTACAGTTTGATGAGCCATTTCTCCCCGCTTCCAGTCTTAATGCTAAATTAAGCCGACCACATCTTAAATCCCTTCTCCAGAGGATTTGTCTTAATGATATTTCATATATTTTGGGGGCATTTTTGCCTTTAATTGATATGTAATTGATAATCAGAAAGAAAAAGGATGCAGGAAGAGACTGCGGGGGAATGACATGCAACAAATGTTCCCGACCGGATGTGAACTGGGAACGTTGCAGCTTACATGGTTCTCCTCGTAACTCCTCGGTCACTGTGGAGTCTAGTTGTCATGCATTGCAAATTTACTACATTCATCAAATGTATTTTACCATAATGACAAATATGCTGTGCCAAATATGCTGTGCCATCATTGGTTTGGTCTAGGCACGAGGAGTGAGATTGCAGATATAAGCAAACGTCCGCTGAAAAAACAGTACAGCACTTTCCATTATGTTCCTTTCCCCCCAAAATAATAGTGTCGTACTGGCTAAATGGCTTTCAACCACTTTTGCAAACAGTGCATATTTTTGCATTCTTAAATACCAAAATGACACTGGAAACAGGCTGTAAAAGCCAGTGCAATACATTCAGTCTGCACTCTGCGTCCCGTCTCACAGAGTGCCTCCTCGTAAGACAGAGTGATGAACACGTACCTGGGGAGTCGTTTGGATTTCATTCTCCTGAATGGAGCGACCAGGGGAGGACAGTTACTCAGTGCCCCTCCACCATCTGTTATTACTGCACAGCCAGTGAGTGGCAGCCTGCTGTCTGTGTCCCACACTTAACAAATGATTCACTATCAATCACTATTGCTGTGTTGTGGCATCATCATTTGTCATTTTCCCGCTTAATTCTGAAAGGGTGAGGGCTACGCACCCTTCCACATATACCTTTCTGATGCCGCACGGGATGTTCAGCTCATTGTAATCATGCAGGAATATGTGACCAGATATACACTGATTACATACAATCCTCTAGTCCCTGTTTGTTTAGTGTTGACAGTAATGAATGAATGATGTGTCTGTTTGTGTTGCATAATTCTCAGCTGGCGGATCAGTGCGACAGGTCGGACCACTGATTTGACAGTCACTTGATTAGCTAAATTAGCTAAATGGGCCTTGCGGACACATCGCATTAGACTCAGCACACTGCAGCGCCTGGTGGCCCTAAACAGAGCGGACAGAGCGAGGCGGACGCCGGACTTACGGCTGGGCCCGTGGATCTTGATCGGTTCATTTGGCTTGACGAGAGTGCGAGAGCACTGCTGGCACACGCAGTCCTTTCCACTGAACGTCACTCTGTCTCCGATGGGGAAGGGTTTACTGAGGAGGGGAAGAAAATTGAGATAGGGAGGGAGAATTAGAAAACAAGCACACAATGGGAGACAGAAAAAAATTGCCTGCAGTGATTTTTAAACTGTTTGTTTACATTGCTACCAAGTGTACACACGGAAATAACAAACGGGGGCTGGCAGAAACCTGATTGGGTGACTGACAGGTCATAATCCGGTTGAGACAAGCCAAATACAGTCTGACGTCCTCTATGAACCTGAAAATACATTCGCAAACAGTCGAAGCGACGAGTTAATAGGACGCTGATTGTTGTAGGAGCACCTGGCTGCTCTGTGATTAAAGAGGCGATAATGTGACGCTGCCATGGGCTCCGAAAAGGAAACTGGCTTTCTCAGTGAGAATGAAAAGTTATTAGGGAGACAGTGCGGAGTGCATACTGATCCTAACCTCCTCTTTCTCTCTCAGTCTGTCCGCCCAGCTCGCTCTGCCTCGCTCACTCCCTACACAGCTGGTGCCACCAGGTCACAGATGTATTCACCGCTTTAACGCTAAGATTAAGAAGAGTAAATACACGAAGAGCAGCAGAGTACATGACAGCACAACAGCGTCTATGAAATTACATTTAACACATCGCGATTTCAGCTCTCTTTCCTTTTCTGCAGCATTTTTCGTAGAGACAGATTGATTTCTTTATGACTGGGGAGGATGTGAGAGTGAATGGGGAGCTAAAAGGCTTAGGGAAGGCTGTTTAAAAGACATAGACGGCAGTAATCCTTTTACTCCCCCGCCGAGGCCTGGAGCCGGAGCCAAGACCCAGAGGGAGGCTAGAGTCTCCAGCAGAGCTCGCAGTCAGCACACAGGAGTGAAGTGCATCCATGTACGCACTTAGAGATGTACAGAGGCAAGCATGTATAAAGGCTTGTGCAATATATAGCTGCAGAGGTCGTGAGCCCTCGAAAGTAAGTTTCGAGGGAGCTGTTTTACAATTGTTACTGTCTAAATATGTGTGTGTGTGGAGGGAACTGGCACATACAGTATTCTTGGTCAGCTCATTTGTGCTTTTCTATTATTCAAAAAAGGGCAACATGAATACATAGAAGAGAAAAGATGAACAAGTCAGTGCCAGCAGAGACGTTTCATCGCACAAATTATTCAACTAAGGCACCTGGTACACATTGAAAGGGACACAAGTCAATTAAAACTGATAAAGAAAACGGATCAATTCATTCAGGCTTAATTTTAATTCCACCCTTCAGTTGCCAAGGTTAACCATCTGTTTGTAAACTCAGGCATTTTCTTTCATTTGAATGAAAACTCTAAACAGAGGAAACTGGAGAAGTTTGCGTTTGACACATGAAGCCTGTTTTTCTAGGTTTGTATCTGCACTTCCGAGCATGACGGGCTGAATCTTGCATAAGTGACAGAACATAGAGATTCCTCTTCTATAGCAGTCTATAGTCCAACTCAAGGAAATGCTGTAATAGTGCAGAAGAGTGTGTTCGTCTGTGTTTGACCTTGTCTTTACCTGTGTGTTGCTCTCACTCCCTCAAGACCCTCTTGCCGTGTCAGCCTTTCTCAGCACTTTAAAAATTTACTCTGTTTACATATTTAATGCGCATTTTTTTTCTCCCTCTTTTTCCTAAACTGGCCAAAGAAGTAAAAGCTATTTCTGGCTTTAGCGACATGCCCTCTGGCTTTTATCACTGCCGTTTTCCTAAATAGCATAAGCACGGAGAAGTGAAACTTGCAATCGACCGTCATTAGAGCTGAGGCTGTGACGACATAAGAGAAAGAGAGGGATGATGATGATGAAGGCATGAAGGAAGACGATGGGATGCTGACGGTGATTAACAGCGGGAAAAGCATCACTGTAACGATGAGGATGAGGAGGGGGAGGAGGAGGAGGAGGAGGAGGAGGTGGAGAAGAAGGGGAAAAAATTACAGGAGGTATAAAAAAGAATTGTGAGCAATGTGACAGAGGGCAGACGGAGCAGGAAAGAAGAGATTCGGCCCTCGGCTTCTCGCTGTCTCCTCTAGTTGACTCCCCACACACTGACACACACACACTCACGCACACACACACACACACACACACACACACACACACACACACA
>CALSBV010010690.1:4314291-4338962 GCA_943590825.1 Bovichtus diacanthus | reverse complement strand
CACACACACACACACACACACACACACACACACACACACACAGAGACACCCCCGTGCCAGGACAGCTCCACTGACTGTCTCCAGCCAGTTGGTGTCAGTTCAGCTTTGCCCACGGCTGCTGGGCATGACCGCATGCTTATCAGCCAATGTCAAGCAGATACACAACAACAGACAAACTCTACTCTCCTGGAGGGAGGTAGGGGAAGATCGCTCTTATGTAAACACATCGAAACAGATGGGGAGTGAGGAAAATAGAGCCAAACAAACAGTGAGATTAAGGGACTTTTTAAGAATGGGGCATGAAAGAGAGAGAGAAAGGAGAGTCAAGAAGAGTGAAGTGATGAAATATAAAGAGGGAAGGAGCCAACAGGGATGCTGACTCCTACTTCGTTCAGGAGGAGCTTAACACGAACAGTGATGGAGGTCAGAGGAGAGATGGCCTACTTTTACTAAATCTAACAGCGTGAAACACCAGGTCAGCTCTCTATTTGGAATCGTGTCTCGACTAAGCAAAACGACTGACAGCTTGAGCTTTGCAATCAGACTTTTATTGACATCCAGGAGCCAAGATAAGACTGAATCATGAGCTCAATGGCGTCATTAAATGGGATATAAAGAAATGAGTCACCTCTGCGCTTCTTATTTTGAAAGATGCAACATGTGAGGCATCATTTGAGGAAGAACCGTATGGTCATGAGGCAGAAGACAGTCATGCATTTCTTGTTCGGTAACTCCACAATTCATCTCCTGTTCTCTGTCATCTCCAGGCTACTTTCATTAATGAATCAGAACTTGTGTTCTTCATCAGAGTACAAATAAAGACATGACCAAGTGATGTGTACAAGAGCGTTATGCTTAATAAGTACCACGGGTACGGGTGTACAACTAGGAGTAGGCAATAATGGATAAAATCCTTATCCATTATTGTAATATCAATATATTATGATATAATCACATTTTTCTCGAAAACATTGAGATGGAAAGAAAAAAATAGCTGTCTGCTGGATAAAATAACCAGACTGTTAGTTTGTTTTTGTAATACTGCATTTTAAAGCTGTTCGAATGAATATTTCTATATTAATGACGGATGAAACAAAGCGTATTTTAAGCAGAAAACTCTGACAGACCCATGGTACGCTTAATTTGATATTTATGGATAGCTAATACAGAATGAACAGTAAATCACTTGATGGTAGACAAAATAAATGGTATTATACCCAATGGCAGACAGAAACTACCTTGTGATCATAGTGGAGCATTTAATAGCTTAAAAAACATGATCATTTTTGTCAGGGGTTGGTGTAGACCAAAACAAAGCTAAAAGTACAGTACATTGAACAAAATAACTCCAAAACAATGATGTTGCTGTTTTATTGCCTAACTATATGTACTACTGTATATGCAGTAGAATATTGTGTGTGTGTGTGTGTGTCTGTTTGTGTGTGTGCTGGTGTACCTGCAGACACTGCAGACAAAGCACTTGGGGTGGTAAGTGCGCCCCAGAGCGGAGACCACCTCTCCCGTGATGAAGCTGTCACAGCGGTCGCAGCGTGTACCGTACAGACGCTGATAGTCTGTCGTGCAGATGTACTCGCCCTTCTTCTGGAAGAAGCCAGATCGTGCCAGATCGCAGTTACACACTGTGGAGAGAGCAGGTGAGAGAAAGTGTGAAATCAGGACATTAAAAGCACTAAAGTACACGCACTAACTTGTGGATGTCGCTTAAAATCAAATGAAATAACAAAGCACTTAGCAACATTAAGTGTTTTACAAGTCCCATTTGTCTGTTTTGCCATGTTTTGTTGCATTACACTTGAGTGTTTTGGGGTTACTTTCAGTCCTTGCTATCCGTTCGTGTGCGCACGTGTACTTATTTGCGCCGTGTGTATGTTTGTCTTCACACATGACTGCTAGGGAAGTTATTCCGCTCCAGACAGTGGTGAGCCAATTTACTCTGATGGGAATATAATGATATAATCAGCGGAATAGTCATTTTGTGCTAAACAATGTGAAGACGGAGACAAAACAACAGACCGCATGTTCCCAGCATCCTCAGAACGACTGCAGTCTCATTAAATACCAATGAGGAAGGCACCGAAATAATTTGCTGTGTTTGCACAAGGTGAGTGCTCAGTTTGTGTGTCTCTATGTTGTGTATCCTAAGCCGACAATGTATGCTACAGCTCTTTGTCATGTAACTGAGAGTAAATTCTAGTGGTGTAATCGTATAGCTCGGAGACGTTTTCACAGATCAGTGGCTGGTGTGGTTGCCGGTCTCAGGTTTCTCCCAGACTATGCGGTCCACCAACAGGAAGAGTTGACAGTTATTGTAACACCCGGCTGGAAAAAATACTATGACCTGACACACATGACACTGATACCGCATGTGTACTGTGCATACAAAGTTCTGTAAAAAGTCACCATTTAAATAGTATTATATATAGTAGTATATTCAAATGAGAATGTCTTAAAACTAGCATCAATAGAGCGTAAACGTCCACCACTGTTGAACTTCACCCTCTATAATTCTACAAGTTACCATGTAACACTGTACAACCATCATGTGATAGCTCAGCTGGTAAATACCAAGCCCCCAGGAGGATTTCCAGGATTTGTAGACAATTCTCTTTATACATTCATGGTAAAGACACATGGCCCAACCGACCAATTCTGCCCTACAGACATTTTGGAAAAATATACTTATTTGCTTGATCCGGCAGCTGGTTAGCTTAGCTTAGCATAAAGACTGGAAACAGGGGGACACAGCTAGTGGGGCAATTGTTAAAAACATCTGGCTAAAACCACAGATTGTAGTGATTAAACAACTGAGATACATGATGTTAATTAGTGAGTTTTAGAAGTGCTGGCAGGCGGATTTTGTTACCTTTTGGACAGAAGCAGGCTGTTTCCCCTGCTTCTGTCCAAATGTAACAAAATCCGTCCTACTACAGTAGTACTTACAAAGCTCACTTATTAACACGTTATATCTCGTTTGTTTGATCTGCGTTTTAGGGGGGGGTGTGTGCCAAACTGTTTCTTGGCAGGTAACAGTTACCAGGCAACCAGCAGTCGCTCCAATAAGTTACTACTCCCAGTGTTTATGCTAAACTAAACTAAGTGGCTGTTAGCAAAGACACAAGAGTTGTATCAATCTTCTCAGCTAATTTCCCATAACCTTCCCATAAACATTACTCTAATGCCACTTCCTGTGTCAAAAGATCTGCTACAGGAAAAAAAAAAAAAAAAAACATGCCCAACACACTTTCTGCCCTTCAAAAGGTGGTCCAATACAATACTCTGTACTGAACACAAAGACTTTCTCCTAAATAATTCCTAACAGATGAATGGACTATTGGTTTTCCCAGACATGAAAAGCAGATCTAAGTGTAAGCGAAGAAATCCTCAGATCCTCCTGATAAGCCTGCAGGTCATGTGAAACGGGCCATGAATTGGAAACAAGATCAGAGGCTTTAAACACAAGCTACTGGTAGATCGAGCACACACTCAAGATGCTAGATGCTACCAGGGAAGAGTACAACTCTCGTACCTGGCAGCAGTGGAGCACACATTTACTGTGTCAACAAAGACAGACAACCTGAAAGAATTATTTATTTGACCAAAGCTTGACCTAAGACACTGTATGCGTAAGACATCTCAACTCAAATTCTTTCCTAAAATTGAGGAAAAAAATCCAGCCACAATTACCCATGAATACTTTTTCTACCCAGAAGCCAAACCACTGACCATTTTCATAGCATGAACATTTTTAAATATAAACGGAAAAACTGCTAATCATGAGGTTAACAATATCAGGTCCGATTGACGATGCTAAAAAAAAGGCTTGCAACGCACTGCCAGTCAATAAAGGTCGATTGTGATGCAGTAAATAAAGCAGTTAACATATTAAATACAATACATCATTCTTGTAGTGAAATGACGCACCTTGAATACCAACAACTTGATACAACCTAATAAATGGCTTCATCTCAGCCATGTTATAGAGACTATAGAGTTGTTGCTACAGGCTGAATTTGGTTGCCTATCGCCACCAGTTTGCAGTGTATGCTGGCAGGCTGAGGGTTCACAGACACACAGACACAGACAGACGCACACACATGCACATAAACCCTTCAAAGGGGCTCATTTAATCTCAAGCTGTTTATGAGTGGAGCGTATTGACTTAATGGTGTAATAAAAGATCAATGGGCCCTCACTTAAAAACCAAACAATCTCGGCTCCCACAGGAGGACGGGAACACATAAATCCATCCCCGATGAGATGGCACTGCGCGTATGCAGAGATAGGATGATGAAATGGGACAGTGTGTATGGTGCGATATGATGATGAATCTTTATCATCGCGACAGGTCATTGGCATCAAGGCAAGGCGGGCTGCAGAAGTGCAGAGGAAGGGAGGAAAGGAAAGAATGAAGAAAAGGGGATGCATGAGGGAGACCAGAGTGAAGATTTGAAATTTGCTTGTTTATAAAAATGTCTGCAAATGTCTGCAAACCACATTTCCAGAACCACTGAACAATGGCACAGACCTTCAAAAAGTGTCCCTGCTGCATTTGAAACCAGATTTACTAAGGCTAGAAACCAGAAACCCAAATCACAGGCTATGTGATGCCTTCATGGAAAAGGGGAATGGGGGAGTAAATAGTTCCACATCTACCAAAACTCTTCATCATGGAAAATAAACCATTGTGTCTTGAGCTGGTCCATTGCATTAATTTAATAAAATTGTTTTTAATCCTCTAAACCCAAATTGAAGTAATATTCAGCGCCATTATTTTCTCTTTTTTTCTCATTTCTTTCTCCCTCTCTTGTCTGCCTCTCTCTCTGTCGAAATGATTTGCTTTTCAATCTCTACCCAGATTGATTTTCAAATGACTTGAATCTGCTCAATTAGCCTAATGCACTTCATTAGCATATGGACGCCTGACCAAATCACAGTCGGCAGCCTGAATCTGCTCAGTCTGGATTGGATAGGCTGGCTGGATGGTTCACCTGTTCTGGCCAATCATATTGTTTTCTTCTGACTGGACGATTGGCTGGATGCCTCGCAAAGGACGTCCCCCTTCCTCAGTTGCCATAGGAGACGTAAACCTTCCACAGTTGCCCTAGAGACAGCTAGGTCCCTAAGTCTGAATGATGTGGTAGTGGTGGCACATTTGGTTTTGTTGTGGCTGTGAACACCTTCGAATCAGTTTGAACTCCGCTGTGAAGGCAAAAACATTGAACTGACACATTACAATCAAGTTTTCACCTTAATGTTACAAAAACTAAATCCTCCAATCATATTTAATTTGTTCATATTTAATAAGTTTTCACGTTACCAGCAATGATAAAGTTAACTTTCTCGAAGCTTGATTTAAGGCACCGTTGGTAAATAATAAGACTATGTAAACTCCAAGAGTATTCACATGCAGTGAAGTACGTTACACATATTGTCCCTCTAACTAAGATTATGTCACAACCATAGTTTTAACTTCAAGAGACCATCTTAAAGTTCACACACACACATCCTTTATGGGTTGAAATTTTAAAAGTCCATTGGATTAGCTAAAAAATGCATAATAACAATACAGAAAATGGGTGTTTTCTCGCATTTGCAGCTGTTTATGGACACCTCGTTGCACTCAATATCCAAGTTTTAGATGTTGGCCCATTCTATAATCCTCCCAATTAGAGCCCCCATTTTTACAGCATATTTGCAAGCGGGCCCTTTACTTTTCAAGATCTCTAATTTTTAGCCGTAACCATTAACCAGAAGTTTCAAACTTCTCCCTTCACATGTTGTAGTTGCCAGCACAGTGGGTGGAGTTGGGTCAGATCGTGATGTCTGTGCTGCCGCAGAGACGTGGCTTAGCTTGGCTCCGAGATGAAAGGCTTTGGTTACATCCGCACAACCAGCACCACATGGTGTGGACACCCACTCATAAAAACAACAGCCCAATACAACCAACGTAGAACCAGCTTGGTCTGTCACACTGTCCTCTGAACGGCCTTTGGGGATTTATACTGTTGCTACTCATGGGAGAGTGCACACAGTTAGAGTGGGATATCATAATTATGTAGAATTCCCAAGTTAATAAAAAGTTTTGTTTATATGGGAACTATGTATTATTATTGGGGACATAGTCAGATTGATCATCAATTAGCTTCCTAACCAAACATAATCAGCTTTGCAAGACAAAACTACATCAAAGCCTTCATCTATTTGCACATTTTATGATCTTTCCCTGAATGGCGCTCTAATGAGAAACACTAAAGGATTCTGCCTCTTTCCTTCATATTGCTCTTTTTTGGCAACGCATGAAGTTAGCATCGAGATCATAAGTCTAGTGATTAGAGGTTAGCATGTAAGCCGGTGTCTGCAGCTGTGGTCATTAGAAGCGCACTGATTAGGCACCCACAGGGGGTCCGCGTGATTGGGTATTTATCTCCAGCCAACAGACGCAATTAAAATTCCCTTCTCAAAGTCGGCCCAGGCCGGAACCCCAAAATAGTGCTGACAACCCCGCCTCCTCCCCTTGCCTTTCTCTGTCTTTCCCTTTCAAGACTGCTTCCAAATCTTTGTGGCTCTGAGCACAAGGTCTCCACTTTATCTCAATCTGCACCCTCTTTTCTATCTACCGGTCTGCACCTCCATGCAACCTTCCCTTTCTTCCACAGAGTCTCCCTTCTTTCCCCATTTCTCCCCAAGTCTCTCTCACTGTGACTCTACCCTGACGTAATTATTCTACTGTTAGGGCTTCATAATGTGCTATTAGGTAAATGGACATGTTCTAACCTCAAAGTAGCCCCGCTGCACGTTCTATGCTAATTTCCGAGGCTTTTTTTTTTTTTTTAATAATAGGGGCAGTCACAGTTTAGCAGAGAGGCATGTCTGCAGTGGGGCAGTGACACGTTTCAGCAGGGGAGGTGCTCACCTGCTCACTCCTACATCTGTGCTATCAACATGGGGCCCAGGCTCCTCCGCCCTCCCCCTGTCCCCTGGATCTGATCCCCCTCGGACAGGAGGAAACACTTCAAGAGTAAATAATGTGTTTTCTCAAGTTGTGCCAAATCACAGGGTGGTAGAGGAGGTGGTCAGACAGACAGGAAGAGGAGTGAAAGAAAAGTCTACAGACACACTAGCAGCTTTGTGAGGCTGTGCTCGGGAATGGCGCTTTCAGCCAAATGCTAAAAAAGCATTCTAATGTTTAGCAGTTATAGTGTTTATCATGTCACAATTTTAGTTTAGTGTGTAAGCATGCCAACATGTGCTCATTAGCTCTACACAAAGTACAGCTGAGGCTAATTAAATTCCTTGTGGTCACAAACCGCGTGACATATGTTAACCTGATGATGGCACTACATGAAAAGTAAGGTTCACTAAAGTTAATACAATCTACTGGGGAACATTAATTGTTGAGATATTTCACTCTGGACCAAAGTGGCGGACTGGCCGACTGACATTGCCAGACCTAAAATCATGCCTGCTGCATGCGTGGCTAGGAAAAGAAAACCAGTAAGAAAAAACAAGACGGAGATGTGGTTGTAGAAAAGGGTAAGAGTAGAGAGAGAAAAGGAGAGACAGCTAAAGGCTAAAGCAGAGAGAAATCGTGCATGAGTGACAAGGTTCCCTCTAGCATTTGGCTGCGGTAGTTGATGGAGACAGATGGTTGCCCAGTGGAGTCCCTTCATACCAGCAGACCAGCCCCGCTGCTGAGGCCTTCAGCTTTTAACCCTCTGAGGGCCCATGAGACACTCAGCTGAGGGGAAAATAGGCGTGAATGAGATCTCAAACACACACACTGAGACAACCAAACTGCTGGGAGAGATGGGGCCATGTGACAAACAATAAAAATGCTCCACAGATCCGGCTCTATGTATAAATGTACTGATTTAGTGTGTGTGTGTGTGTGTGTTTGCAGTGGGTTTTGTCGCTTAATGATCCTCTTTATCATTCAGAAATCACTCCTTTACTGAGCCTGACAGTTACACACTTAGGGAGCTCCACCTCACCGTGGCACACACACACACACACACACACACACACACACACACACACACACACGCGTGCTCACTTAAAGACAATAGGGAGGGCGTCAGTGTGTGACAATCCCTCAGGATGGTAAATGCTTGTGAAAGACAAGCGAGGAATAATCCCTGTCATCTCTCCCAGATCCTGGAGAGTCGTCGGGGAAAAGCGTCGCTGCCTTCAGCGCTCCCTTCTCTCACCACCGGAATCTCTCCCTAGCAACCAGACATTGGCGTGGTGATTGGACCAGCGTACCAGCGGTTGCTATAGCTACAGGAAGCTCCCCGTCCCTGTAACCCCCCACTTTTTTCTCCTGTGCTCGTGTGTCTCTTTTTCTATAACCTCTCTTTCTATTTCTCTTTATTCCTCCTGCTGTTTCTCTCTTTCCCATCCCTCTCTACCCTGTGCTATCTTTCTCTCGATCTCAGCCGGTCGTTTGCCGTCAGAGAACAGAAGTACAGAACAGTAGGTCGATGTTATTACCACAGAGGTTGAGTGATGGGGGCTAATGGCATCCAAAGGGAGTCTGAACTGACTGAAAAAGGTCTGCAGAGAAAAAGACAAACATGCTGCAATTTTACAAGAGCCCTGGTGAGAATACCGGCAAGACATGGAGCATTAGCAGAGCAGTCAAGTATTTATGTAACCTGTCTGTGTAAATCTGCTATTCCCTTTAGCACTGTTTTATGAGAAAAATCAGTTTTGTTCCCGAGAATAAATAAGTACTGGGAGCAGCCTGGAAGTTTATGTGCGAATGCGTCTGTGTTTGCATCCGTATCTGTCTGCAGTTGTATATTTGTTTCTGTGCCTCTGTGTTTTCTGTGAGCCTGTGAGTTGTCTGCACGGAGAGACATGCTCACATTTTGCCTTTGCATGTGATTTATGTGAGAGTTAGCTTTTGCGCTCGTGCCACTGACAGGCTCCGCTGTTTCTGTTGGAATATAAGAGTGCCAATTATGCTTCAGAGGCGGGATGAATGTGGTCACTATGTCATTAGGCCAGTATGTACGAGTTGGCCGGTCTGCCGGTAATACAACACCACATTATCCATACTGTACAGCCCGCTGCTACACAGAGAAGTGCTACAGGATCCAGATAATACCCACAGACACACACACACACACACACACAAACACACACCCACGGCCTTCTCTGTGTCTGGAGTTGATGCATCAATCTGTGAACTGGCTTCTGTCTTCAGCATTTTCCACAGACTTTTTTCTTGAGCTGATTGCGTTGCTGCTTCTTCGTGCTATAATCAGCTGCTGTATAATGGGTTTAGCTGAGAGGTTACATGCACATGATGAGTGATCTGTTCTTCTTCTGACTAATGCATGAGAGAGGAATTATGATAATGTGTCATGAGGAAGGTAATGTGGCTTGATAAAGTGTAGGGAAAGACAAAGGGAGGATAAAATGATGGATGGGATGAATTGATTTATGTCTGCATTCTAAGTGAACGTGTGTGCTCACAAACTCCGACTGAGTGTGTCTGACTGTTTAAGACTTGCGTGATCGTGATCTATTTAGTGGGGCATAGTCAGCCCTTTTTTTGAGTAAAAAAGAGGCAGAAAAAAACAAGAAAAAACCGGAGGAGGAAAAAACGGTGAAAGATTTTGTGTCATAGTTTTCCAGAGCAAATGAAGTGACTGAGGCACACACATTATCATTGGTCAAGGTCAATAACCTCAGTACACTCGCTGATTCTCTGGAGAAAAGAAATTGGCCAGCAAAGAATGAAATTAAATGTATAAACACACCCCATCCACATAGTACATAAACACATCCGACAGAGAAGGCAATTGGCAGATGACAGCGGATTGTCACTCTGGCGCGATGGTATAATACAGTTTAGCCATTAGCCTCCAAATCGTACGCCCCACATGCCAATGTCATCCCATCCCAAGATGAGAAATTGATTTCATGCTTGGGTGGCTGTCATCAGGAAAGAAAAGGGAGAAAGTGAGAGAAAGAGGGAGAGGGGAGAAAAACCGAGAGAGAAAACAACAGAGAGATGGAAGAAAATATAGAAATACAATCTTAAGTCCTGCTGCTGAATTCACAAGCATTCAACCTCGGAAAATATACAGGGGGACTACTGAAAAGCAGAGAATAAAAGAGCAGACAACAGAGAATAGATTGAGTTTAGGAAGTTCAAAATAACATGCAACATGTGTGTGTGTGTGAGGGGGCTTTAGACACTGAACAATAAAAGCTTTAGAAAACTGCTGGCTCTGCAGAGGCCCATACAGGAGACCATATTATGGGGCAGAGATGTGAGTCTCGCCACACAATAGTGCCCCATTGCCTCATGGGATGAGGAGAGCTCTCTGGAACATGAGAGGGGATGGTTGTCTGATGGGTGTATTTAACATGATACTCGTCGATGACAGTTTTCCATTACTGTACCGGTGCTGCGAGTTGAGAGGGAAATGAAAAGGAAGAGGAGCAAGTGAGAATCAGATTGGTATTACACTCAAGTGATGATGTAATGTTTAGGCGACCCAAACAGCACCCCCATCCCCCCTCTTCTTCTCTTTTCTGCTCGCTTCCTGTGTTCACCCCCCTTTTTCTCTGGGGCACAGAATAGAGCCTTCCGATTGGTTAATAGTACCATAGAGATGCTGAGAATATCCACCAACCAGGGCCCGGGTGCCCCTTCACACCGTTACCACAGCAACCCCTCACAACCACAGCGAGCGTGCACGCATGTATGGTTGAGTGCATGTGTGTATGTGTGCACTGTATAGATGTGTTTTCATGTGTGTGTGTGTGTGACAGCTACACATAGGGAACTTGTAACAGCAGCCCTCCAATGAATAGCCTTCAGTGAGTTTATCTACTGTGTAATGCAGTTCGTACAGTCAATAAACACAACTTCTCCTCGACAACAGCCGCTGCAGAAAAGTCAAAACATCTGCTGGTGTTGTGGACTTATTTCACTCATTGTTTTCTACCTGAATATGGGATTGAATGATTTATTGAGATGAACATTTGAATGAAATGCAGTAAGTGTAAAAACATATGGAACCGTATTACACCTTCTATGAAAAATAAAATGAAACAAACAGTACAAACAAATTATCTGGAATAATCTGTAAAAAAAAAAGACAATTTATAAAGACATGTGCTCAAATGTGCAATATGTCAAGATACATAGGAAATTGTGCCTATTTAGGGAAAAATGACATTTCTATTAAACTGAAATAATTTAAATAACTATTAAATTATTGCAATCATCTCCTTTAATGGTGAGAATTTGATGCAAAATATAAGCTTTTGGGTTCTAAATAATAGGTCTTCTTGTTTATTTTTATTTTCATGGAGTAAATAAGTATGACATTTACATAGAACAGTGCCAGATCTGGCCTATATTTACTAACGTAAATGGTCGTATCATGTTGCATTTCTCACAACCTGTCTATTTAACGTACTGTAAATATTTACTTAATAAATGTTTAGTGTACTTAAACCAGAAAACCCTAATGCCTTATACAACTAAGCCAGTATGACAGAATGTCAACAAAACTCAGTTGAGCTCATGAGAAATATGATGGCTAGTGAACAAAAGGGGGAGAGATTTGTGTCAGGTGTCGATTATGTCAGATTAGCCAATAATTATGCAAAAATGGTTGTGATTAAATGACTGCAAAGTACACATTTCCTCTTAATCTATGTGGTTGTTTTTTTTCAAAGTCATCTGCAAATGACTGAAAGTAACCATGACTGACTGTCTTTGCTTTAGAAATGGTATTATTAACATAAAAATTAGTACACTCGCTCCAGGCTGTACAGCTGCATGACAAATACAATTCCTCGGTTCTGTGATTTCTGATTTTTCTCATGCACAAATGCTTAACTGTCATAAACCCCTTTCAGACCTGAATCTAACTGTACAAATGAGAAATTATTTTCGCAGTCTTGCTCAGCTGAAGAAAAAAAACAAAACATATTGGGCTGTAGAGAAGCCTGCAGAATTCTACAGTATATATATATATATATATATTTATTTATTTTTTATTTATTTTTTTTTTTCTAATAAATTACCTAGATTTAGCCTAAATTCTTAAAGCAATTGTTTGACTATATCTGGCCTGGGCGTGTATTTCCCAAAATATAAATCTATTACTTCAAACAGATAAATAAATTATTTTTAAAACATTATACACACACATCCCTGTTATAAGATGAAGTGAGGATGTCACCACTGGTCCTCAACGCTCACCTGTAGCACTGCAAAGCTCATTGACACAGTTTCATTAGACTACATGCGTACAACCGAAAGAAAATCCTATCCAAGTTGGCAGCACAATAACAAGCTACATTAGCAGGAGCCTTAGTCCCCTGCAAGGCACCTGTGATCCGTTCCAATCCCCACCATGGGCTAATAGTAGCACTCAGCATGAACACTAAGAGATGGATAAAGACTGAGTGTGTCAATGTGTGTGTGTGGGTGTGTGTATGGAAGGTAAGGATGTGATCAAGATAGATGTCTTGTTTCTAGTCTGCTGGTATCCAATCTTATTTAATTTTAGCAACATTTATGACCAGGGCACCCACGTCTGGAGACTGTACGACAGCACCTGTCTGAGTGATCAGCTGTTTGTGTACTCTAATACTTGCTGTGTTGTGTTGTTATGGATCATGTTTCCATGTCTTACCGGTGCAGGTGAAACACTTGACATGAAAGTGGGTGTCTTGTACCCGCACCACCTCTCCTTTGCATACTTCCCGACATCGCTGGCACCGGATTGGTTCAGAACTTCGTTCACTGCCCGCAGAGCCTTGGTGATAAGCTGCAGAAGACAAAAGGACACACATTTAATATTATATTTAAGTGTTTAACTAAACAATTTTGAAGCTAGACTAGCCAGACTTGCTCATCTTTGCAGTTTACAGAATGTTACAGCAGACAAACACGCTGTTTAATCAATTTCTCACATTTTTGCTCTCCTATTTTTGGTATTAGAGAGAGTAAAAAAAAAAAAAACAAGAGCTTACTAAAGAAACTAGAGCTTACTAAATTGATAGAGCTCCATGTACACTGCCTCAACTTCAAAATCAAAAACTTGACCGGCCCGTTGTGGTTTTCTAAGCTATGAATGGACAATCATAGCAATTTCACCTCAAAGTTAGGCTACTAGTGTACAATGAAAATAAAATTGGACAATCACATAGCCTGATAACAATATAGCATATTGCCTACTAATGGAATTAGATATTGGCATTGTCGATCAGATAGATGTGACCCCAACAAACCATAATCAACATTTCTGTGTCTCCAGCCACTTTAATGGACATAATAGCATTGTATTAATTCAAAAGCCTTATTGATTTCAGCATTAAGTTCAACAAAACTGCTTTACATATTCAAAGGTTTCTCCACTGTACTTCATGCAGCAATCCATCACCGGAACTGCTCTGAGACTGAGTACATTGTACTACTGCGTGCAGTTCACACAATAGGATCAGTGTGTAGCTCTGTCAACACTTGTTCTGAAGCTGTGAGGTCTGACACCTATGTAAGCCGGGTAAGCTCCAAGCTTTCTCTCCCACTGTCTCTATTTTTCACATAATCATACAGGCTGACACACACACACTCACGCACACACACACACACTGCTGCGTCAGGTTAGAAAGTGGATGGATCCACTTACCTCATCATGCATTAGCTTAGCCTACATGTCAGACTCCTGCAAGCCCGATATTTAACATTGTCAGGAAAGCAAGGTCTCACATAGGCTATACAGCCTCAACAGAAATGGAATAAATGCTGTCACAACCAAAAAGGTCACATTGTTAGATTCATTTGATCTTAAAAGAGTGAGGAAAATGAATTTATCTAAGACTCTTATTATGCTCCATCTTCCTTAAGGAGCATCTGAGTAGTCCTACCCTCTGTGGGAGGGGGTATGAGGGGTAACCAGCAGGCATGTCTACCTGAGTAGCTGACTGAAGGACTTTGCTGCTTCAGTCAGAGCAGCATCAGCATATGGGCTGGCATGACAGAGACACTGATTCCATTTCATTGGATGAATCCTGAAGGACTCGCAGCACTTAAAAAGTCGAAACAGTCTTGCACGCTTCAAAGCCTGAGCACCCTTAGCACGCTCCAAGTTTGACAGTAAATGTATAATGTACCATATGTGTACTGAGTGTGAGGGTATACATACATCCAATGGGTGCATGACAGAGTGAATGCAGTGCTGTACTTTATTTTCCTGTTCGGGACAGAAGTGTGGGCACTGGAAATATGCAATCATGATTAATTCCCACTCCCAATCTCCCACACTCAAGTCTCTGTTAGTTCATTGTTTCCCTCACAATGCCTGCAGCACCACTGGGACCCACTACCCTGCCTCATAAGTGCCCAGCCACTGGTTTAAATAATGACACTCCCTTGGAAGTGGGTTTTTGTATATGTGCGTGTGTGCGGCCAGGAAAAGGGAGGCAGTCTTTTTTTTTGTCCTAAAACCAAATGAGCAATCCAGTGTGAATGAGAGTTAATGGGAACAAATAGCAGTACATGCACGAGTATGTGCCAACACCTACTGGACCACAGCACATTTATTTACAACGCTGACCTCCTGAAATATGTCCAAAACACATCTCCGTCACAGCATAACCTCCTCTGCTTTTGCAGCCCAGCCAGGACAATTTATATAAAATAAACCACATACTGTACTGAGCAAGGTGCTGAATTGACATTATCAACAAATACCTAAACTAAAAAGGCAGAGGCGTGGCAAATAGCAAAGATTCCTGTAAATTTTCAACAATGTTTTAAGGAATGAGACCACTTGATGAACTTGTTGAATGTGCATGCTGAAAAGGCTGCAGCTATGCAGAGAATTCAGGTACACAATCAGCTCAGGAGCTGAAGCATTACATAACTCTGTCTAATTGTGTCACGGCATTCATTCTCATTGAACGCTGCCACGCTCCCCCCTTCTAAACCCATTAAAGAGCTCTCAAACAACCCTCCATCCCATGCTGAGGTGGTGAGTCAGTCTTCTAATTATAGTCACTGGACTACAGGTGTAATCCACTGACTCCAAATCAGTGGTGACTGCCCCAGAGGAAAAAACAGACAGGTGATAAAAAACAGGGCCAGGGTCAGAGAGGCCAACAGCATCCCAAGGAACCAAGAGGCTGCTATTCCTGCCACTGACCTGCCAGCCCCAGGGAAGAAGATGCTGCCAGCTCAGTCACAAGGGATGCTGGGAGATCAGTGGTGACAAGTGAGCGGAGCGAAGAATGGGGAAAAGAATCAAAGAGAAGCAAAATATACTATACTTTTTATAGTTGACTTTGTAGTTAGTAACATACCCCTCATAATCCTACTATAGATCCATTTCTAACACGCACATCTTCAGTTGTCACCAAACCAACCAGCAACCAGCAACGCTAAAAGCTGAAGCCACTCCAGTAGTTTGGCCAATGGCTGCAAGATGACAGCTTCAAGAAATCCCTGTATTGAAGTGACAGGGAAAACCCCAAAACTCTTCTCTTTAAATACATCACATAGTGTCTACAAGATCATGAGGTTTCAATCACATGTGTCTTAGAGGCAAGTTTGAAACTTTTTCTTTCTTTTTTTTAAATCCCGTAATAACCTCAGATCCATCTAGAGCTTGGAGTAAACTCAAATTGACGCTTCACAACATTTCTTCAGGTATCGAGTGAAAAGAATCATATCTACATTTACTACATTCATGTTTTTCTAGTTGTTCTGTATTTCAAAACCAGCACTCAACACCATGCCTTCCCCGTCTGTATTCTAATGCAGCCAATGAACAGGTGTCTCCCTGCCATCCCCCATCCCCCCTCTCGTTATCCCCCTTCGTCTCTGTCAGGACCTTGGCCAGGAGCAATCATCAGAGCAACGATGGTGTCCAGTGGTATCACAAACATACTGTCACTCTATGGAGAGCGAGAAAGGTCAGACTGTTGCTGACACTTTGAAATTATCACTCAATCCCACCAGAGGCCAAGGTCATGGAGACACGAACCTTGAGGACAATACATACAATATAGCCACAATGCTTGGCTGAATGAGTCTCCTTTTTACTCCATTCACACAGATGACATTTTTGAAAAGATCTTAGAGTTTGCAGATTAAATGGCACCTGAATGTTTTCACACAGTTTTCATTATTTCCTTCCCACAAGGGCTTTAACTGTCCTACAAACAGTACCAGTGTATAACCACAATGACTGCAGCTGCAAAGTAAAAACAACTGATTTTATGTTGAACTGTAAATACATACCAGTTGTACATGACTGTGTACTATGAATATTCATGTGTGCACCCCAGCATCTGTGTTTGCATCTGCGCAGCTTTCTCCCACCTTTGTTCTCTGTGTTATTGAACTAAGGCGTCTGGCAGGAGGAGTGATAAATGGTGTTTGGCTCTGGTTTGGACTGCTCACCAGATGAGGCAGAAGAGCAGGAATCATATATGATATAGCTCCCCTCCCTGCCTACCCTTGTTCTGTCTCATTCCTCCCATAAAGCAGGAAAAACACAACTGACATCGAAACAGCACAGGAAATATCCATCGTTTAATCCAGTACTGTCCTGTGTATCTACACATTTATTTATCTTTTTTTCTTCTAGAAGCAGGGCCTAAGTAGGTTACTGTCTGTCAGTGGGTTATTTTACCATTATCTCCATAAATACACTTTGGTCCAGACCAAATTTAACAAGGATATTCATGTTTCCCAGAGGATTCTCTGACATTTGCCTTTTACCATCATGAAGCCAAAATCTCCCTTTGACAAACGCTTTGATCCATGACAAGGTATCTGGAAAACACTGGGTTTTAATGAACCTTGCTGCACATACTGGGGTCGGCGAAGGATGAATCCATGCACTGTCGGGGATTGACTCTTTTTTCTTCTATTGCCACCATCGGGTCAAAGCAATATTTTAAAGAATTACAATGAGTTCAGTTCAACGCATTTCCAGTCAGTCATTGATGCCACACATTGAGCTGACGCGAAGTTAAGTTTGTACCGAATCAGGTTGTTTCAAGACCTTTCTTGAATAAAATGTCATTCCTTGACATAAGTTGATCAAACTGCTTGATTATAGTGCACTTTGAGATATTGAGACATCTCTGTAAAATCCTTAAAAGAAGTGAAATCATTTTAACAACCAATTAATAGAACGTCACGTGTCTTCCACAGGCACATGGCATGGTAACATGCTCGCAACGACAACGTTAACATACTGATATTTAGCGGGACACCATGTTCCTTGTCTCAGCTAAGCGTGTTAGAACGCTTACTCTAACTAAACACCGTGCAGCTGAAGCTGATGGGAATAACATTAGTGTTGCAGGTATTTAGTAATTTACAGTATGAATCAAATGGTGGCAACTAGATGAAAAGTCGGGGGATCCCTCAAATCATTAGACGATTCATGGTCCGGTAAACTTTTTAATTCATCTATTCAATTTTGGGCCGATCCATCAAGTAGATGTTGGGATATTTCACAAGAAAAGAGAGCAGCTGGTGGCGCAGGATGAAAAGTCAGAGGATCACCATTGTCATTATGACTCATCCTCTGGGAATATCTGTAGGAAATTGCATGACAATCCATCCTACCGTTGTTGAGATATTTTAGTCTACTCTGGACCAAAGTGGAGGACTGAACGACCGACAGACCAACATTGCCATTCAAGGAGCAACACTGCTAGCGTGGATAAAAAGACGATACATGAAACAACATAGCTCAGCAACTTGGACAATACTTCCATGGAGATTGCACTTAGAGCTGCCGTTGATTTCTATACTCATCATGCATTCAAACCATATGTCTTAATCATTAGGTTGCATGAGATGCTGACACGCTTTTTGAAGTTAAGACACCCAAATGGGAATGCCTTTCAGATGTATTTTTTCTGATACCTGAGAACTCTCTGCTATATAGAGAGAAAGAGAGGGAATGAGAGAGGCGTCAGTGCTGCCTGTGATGTATGGCTCTGCAGACCGCCTCAGGTCCCTGAGCTCAATGATCACTATATTGATCAACATGTGTTTTATCGCTCCCCTGAAACACACATACTGTACATACACTGCATCTCAGAAATGGCCTTATTTGTCAGTTCGATTACATTTTGCAAAACTGCATCTCTACTCTGCGTGAATATTTCTTAGTGTGCATATAGTATATCTTAAGTATGCGAAACCAAGGTCCTTTCCACAAGAAACCAACCTGCTACACTCACAGTCCTGACTGCCAGCCAGGCAGAAAATAGGAGTCCGAGCAGACACACAGACACACACATTCACACACATTCACGCAAAACCCAGTGACCATGAGAGATAGAAGGCCGAGAAGATGAAGACGGACAGTCAGAGCTGTGTGTAATTACTCTGTGTGTGTCGATGGCCTCTGGGCTATCACACCCAATGCAGCGGAAAACACTGCACACAGCACGGCCTAACAGGCCCATTCACGTCCGGACCTTGAGAGTGTTGAGAGTAGAGGGGAGCATATGTTTGACTGACTGGAGGGGTGGGAGTGAGGGAGAGGAGAGGAGAGGGGAGGGGAGGAGAGGGGAGCGGAGGAGAGGAGAGGAGAGGAGAGGAGAGGAGAGGAGAGCTGGTCTTTTCCTCAGCCCTGACGCCTGTTGTGTTTTTATGCTTCAAGCCAGACACATGTCACACCAACGTCCGCCTGCTGTGACATTGCTGTCACACGCACACGGCTAAAAATGCAGACGCACACAGGTTTACACATACTCACAGGCAAACGTAATACCACAGGTTGACATGTTGTTGATGTGTGTGTTTGCCTGCATTTCCTGCACAAGCACATGCTTTTAAATCAGGAGAGCTTGTGACAGCTCTCCACATGCTGCCTACACGCGCTCCTCCCCCTACTGTGTCAGCTGAGAGAAAGCATTTTGAAGCTTCACAAAAGAATGCTACACATTTTCTAGGGGGGAAGGGGGGAAGCGAGGAAGCTGCGTCACCACTCCCGGCACGCACGGCACGGGAACTGGGAGTCAAGGCAAGCCTCGGTACCAGTGGGTTAAGAGCACTGGATGAATAATGTAGTGGCACACAATGACATGGCTAGATTATGAATGATGCAGTAATACCCGGTTCCTCCTGTAGACACTGAGGACAGGGGAGGGAGGACAGGAAGCACGTGATGCCAGCAGTTCGGCGAGCACATGGTGAACATCAATATCAACTGGCCTCACTGACAGCACTGGGACTCTTAAAAAAAGTCTTCCAAGCCTTGTCAATCAATCAATCAGGGATAACTTGTAAACAACAAAGCGGAGGCACACATACAGGCGGGCACATGCTCACACAGCTGACCAGCCAGGCCCTACAGGGGAAAGCCCTGATTCAGCTGACAGAGGATCAGGGTCACAGTCAGCTGATACAAGGTCAGTTTAGCATCATGGCAGGCCCCGGGCCGGTGTAGCGTCAGTATGACAGAAGCCCTCAGGCTAACAGGCTTATTTGGCATGCGCTGCATCACAGTGAACTAAACTCTAAGAGACCAGGTCAGAAACCTCAAGGCTCCAGGGTTTCCTGCTTCTGCAACGACTGTGTTCGAAGACAAGTGGACTTTTACGAAGAGGTCTACAGCTGAAATCCCGGGTGGTCTCCACGAGAGAGATCAAGCTGCTGGTGGCGAAGAGGACAAGGAAGGAGAGAAGAAGATGGAAGAGGAGTGACAGAGGAGGGGTCAGACATTGGGAGGGACCAAGCAACAGCTGTTATGTGGATGTAGAATCCTAAAAATGCTCCTCTATGGATGAACTCTGGGCAAATGCTACTTTGACCTCCAGATATACTGAGCTCGCCTTACCACTCCAAACCTGTTCCAAGTCTATAATAGGGGCTTGGTACACACACTATAATCAGAGCATCAATTTTATAATAAAATTCCTGAATGTACATGAACATTACAATTTAATATAGCAATGAAATCTAATAGTATGGTATATTGAGCTGAAGTGGAAATACATGGGTTAAACCTTGATTTTCATATTATTTTGCCACTTTCTGTGGTCTCTTCCATCACATACAGGCTACTATTGTTCAATGGTAGTTCTTCGCTCTGCTCTCACATATAGGTCCTTGCGCTGAGGGAGATAAAGTGGAGAGATAAAGCGCGCAAGAATGGACTTACCACTGGAACTCATGATGCCCAATGTTGTTCTTATCTGAAACAAAGCGTCTTCGTCGAGGATAATCCCATAAAGCAATAGGAAATCTTCACGGAGCAGTTTACTCCTTCCAAATTGGGTTAATTAAAAATGAACATCAAGTGAACGTAAATGATGCTCCTCACTCTCCACAACACTGCTTCCTGTCCAATTTCTGAGAAGGTGGACAGAGAGGTACAAAAATGTATAATAAAAGAAAAAATAACGCGAAGATATTTCCAGTGGTTATAAAATCCAAAATAAAGCTCCTGCTCTTGCTGAGTGCTAATGTCGGCGGTGTGTTTTCTTTTTTTAAAAGAGAAACAGGCGGCCAGTTAACGCACAATGCTGCTCAGTCGGATTCCACCTTCATATTTTCGCTCCTGGCTGATTCCAGCTCCGCCGCGCTCTCCCTGGCGGTGCACTGCTGCCGACACCGCGCGCCTCTCACGCGCTGTCCACACAGACACAGCAGACATGTTCCGGCCTTTCCTTTCAAAATAAATGAAACAAGTGGGTCTCATGACAGTGGCCGTCACTTTCTTATGTCTCTAAGCATTCACATTACTACAGACACGGGTTGCTCCTTAATTTACACTTTCATTAGGTAAAAAAAAAATATATATCCAGAGTTTCATGTGTTATTGGGCCTGAGGGTCATTAAAAATAATAAAACCAAACCCCTTAAAAAGCCTTAATTTATACAGCTCTTACACATAAGATTAGGTTGCTTTTAAGGGCTACGTGCTTTTCAGTTAATCAACACATTAGTTTGGAAAATGTAGAAATCCATTAATTATTAATTGAATGTGTTGTTAAGGTAGCCTATGTAAAGGATTCTCAAAAAGGCAGAAATAAACCTCTAAAAACACCCCTTTCAAATGCAGTAGATCTGAAGAGGTACATAGCATTCCTCGGGTCCATTTATAAATGCTCAGTTTAAAATGTTATTAATGGATTAAGCGTGTGAAATTCAAAACAATGGTTATACTACTGTTGTTAATTTCCACTACAAAGCAAATCTGCATTGAAACACCAGCTCAATCCGTTGGACAGTTTATGAAATGATAGCACTTTAGCTGTCATAATATGTCTTTGTATGAAAGTGTCAATAAGCAGACTACTTGATGTCTCTTGGATCTTGAGGCCAAGTCGCTATTAACACATTTTTATAATTTTATTGTGAAAGTAAAGCTGCATAATTTCCGGTATTGCTCTGCCTCTCTATGGGTGATTTGACTAAACTCTCTTCATTATCCTGGGTTAAGCGACGTCACTCTGTGCTGCTGTGGACTCTTTGGGGACACTATAGCCTACATCACACTGCAAAGTGTCCAAAAGTCATTAGTCTCACTCTTAATACATTTTTCACACGAGGTGAGCTAGAGATTCTCCAAAGCATTTAAAATGAATAGAATAATTAATCAAGCCAGTGTCATTTGAAACTGGGCAGAATACACAGTTACTAATCACATTAGTAACCTTTGAAGAGAACAAAACAATTATTCAAACCAATTGATTTAAATATTCTGGAGATCCTTTATCAAACTGAGACTTGTTTGCTGTTTTTTTTTTTTTTTTTTGCACTGCTAGGCTGGTCTTGTTGCTAAAACTGCTATGACACCGCCCTCTTCTGGAAAATCGACGTAAGCAAATCAGTTAATCGGATTATTTACGGTCGAGCTGTTGATGAGGGGAGGAGGTTAATTGTGATGCTGCTGACCGATTTACTATACTGTGTTGGGCTGTAGAATCACAGTAATTACATTATAGTAACTGGCCTGTAAAGGTTTTACCAGACGGTCTTAGTTGGTCCCAACACATGATTGATAACAGAACGTGCATTCTGCCTCAGTGTTGTGTTTGCATTCAATAGGTTTAGTTGGTGTCAATCTGGAACGACCTCCATTTGATGGTGAAATGCCAAGTCTGTCATTCGTCACATCAAATCACGTTTAAAAGCAATTGAAGTTGGTCAAATGCAACGAAAATCAATGACCCGGCAAATTAAAAGACTTATGAACACATACAGATAAAACAACAGGCAAACGTAAAAAAAACAAAAAAAAACAGAAGAAAACATGGTCTTTGCAGGCGCCATGTGTAAATGTGTGGGATCTGTTTTTATTAAAGCAGCCGACTGCCTTGTCCCATGTCCTGAGGAAGCCCTGGTTCTAAATCCTGGAGGAAGCTGGACAATGGGGGGATGTGAGAGGCGCCCCTCTCTCTCTCTCTCTCTCTCTCTCTCTCTCCCTCTCTCTCTCTCTCTCTCTCTCTCTCTCTCTCTCTTTTTTTTATGCTGCCTGGCACAGTCTTACCTCTTTGGTTCTGGAGCTCAGTGGTCGTACAAGATGTTCTCTCTTTGTCCTTTAATCTGCTTTACTCCCTCACGCACTTTGGTTCTCAGGTTCAACAGGGAGCATTGTAAAACTATAGTGTGGATTTCACTGAAAGAGAAGTGGATTATAAATGATTTAAAAAAAAAAACTATTAAAAAATCCTTTCATTATAGGGTGCCCTGCTGGCACAGAGAGCAAAAGTTTGTACTGCGTAGCGTCAGTGTCCTAAATTTGAATCTTTGTTGATCTTGCTGTTCAAACTAAATCTGAGTGTACCAGATTTTGTGTGCATATGCTTATCATATTTCTTGGAAGGTAAATCAAATATAACACGCCACATGAAGAGTATCTTGGATCCCAGTGATTTCATATGTTTATATTTTACTACAGTATGTTTACTGACCTGGTCCAAATCAACGCTGGTTATGGTCACAGTGGATAATGATGATAGTGATAAATGAGCCATATTTTTCAGGGTGTGTGTACGTGGGTGTGTGTTTGTGGGTGTGACACTATGTGGTTGCCCTGTGGGCCTGACGTGTGCCGGGTGCTGATTGTGCTCTTGTGTCAGTCCTGCGCTGTACTTTTGTCCTCCATACTGATAGGGCACAAAAACAGGAAGCTGGCCTTCCTGCGCACTTAAGGCAGCGGGGCAGGAGGCCGTCGGGTCAACACAGTATTGTCACTGACTGTAAAGGTGCCAGTGCCCCCTGATTGACAGTAAAAGCAAACATCTCCTGATACTTGTTATTACTGGAAAAAACCTGCATGATGACAGCCTTTCTGATGGAAACAGTTTCCTCAAGCCTTTCTGATGGAAACAGTTTCCTCAAGCAGTATAAAACAGCAACACCAAGCACAATTTATACTTTTTATAAGCTGCAAAACACGTGACGGAGATCATGTTGTTGTTGCAGTTCAGTACTAATGTATTGCCACATTGTTTGGCCTATAATCATCCACTCAGTGTTTTTCTATCAGAGGTAATGTGTCTTTTGTTCGTTACCCTCGGGCCAAGTGTCAACTATCAGTAGCAATGATCAGCAGTATGCTGCATTCTTCACTAATCCTCTCAATCCTTGCCCTTTGTCCAATCACATGGACAGGGTAAAGTGCGCGCGCACACACACACACATACACACACACCCATGCAATCTGCCATTCACCCTGTAACACTATGCTGATATCTCCACCCATTCCTGTCCATTTCTAATTTGTTGCTATTCAATACAGGCTCAATCCCTCTTTTTCTCTGCCTCATAACAACATACACACACACACACACACACACACACACACACACACACACACACACACACACACACACACAAAAACACACTTTTGCAAACAGAGCAGAATAAATGGTCTGTGTCCCGCAGCCTTGCATAGACAATTGCACGATCACATGTGCAGTGCGGGGCTGATATTCTGTGTTCAGGGTGACTTTGTCATGGTGCGCTGGGGGCTGGGGGATACACAATCAGTTCCAGAGTTTATATTTAACTAAGCAGGCAGAAAAAAAACACAAGGAACCAAAACAACGCTGGCCTGGGGATTATTATCTCCCCAAACACAGATAGAGATGGAGTTGACCCAGAAAATGAAAAAGTGTCAATGATAGGGAGAGGTCACTGTTATTGTACACAAGGGGACATTCTTCACATTTCCAGCCATTACAGTGGAATGCTGCCAGTGTGGTTTATAGGGAAGGATCTGCATCTCTGGAATGAAGATGAGTGATTTCTCAGGTATGGACAAACCAGATGATTGATTGTGTCTTTCTTTTTGCTCTTGTCATCTTCTCGGGCGCGTCAAACCAAACTTGTGCGACTGGTGTTGTAGAATGAGGAAATAGTCTGACTCTAAATGGGAAGTAGTGTCACATAATTGTCACATAGAGGTGGAGCCAGAGTTAAATAGCTTTTAAGATAGATTAAAATACAATTATAACATGCCCTATTTTTACTGGTTGAGTCTCTTTTTAGGCTTTGCAAATTTTAACTGAAAGAGGAAGAGCATGTGTGGGTATGTGTGTGTGTGTGTGTGTGTGTGTGTGTGTGTATAGGGATAGGGGTGAGTAAGAGAGAGAGAGAGAGAGAGAGAGAGAGAGAGAGAGAGAGAGAGAGA
>CALSBV010010690.1:4244393-4314281 GCA_943590825.1 Bovichtus diacanthus | reverse complement strand
AGAGAGAGAGAGAGAGAGAGAGAGAGAGAGAGAGAGAGAGAGAGAGAAGGTGGAGGCTGTGCCCTTGTCCCAAAGAAATCATGGGAGGAGTTAACAGCAAAACTTCCTCAGTCAGTGTGACATGCCGTCTGGGATAGCCTCTAGCGCTCAAACGCACACACACGCACTTACTTTCTTTTTCTGCTTCTCCTCTCCTATGCTTTTGGGCTGACAGCGGAGAATGACAGCTGTTTCGCCAGCTGTCATGAGATGAAATTCGCCAGTTAAATGGTGAAACCACACACACACACACACACACACACATACACAAAGATACATAGGTACACACACATTCTGCCACGCACATGAGGAATGAATTGAGAGGGGAGAGCTGGCAAGAACACAGAGGTAAGAGTTGTTTTTTTCTACTTTCTGCTCTGTAAGTCTTACTGTGTCATAAACGTTCCTCTGTTTAGCAGGTTTAACACTGCTGCACTTTGTGCTTAGTCACATAACCATAAAGTTGCTGTCAGTCAGTGTTTATGATGGACAGTGAAGCTGATATTTAGTGATCGCAGGTCCTTATTCTGTTTGTGCTTGATAATGAATGTCTGAAGTCTTCTTCTGTCTTTGTTCTATTCGTTATACTTCCACACTGTTTGTTTCAGTGTTGTACAAATGCCACTATGCAACAGTGTGGGAATCTCCCTGCATGGAGATCTGTCCGAGACACACAGGCATGTGAGTGAGCTAACAGGGGGTGAGTCTAAACTTAGACTCCATAACCCCTGTCTCATATTCCTCCCTGCTAATTCCTGTACCACATTTTCCAAATCTACAAACCCCGATTGTACACAGACACAGTCACAGTCACAAACGCCTCAGAAGAACCCCTGCTTGTCATGCATTTGAACACAGCCAGACACTGCTGACACCATATGTTTCTCATTAGGTTGAATGCTATTGTCACGTACTGCAGTGTCACTATTGCAGTCCAGGCTTTTGCTGTGGTTTCAGACTGTATGGAGAACCAGAAATACTTTATTGATCACAGTTGCTCCCATTCTAGAATAGAAATTACAGTAATTCTAATAAAATTAGTAGTAAGAAATAAGTATGTAAAAAAAATTGCATTATAGTACAATATATAACAACAATAATTAACAATAATAAATGTAGGAAAATAAAAATAAGAAATATGTATAATATGTATATGTAATATTGCAGTATATATATATATATATATACTGCAATATTTAACAACAGTGTAAATGATATTAACGCTGAAAAGAAACACTATAAAAAGGGTTTCAAAAAATAAGGTCTTAATCGGTAATAAAATGTCTTAAATCAATCTTACAAATGCTAAGACAGAAGTAGGATGTTATGAATGTTTTTCTCTACGTTACATTGTAAAATGTCAAAATAATTAATAACATCTATTTTAAAAAAAAGAAAAGATAACCAAATCCAAAAAAGTTGGTCTTAAATTTGCTTCCAAGTTGCTTTAAAAAAGTTTTAAAAAGTCTTAAACCTAACCTGCCTTTAGCTGTAGGAACCCTTATAAACTAATGTACTGTATGTACTCATTGGACTTAATACATACTGTGTTTTTGACCTAACATGACTTTAATCATATGTGTACTGTTTATATGAGACTTTAGTTAGGATGTCCACAGTGTGCAGTCATTCAGAGGAGCAAGGCTTTTGCCCCACCAGCCAACAATATTAACAACGTGTCCTGTGAAGAGGGTGTTGAGACGTCTTGTATACACAGCATCACCAGCACCACATTGTTTTTACTGACAATCTCTATATGTTTTAAAGTGGATGTCACTGGAGACAACCCCTGCCCCTTGTGCAGCATTTTTCGCAAAACAAAGGCAGAGCATGTGACGGCACATATCGGCCTTGAGAGGCCTGTTTTTATTAGATTAGACAGAAACTGTCTACAGAAACATGAGAAACAAGCAGCGGAGGTTAAAGAGCTTCAGCATATGTCTTGACACGCCTTTAGTCTGTTTACAGCTTTCTGCCTCACAAGTCACACGTGCACAGATTCAATAAACGAGATGAAGAGACAAGTATATCAGCCTCTTTGTCCCCAGCATTTTCAATGTGTTTGACTAGATCAGTGATTACATGCAAAGCCACATAAAACATCATGATGCACAGAGCGTCTCTCCCTGTGTAATGTAACACTACATTTCAGCCATCACTTTTTAGAGAAGTTTAAAAGTTTTAATCTCGCAGAGACTCCGTGAGATATCTATACGTTTTTCCTATGGTCACATGACGAAAGTCAAATTCTCCCAAAAATGAACAATCGTTGAGGTATGAAAGATGTGGGAATGTATAAGGCAGGAAGGGTGTCGTGAGAGATGCTATGCTAAATTGCATTAATGGAGAATGTATGTATCCAGGTTCTTAAATAAGGGACATACAGTTAAGGACATTTTTGGCTCCTCTACTTCAATTGTCTTACTTCATTTGTTTTTGCAAGCCCCCCAACTCAATGGAAGGGCAATGCTAAACCGCTGGAGTATCACAGTAAAAGTTATCCAGATCAGTAGAGGGTCAGTTCACCTTTGAGTTTACATTTAGATGAGCATACAGCTTCGGTCTGACATCATACTCTACTTTCACAGCTACAGTAGGTCATGTCTAAAAGTGGCTTATTCATGCAAATTCCATTTCCTTTTACACGTAAATTAATAAAGATTGGAATTCAGTTCGTAGGGCAGCGGGGCATGTGTTCTCTAATGCAGCAAGAACAATGCTGCTTTACTCAAATTATACTTCTATAGAGCATGCTGCATCACATTGTGTGTTATAGATGGAAGAATTATGCTTGAGGGAAATTCCATTAAAAGTACTCTTGTATTTCAAAACAAACATTTTCCCTTTATGGATCATTTTAAAGTCAATACTATTACGATACTGAAAACAGACATAGACATAGTTTAGGGGCATTATAGGCTCGATAATGTTGTATTAGCCTATTCTAAATCGTACCTTTGCTTTATTATACTATATTTCCACATTAAAAGCACTATGTTAGAGTATAATTTGAATTATTTAGTATTGTATTTATATCTTGTGAGTTTATCCAGCTAAATCCTTTTCTAAATCCTCTTTTAAAGTAACACACTTTCTCTCGTAGCCACAACAGTTTGATTGATATAGTAGCTATCCTCTTGTGTTAAATGCAGATATTTCTTGCAACTCATTCGAGGGCTTCTCCAAATAAAGAGGAGGGCAGATTAGTGTTCCAGTTGGCTGCTACAGGTTGTTATACACATCATTATGACACGCCCAAATCAGGACCACCACACCCGACACAGCTTTAAAATCTGGCACCACCATTTCTTTACCGCCTGAGTGAACACATTGTGCCGGAGCATTACTGACCAATTACGCCAGTTTACCGCCATCAGACTGCAGGCCCGTTTCTGCACACTGTTTCCTCTGGAGACCATAATCCAGAAATTCCCACTTTGAAGGCAGCCGTCGCAGCAGTATAGGCCATTTCTTTCTCCGACGGTAAAAGATCACACGGGGTCAATGATTTTGAACGTCCCGTGATAGCACCTTACAGTGTAGCTTGACGCTGCCTTAGTCCACTCTGTCATCTCATCTGTCTGCTACCCATCAGAGAGCGGAGTTGTGTTGAACTGTGGGATGTGTATAAACTGATCCTCGATCTATGTCACTAAGGCTACTCTCACCCCTCCTCCTCGCTGTGACCTTGCAGGCCTGTCCCTGTGTGGCATTGCCTTACCGTGCCTCAGCAATACATTCTCACATGAAAGACACACACACATTGTCTTTTTGACACACATTCTGTGCATATTTTCACTGGCACACATAGGGAACACACAGGGAAACTCACACTGAGGCCTGTCGTCTCCCCCCCCCACACACACACACACTCATACCAATTGCAGAGAGTGCTTTGTGCATTCACTGACTGACTGGGCAGCTACTGAAGAGAGAGAGAGGGAGGCTGGTGGGAGGAGGGAGATGGAGACAGCAAGGAAGCCCGTCACTACTATACTGCAAAACCCAGCTATTGTATGCATCTGGCTGATTTTTTATAGTTTTCCAAACTATTAAGATCTTGTTAATGAGTTGAGATAACGTTAACTTACTACCTACACAAAGTCAATGATACTCGAGGTAACTTAGCTCTAACTTAGGTCAGTTAGCTCAATTGAAATAGACAAACAGTTGAAATAGTTAGCTAAAAGTAATGAATAAACAGGTGAGTTTCTGCCACTCCAGGTACTGAAGTATGAACGCTAACTTGATCAAATCAACCTAAATGAACAGTTTAGTTGTATGGCTCACCGCCAACATTCATCCCTGTCTGTCTTGCTTACATGCTTACTTACTACAACAGCGGTCTCCAGGGTGAAACTCCTCCCTGTGTGGACTTTGTCGCTCGTTATACTACGCCTCTTGAGTTACTCATTTGCTCCCGTTGTAATTACTACAGCCACTTGAGGTACACGCCTAACAATGTTGAACCTCCCTGTGGTGATCCAGCTTAGCAATAGATGCTAACGGCCTACTGAGCCAATTAGAAGGTAGAGTAGGGGCCTACTTAATCGGCTGATAGAATTGGAAGCGGGTGATATGACTTGCACCAACTTAAAACTTAAAATGTTTTTAATGCATAATGTAAAGCACTTTGAATTGCCTTTGTGTATGAAATGTGCTGTACAAATAAACATATCTTTCCTTATTGTTACCATATCCGCTTAATTGATAGTGATAAATAACTTCAAGTTAGAAATGAAATCAATTGAACACATTTGGAATATATGATAGGTGGTGATAAAACATTTTTAGATAAAAACTGTTCACATGTTCAACCTGTACCACATGACTACATACTGACGCCAGATGTGTTTTCTTCGTGATTGCCATCATGTGTCATCTGGTAACATTTCCAGTTAAATCTCCATTACAGTCTGGGACTTGCATTGTGATTGCATCTTACTTGGAACAGCCCTTTTGATTAAATTGTTTCTATATAACACACACCTGTCTTTGTCACACAAAAACCCTAAATACAAAATGCTGTTTAGCTGCCTTAACCAACACCGGATTGAGTTTAGGGTGCATAAAGTAAAGTCATGCATAAAGATGACAATCTAAACATAATCCAGCAGCTTTTCACTGACTTCCTGTTTCAGGTGCAGGTGAGGAGGAGGATGGTCCAGTGGTGGAGTCGGGTGAAGGAGGGGTGGAGCCTGACAGCTACTGGAAGAAGAAAGAAGCCTTCCTCAGAGGAAGCACTATGTCACTGGGAGAGAAATTCTCCACAGGTAGGCTACATTTAATGATGCTTATCGCCATAGTCCATTGTCTGAATTGTATGTTTCTACTGAAAAACTAGCTTTTACATCAGCCAGTCTAAACTAATAATCTTTTCTACGCCGAAGCCTTTCCCACGCATTATATTATACTCACAGATAAGGCCCCTCTTCATACTAATGTTTTACCTTCTCAGCAGTTTAGCTCCATCCATCACATTCCCAGAGGTTCTTTCTCTCAAATGGATTTAAATGGCATCACTGAAAGTCCAGTAAGGAGCCTAATAGCTTTGTTATTCCTCCAGGGACACATGCTCACAGAGCATCTCGCTGAAATACGAGCTCTTGTATAAAATCTTTAATGAACGCTTGAAAGTTTGGTCTCTCTCGAAATTTTTTTCCCCTTTTACTTACTGACTCCAGACATAAATACAATGTACTTATGCAAGTGTGATGATTTAGCAAAAGGATTACAAACACATTATTTGTTTATTCCTTTAAATCTGGCAGACAATGGATGATAAATCTCTTTCAGGCACTAAGCTAATTTTTCTTCTAAGCCTATTTGCATTGGATTTGTTTGTATTCCATATTGTTCCACTAGAAAAAGCAATCTAATCTAAGAGTGATTGATCACAGCACTCTTCTTGTCTTTTGCCTAGAAATTGAGCTGCTGTTCACTGGGCGGAGGCGCTCCAGCGTGGATCCTGACCGGGCCCTACAGGAGGCGCTCCGCACCCGACTCCGAGTGGTGGAGAGCAACAGCCAGGACGTCATCCAGCTCTTTAAAGTGAGTGACAGTCAGAGCTGACAATGCCGACATTACATGTGCATTACTGTCCTACTCAAATCTTCTCATATCATAACGAAGACTAAGGTGCATTATGATATGATAAGACTCCCTATAATGCAATATGATTTGTTTACGTACGCTTAATGGAAGTGGAATGTTTGTTCCGTTCTTGAAACACGACACTTTGTTTGTGCAGGACTTGTCTGCACGTCTGGTGTCTGTCCACGCTGAGAAGGACAGCTTCGTACTCACATTCAAGACCGTGGAGGAAATCTGGAAGTTTTCAACTTACCTCGCATTAGGTAAATAACTTTGACTTGACCCAGTTTTCAGGGGCTTCATTGACTGTAACACAGGAACGGCTCTTCCTATTATACACTTATTGTACTAATTTTATTCTTCTTAACACCATATAACACATTTTTGTTGTTGAGGATGCAGTGATATTAGCATAAGGAGTATTTGTTTGTACCTGATTTACATTCACTCTATCCCAGGCTATGTGGCTCGCTGCTTGGAGAACTTCCTGTGTGATCAGTCCTTCTGGCTGGACCCAGAGCTGCTCAGCGACCTGCAGATCAACGTAACTGTGGACGAGGAACATCTGGCCACGCTCTACCTGGGACTGCTACTCCAGGAGGGTCAGTAATGTTGTGCTCTGTCATTTTACGGTAGCTCAGTAAGCCTTTGAAAATGGTAATTGACTACCATGAATATATTCCCACATTCTCAAAACGTAAATGTGAGATTTATTGTCAGAAGCATCCTGAATCTTGTCACTGTAATTATATAGTGACAAACTTCATCTGCTATTTGATCCTATTACTTTAAATCCATCTTTACTGACCCCAATTAACACTATGAAAGCCTCAGGAACATATGGCCACACATATTACTTCGGACTTATTATAGCAATGGACGCCTTTTTTTGTCATTATAAGACCTGATGTGCCTCATTGGGTACAGCCGATGTCTAAAACATAATAGACTTCTAATTACAAGTCGGGGGTTATAATTATTTCTATTTATGGCCACAACTTCTCTCTTTTGTGTTGTACAAGTGAAAACTGGAGTGAATTTTAGTCATTTGCTCAAATGTTTTAATGCATTATGAAATAAGTGTAGCATAACCATTATACTACTTACCCACAAAGATGTATATTGATTTCTTCCGACCTAGTAAACGTCACTACTTTCTCCTGAACATTTCCCCCGCAGCAAAAAGCATCATGTACAGGATAATAAAACTGCAGTGCTGGCAAATAGTGATGAGAGTTACATTAACTTAATAGGTAGAGGATATAAAACATCCATCATTTGCCAGTGACTGAATGGGGGCAAACAAGCTGTAGCACTTCTGCTGATCTTTCACTTAAGTTTGCCGACTTTTCAACATAAAAACACTGCCTGAAAAAACTTCAGCGTCTGCATTCATGCGTGCTTATTTATCAATATCTGTATATGTTTTTGGTGGGGGTTTGTAGAGGTTGAACCAGTCTAGTATTAAAGCTTTGCAATCTCTTTGCAGGATCCTTCTTTGCTAAGGCGCTATTCACAAGAAGTGATCAGGACGAGGAAGACGAAGAACAGCTGTCGTTCAAAAAGAACGACCTGCTGACGGTGAGGGACACAGGGCAGGACAACATGTGGGAGGGCACCATGCTCTCCACAGGAAACCATGGCCTGGTGCCGGTCAACGCTATGCAACCCTTGCCTTACCCCTTCTATCAGTGAGTCACTCTGTGTGCCTCAAATGAGCCACTTATGTTATACGTTTCTTTATTTACACTGTGCGAAACATTGTGATGAAAGAAATACTCTAACCATAAAATGACCATTTGTATATCAATTAGTTACCCAATCATTCTTGAAGAAGCTTAGTTATTCTCTCAGGCCTCCACAGCGAATACATAATCAAAGAATTGAGAGAATTCTTGATTAATTGAACTAAATGAAGGCCGCGTTTAAGAACAGCAAAACTCTAAAACATTATAATACATATTTAAAACACTTCCGGATAAACAGTCGTTCGAGCCCGGATGAGTCTAAAGTTTTTGAAATAGTAAGGTTTTAGTGAAAATGCGTGTGTTTGTGAAATACTGAGGATACGACTGGATAAATAAGACTTTATAAGACTAAGAGTTTGTAAACGGATGTTTTGATATAGTTTTGCTGTTTCAAAGGTGGCCCCCGTTCATTTCAATTCATCAAGTCTTCCGTTTTTTTATTCTTCGTCCACCATGGAGGCAAGCGAGAACAACAGAGTTTTCGTTAAGAGTTCGAGGTAACATGGGCTAAGTAATTGATTTACAAATGGTCACTGTGGGTGAAGCATTCCTTTAACATGTTCTCTTGTCAAAACTTTGGGCTGAATGAGCAGAGAAGCAATGCAGATGGAGGACATGTGTACACATGTGTTGGCATGGTTTTGTAAAACTATACTTCCTGTTTGGTCAGGTGGTTCATGAGGAAGTACCCAAGCAACGCTGGATGCTCGCCAGCAGAAAAGGAACCATTTGTTCATTCTATCGGTAAAAATCTTATGCTTATAACATATTCACACATACTACATAATGTACACTGACCCAAGGCAGATATACTGACCATGGGAAGCTGGGATGAATTTGCTATGGTGTTATTTTTTTGTGTTGTTTTCAAACGCAGCTGTTTTCAATGAAAAACCCACAGAACACTACTTTCTCTGCAGCGAACAGCAGACAGACAAAGTTAGCGACTGATTGGTAAACATAATGGAGCATTTAGAGCCAGATATTTACCTCAGGAGTTTTTGGAGACCAAACCACAGCTAAATGGGGAGTCGATATCGGACTGAAATTTATCAGGTCCACACAAACATGACTCCAAATGAATGCTAATGTTGCTCAATGTCTGCTAGATGTGTCAATAGGCAACTGTTTGGGAACACGTTGGCCATACTTTATAAAGAGATAAATCAAATTGTTGTCTTTTCTTGGTGGTAGTCTAGTGGTCAGGCTTTCAAATAAAACACTGGAAGTTTAATTAGTTAAATACCAGGCTGCCACCATTGAGCCCCTGAGCAAGGCACTTAACCCATAGTTGCTCCAGGGGGACCGTCCCTGTAGTTCTCTGTAAGTCGCTCTGGAGAAAGGCGTCTGCTAAATGACCTGTAATAAAAACTTGTTACCCCAAAGTGGCCGGTCTGTAGTAGTAATTGTTTTTGAAGAAACTGCACTACTTATCCAAAGTCAGACACACTCACAGATCACCTTTTATGTGTCTGCATGCAGTCTGATGACACATACTGTATGTGTTGAATGCTAAGGTCAGTTTAACATAGTTCATTTCCTGGATTCCTATTGTCTGAGATCAAGTAGAAGTTCCTCACAAAAGTCAGGGAATACATTGTGACCAGTCTGAATGTGATGTCTACCTTTAAAATATATTGTGTTTGCGAAGTCATCAATTTTAATGTTTACAAAAAATAATACAGAGAATAATATCAACTTTTTCATTTCCTATTTACCGGAACACACAGCAGTGCACAGCCAAAGTGGATCAATACTAATGTGCTAATGTTTATACTGGTAGTTCCAACCTATATGCACTTGTGAAAAGCATTTCAACTTTATTGTTTTATATCCTGTCAATTATTTTGCAGGGTATATACAAAATGCATATAAACATATGAAAAACTACTCTATCGTCATATTGCAAAGTTCATTTTTGAAATTGTAATGTTCTTACATATTGACCTTGAAACTGTCATATCTTGTGCTTGTCTTTAACCTGTTCTCCTTATCAAATACCTCAGTGACAGGTTCCTGTGTAGCAGTGGTCGACTACAGTCCAGTGGCCATGGATGAGCTTCAGCTGAGCCAAGGTGACATTGTGGAGATCCAGGGTCTACTAGTCCAAGGCCTGGCCATGTTCATAGCAACACACACTTCCACAGGTCACATCGGTTTCGTACACAAGGCCCATGTCAAGCCTCTGGACACCATACCCCTGTAAGAAAGATTTTTTTGTATTATGCATGGCATGGCTTGAAGTTACCGGTCTGATGATGTTGTGCGTCATTTCAACTTTAAAGCACTTTATCTTAACTCCACATTAGTTGCTTCTTGTTTACTGTCTTGTGCTGATCTTTTATCAAAATCCTATTTAGTGTATCTGCAGTCAGGCGAGGTGAGTGGGCCAGGGGGAGAGCAGAAGTGATAATGCTGCCTTTGTTCCCCTCGCACAGAGACGGACAGTTGGTGTTTCTGACAGAGGAGGAGAGGGCCAGCCTGGCGAAGGTTAAGCCGTGTAGCTCTGAGCCAAGCGACAGCGGCCTGCTGGAAAGACTGTTCTCGTCTGACATCAGCTCTGTGTACAGGCTAGGTAAAGGAGCGACTGGGGTAAAGGGAGGGGTTGTGCAACCTAGCCATGGCTAAAATATAGGTCATGTTTGGTTTGATCTGCAGCTCCTGTTACAACACAGCAAACTGATTAATTCTGGGAAAAATGGGTCCATCTCTGTTCCGAACTGGAAAATTGATGCTTAAATAGATTAACATTGTGTGTTATCAGACAGACTGGATGAGACAGACTTCAAGTACATCAGGAATCGGCCAAAACATGGTAATGCTTTACAATGTATTGAGGAAATGAACTGCTTAAAAGCTTGAATGCACTGAAACAGCTTGAAAAATGAAATGTGTTTTTTTAATTTTCTGTCTTCTTCCCAGATCATAAGGTTCCTGCAAGCTCCCGTCAGAGCGTCATGTCAGAGAAAAGTGGAGGGACACCCCCGTACTACTCCTCTCCTCGCCACTCTCTCTCTCATTCCTCCCCTCGTCTGTCCCTCTATCAGTCCCACAATCCTCTGCCACGCGAGGGAGAGCGCCTGTCCTTCATTCTGGATGACACATTCAAAGAACTGGACGAGTACCAGGAAGACCCGCCTCTGTTCTTGGAGGAAAACAGCTGGGAGGGGGAGGACTCCGAGTTCAGTGACCCCACTTTGACCCTGCTCAACCACGAACTCTTCCAGGTCTGCAGTTAATTCATTGATTTATTTATACAGGGCCAAGCAGAAGCAAACAACAGATTGCAGGTGTTCTTGTTTCTGTCTTGTTTTCTATTTTGTGTCTATGGCTACGGAAGCCTAATGCATTTACTTGAGAGAAAAAAAAACAGTTTACCCTGTTTTTTTTTTTTTTTTAATTATCAAGGATATTCTTTTAGAATTCTGAGAAAAGTTTTCATGGGGAAAACTAATTAGGCTCTTGTTCTTCGTATTTGCTTGAGAGCTTGATTTCATGGAAGAAAACATGTTCCGCCTGTTAATCAAGATTAAGATTAATCAAGTTTTATTGTGGTTTGGGTTTGAGAAATGGAGCCTAATATAGATGGTATTGTTCTTACTTTGACTTTGCGCAGGCACCTCAGGACTTTGCAGTTGTTCAGAAGTAATGCCCATGATCTGCTGGAAAATTGCAATGTTTCTCCAGGTTCAGTTGAACCATAACAATATTGAAGATATTAGTTAACGTAACATGTAACTAATACCTTCTGTATTGACCCTGTACTTGAAATCATAAAGCACTGTTGGAGGGTCACCGTACTCTGTGCAGTTGAGAGCTTTAGGATTTTGAGTTATCTCGTTAATAAAAAAAAAACTGCAGAAGTTTTGTTTTGATGTCAAAGATGCAAAAACAGAAAGTGAACAGTTTCTCTGTGTTGCTTTATCATTTGATTGCATGAAGTTGCCTAAACTAATGTGCACATTTAAAATGACCCTAGCACCATTCTCATTTTATGACTCTTATCTTATTGGCTTGCAACTTCTCTTTTTGTGTAGAAAAAAAAAGCTCCTTGGGCCAACACACGTTTAACACATATCATGTGGTCACTTTCAGTTGATTAATTAAGCTGCTCCTTTTGAGTTGTCAAAAGACTGCTTTTACATTACATTAAAAGACAGATTTTTAGCATGCCTTTACCGTATTTTGACTTTGAAACAATTCTGATCACTACATTTGTATTTGGTTCCAATATGTAAATTACTTAGCTGTTTATTTCATTATTTTCATTTGTGTCAGTCCTCTTAACTCTTTTAACAAACACATGCAGCCTGTCAAGAGACTTTTCTTAACTATTTTGTTTGTTTTTTCTTCCAGGAGGAATTCCTGCCTCTGTACGACCTGCAGTATTCCTTCCTTTGGGTGACCTTCAGTGGAAAGACTGAGAACGAGCTATCGGGTTACCTAGAGAGCGTCAGGGAGTGTGCTAAGAGGATGGGCTTGCACTGGGCCCATCGACGGGCGTGTTTCCTCCTGGGAAGACTCTGTGCCCGGAAGCTAAAGTTATCGCAGGTGTGTACATCATGTCTAGTATTACTGAAAGGTTAAACTACTTTTACACAATTACACGTTGTACTTCCTGAGGCCTTCCTAAGTATTTGTAGAATCTGTTTTGAAATCAGCTTCTACATAAATGTCTCCTCCTCTCCTCAGGCCCGTGTGTACTATGAGGAGTCTCTCAGTGTTCGCGTGAACAGTTTCTCTGACACGCCGCTCCTCGTCGCTCTCTTCACCAACCTCACCGCTGTCTACCTGAAGCAGCGTATGACAGACAAGCTGCCCCAGACTCTGGAGAAGGCCAGTGCCCTGCTCCTCTGTCTCCCCTCCCACTCCTTCACCTCCACGGACGAGGTTGAACTGCTGCAGCTGCTCCTGAGGAGATCGGTGGTGATGGGGGACAAACACCTGGAGGCTCGCGTCTGCTACCTCTTCTCCAGCCTCTTCCTGCTTCTCAGGAAGACTGACGACGCCCTTCCCTTCGTTGAGCGACTCCAGTTTCTCTGTGTGACTCTCTCTGCCGCCGAGGGGCGTCCCATAGTACCTTTGGACCTCAACTGGCTCTTGAGCTGGCTCTATCATCGTAAATACATGCCTTACTTAGTGCTGGCCTCTCTGAGCCTGGACTCAAGACGAGACCACTCCCTCCACGATGCTTTCCAGAGGATTGAGTTGTTTATCAGGAACTCTGTTCGCCTGAACCCGTGCTGGAAGGAAGGAACCTCCCTGCTCCCTGCCCAGATTGTGATTTACCTTCAGCAGGCCCTGATCATCGCTGAGCAAGGGGAGGACTTGAAGACCCAGAGGGATCTTTGTCAGGGCTTGGCCACAGTGTACCAGCAGTATGATGCTCTAGATAAGGCGGTGCTCTGTGCTCAACAAGCTGTGGAGACTGGAGGCCACATCAATGAGGAGGAGGGCTTTGAGGCCTCCGTGCTGCTCGCCTGGCTGCTGGTGTTGACGGGCCAGGCTGAGAGGGCCCAGAGTGTCCTACAGCCACTGCTCACATCACTTCAGGTACAGCAAACTATTCACCTGGATAAATGCACATCAGCTTTTGTAGAAGCACTTAAATGTAGGTTATTCCACTACGTGTAATGTCTCCAGGGCACAGACAGTCCCACGCAGCGAGGAGTGATCCACAACCTCTTGGCTTTGTGTCTGAGGCGGCAGGATTGCATCCCAGAGGCAGGCTGGCATCTCCACTCTGCATTAGTAATCTCCAGGGAAAGTGGAAACCAGAGGAACCAAGCACTGGCATTAGCCAACCTTGGCTGCTTGGCACTGGATGTGGGGGCATCTTTGGTAGCAGAACGCTTCCTGGTCAGGTCAGATATCCATCTTATTGTTTTTCCCCAGGGAATTCAACACAGGCAGAAATAGTTTATGAAGAGTTATTTATTGTGATGGTGATTGTATTCCCAGATCCCTGTGTCTTTTTCTGGAACTTTGGGAAAGCCCCACGGACGAGGAGCATGTTCAGACCTGCCTTTGGCTGGGGCGAAGCTACAGAGACAGGAGGAAGAATCAGGACAGCAGGGCGTGTTATGAAATGGGGCTACTAATTGCACTACATGCCAGAAACTTACACAGTGAGTAGAAGTTTAACACATTAAAATAATATTTTTGACAATTTGACATTATTACCCTTATTCGCCAGGCCTCTTGCCTGCCTGCCTCTTGGATACTTGCCAAAAGTTGGACAAGAAGATTGATACCACTTTCATGTCTGCCAACCAGCACCTTTAAATGAACACGTTATATATTGCTTATTTAAACCCTACAAAATCTTAAAGGAACAGTGTGTAGGATTTATTACAGGACGTTGCAGGTTGCAACTAACTGAACACCTCTTTAACTCCTATAGGTAACGTAAAGATGCAAAAGTCCCTATCTAGAGTCAGAGCCTGGTTTGTCTGTTCTGGGCTATTGTATAAACATGGCGGTGCAACAAGGTAGACTCCATGGAAGAGGACCTGCTCTATGTAGTCATGAAGGACTTACTCTAAGATAATGGAAGCACAACGATTCATATGATTATCCACTAATGAAAAAACACGTGACATATTTAGCTCTTGGACTCTTGGCAAGAACACAAATAAGAGCATTTCCCAAAATGTTGAACTATTCCTTTAAATGCGTGCACATTAGTATTATAAAATCCGTTATAATGGGACATGAGAGCTAAAGGCGAGACAATTTTCTTATATCTGTATATATTTGTATTCCTTTTAATCTGATTAAATGAGAGTATGACTAATACTGGATTATTGAGGCTGATATTGATATAAAAAAAGCAGAAGAATATGTCTTGTTTTCAATTTTTAACATCAATACATACTGTAAGAGATAGTATATGTGCTGAGCGGGACATTTTACAGTTGAAATTAAACTTTTTATTTCCCCTGGTGGACAAATTATGGAATGGCAACACTTTTTCTGAACAATCAAGATGGCACAAGATGCCAATATTTCTGTGATAAGATCAAATTGGCGAATAATATCAGCCATGCCAATGTATGGTAAAGGTCAGACTTTACATCTTTATTTTTCTACATCACAAATATATCATAGTGTATTTAAAGTGAGGAATAACAGGTAACATTTTCTCATAGGTCAGATGGTGGTGGCCAAGGTGCTGAGTCGGCTGTACGCTGACATGCTGCTGTACGGCCAGAGTATCGTCTACTTTGAGCACTGTGTGTCGGTATCCAGAGAGCTGAAGGACAAGAGACTGGAGGGGGAGTATCTGGAAATCCTCAGCAGCCTATACCTCTCACTCAACACTGAAAGGTGGGTGTCTGCCTCCCCATCCCACTCAATCTTTTTCCTCTATCCATCTTTTCCATAATATCTATGGTTTTTTGACTAAAACAGTATAAATTCTGAATTGTGGTTTGTGCAGATCATCTCGTAAATCTCTGGACTACACCAAGCAGAGCCTGAGGATTTCTATTGATTTGGGCAAGAGAGAGGAAGAGTCAGAGACCTGGCTGCAGGTGGGACGCATCTATTATCTCATCCAGGAGGACGAGCTCGCTGATATGTACCTGCAGGTGAGGAGGAGGGAATATGTGACATGTGAGGAGGTTTATTCACCTGTCCTTAATTCAAAACACAGGGGAGAAATGTAATATATGCAATCTATATTGATTGACAATATCATTTGATAAATAGGCAGCAGTGAAGACAGCCCTGAGGATGAACGATCATCACTTTGCCATGTGCATCTATGAGGAGGCAGGAGACGTCTACTTTAAAGGCATCAGGAACCGAATGGCTTCACTGCCTTTCTACAGGGTAGGAGGACGTGAAACAAACCTGCAATGTCATGATGCAATTTCGTTCTGTGATAAATTGTAGCAAGTGTTATTTGAATTCCATTAAAGGATTTTTAAATTCTTGGCCAACACTGAAGTCATTTACTAAAATGATTCATGTTTGGTTTCAGGATGGCGGTCTGCCATTTGCACGGAGCATCAAGGACGTCCATTCAGAGTTCCGTTTGTTGAGTAAACTGACAGAGCTGTTAATGAACCAGGGAGAGCAGGAGGAGGCTCTGCAGTACGCAACACTGGCTGTTCAGGTCGCCAGCAAAACAGGTAAAGAGTACGAGCATGACCTATAGTAGAATCTTTGAGTCATGACTGTGGGGGAACTTTTAATGATCCTGTAAAGCTGATTAAGAGCTATTTTGTTAACAGAGGCCACTGCTGTTTCTTCCCCAGGTGTGCGTGTGAATGAGAGGACAGCCTACCACCGGCTGGCTACAGTCTACTACAGCCTGCAGCAGTATGAGATGGCAGAAAACTATTACCTCAAGTCCCTGTCCCTCTGTCCGCCCGTGCTGCAGGACCCTAAGGAGGCTCGCTACTTCACCAAGGTCTACTGCAGACTAGGCAATCTCACTCTACACAAGCTGAAGGTACAGGAGAGGAATATATTTCTGTGTTTGCTTTTGCATGAACAAACAGAGAACAGTAGTCTATGTTTCTGAAACCTCCATCTTAAAGACACAATCTAGTTGGTTTTTCCCTTTTATCTAAATATAACATTTCAATCTGCAATAATTTTGAAATTGACAGTAATAACTTATCAACAAAATCTTATTTTTACTTATCCCTCATTTCCTGTCATCTTGTTTCCTTTCATGGAAAAAGTGAAACTTTAAAATATACTTTCTCACAATTAAGCTCGATTAAGGTTTGTTGTTGGTAATGTTTGAAAACACATCATTTTTAATTATGATCAGATATGAAACGCAAAATGTATTTTTTGTTTCAAGTGAAACTATTTGGTTACAGTTTATGTTACTAAAGATGTATATGATCAAGGACAGTTAACATTACACATTTTACAAATAAGTTAGTTTAATTTTCAATTTCTAAGAGCTTATTCTTTTTTCTCTCTTTTTAAACAATAGAAATTAATGCATACATTGTTCACAATGTAGTAGGACATTTCTATTTCTTTCAAATGTACTTTTTCATGCATTTTCCAGTCAAAATCACATATTAAAGATCTAGAATAATCAGATCAAAAATCAAAATATGATTGCACAGTTCTTAACCTTGATTTGCATTAGCCTTGAAATGTTCTGACCTCCGCTCTGTGCACTCTCTCTAGGATTCTTTTGATGCAGTGGGGTACTTCCAGTTGGCTCTGGCAGCGGCCCTGGAAGACCAAGCTAACCCCGAGGCTCTGTATGTGGTTTACATGAAGCTGGCCGAGATCCACGGCAACCACATGCCCGATGCTCAGCTGTGCCAAGTGTACAGAGACCGAGCCCAGAGTCTGAAGAGAGTTCTGGTGGGAGAGGAAGGCGCTGCTGTCGGAGAGGAAAACATGGAGGATGTAGACACAGAGTCTGGCTCAAAGAAGGAAGAGGACTCTGCTGCTGATATGGAGTGTACAGAAAGTTTGGTGAAGAGAAACAGCGTTTTCATGTCTACATCTGAAAATGAAAAATGTGAAGATAACTCATTTCCAAGAACTTGTATAATCCATGGAGACACACAAGATAGACATACAGACATCAATATTGGAGATACTAATGGGGAAAAAGATCACAGCATTACTGCAGAAAGCCCTTTTATGAATGCCTTCGGTTCTGAGACAGAAACCATCGGCAGTCAGTCGTACAGTGACAGTATTCTCACTGAGTCCTTTGATACAGCCAAGGAGCAGATCTCAGACTCCAGCAGCTCCGCTGACACGTTACAAACTTACCAGAATCCAACGGATGAGAAAGACTTTGATACTGACCACAGCATGCCTAGTCAAATGCCTGAGAATCACTCAAGTGACATCACAAGACACACAGATGCCCAAAACACGGATTCTGATATTCAGGATGAACAAAACACACCCAGTACAGAAACCCATGTGTATGCAGATTCTATTGAAAAAGATGTCAGCGCTGAGGACAATCGGTCTGATGTTGATCGAACAGAGACCGTCAGCACTGACTGATGAACACATGGACTTAGATGATGTCTACACGTAGTCTTTCAGTGTCACTTAATGTTCTTCACTGACATTTCCTCTGTCTGGTCACATGTTTCTTGACCAGCACATTGACTCCAACGTTCCAGTCACATGGCACCTATTGTAGGAAAGATGATGTCAATACTGCTAAGTTTTCAGAGGTTTAGTGACTCTAAAGCATGTGCCTTTTGTATAATATATTCTGTGGTTATTATTGTAGTGCGTTGTGCTTGTAATATGTTTTCTAAGTGTATGTTTTTGTATCTCTGGAAGATATGGCTGAAACATAAAGAATATTATTTTGTTTGCGGAGTGTTTTTGTGCTTTTGTTCATTCCAGTGGGAGACATACGGTGGCCTTGAGGTGCAAAGCAGAACAACATTGGACAGAAGACACAATAAAATTACATTACGGGGAAAACACAATGGGATTTCGGGAAACACAATTGCATTTATTACGCAAAAAATAACACACATTATTATTTTTCTTACTCTGAACAAGGGGTTACAGTGGGCCGGAATGATCCGAAATGTGGAAATCAAGAAATCAACAGTGTTTGTATGTATTGATTCATTGGCAAGCTCACACACAGACTGGGCGCCTTGATGAATTAAGCTAGAGCCAGTTAATAAATTCAAAACACATACACAGGACTTCTTCAGTTGGCTCTTCATTCATTGTATTCTGTCTGTATTAAGTAAATATATAATAAATACATTTGAATTAAAAAATAAACAATTGTGAAACAACAGTTTCCCTTTAAAGATACATTTAAATCTAAATAAATACACATGAATTATTTAGTCATTATTGGAAAATTAAGTCTCCATATATGCTGAACTATTTGCATTTCACATGTTTGCATGTCCAGCTGACCTGCTGTGCCCTGACTACAAGACTCTCAGATTACACAAGCAACTAACTGAAATAAATCAAATGGACCATGAACAATGTTTTACAAATAATTAATAACTATTTATTTTCAGGAAACTTCATAATAGGAAATTATTCTGAAATGACAGTCCTGTAAAACAAAGTGTTAGATGATTTGATAACGATGCAGAAGTTGAGTCCTTAGTAATGAATTTACTTAGTTACTTTCCACCTCTCCAAAAATAAAGAAAAAATCCCTAAACACCAACTCACTGTGCCATAAGCGAGGCATGCCACCTCCAGTTATGGAGCTGCTGCAGTGGCAGTACAGTACAGTATTGTTTCCAATAAATTGCTTCCTACAAGTATCCCACAAATTTGGAAGGGAAAAGAATTTCTTCCCACAGTACAAACTAAACAGAATTTCCTTACTGCCATGTGCCAATGGAGCCACAACGCTGGGGAGATGGTAATCTTATGGTAATCTTATATCTAAAGTGTTGTTGTGATTTGCGCCTCAGAGCCAGATAAGAAGCAGGAAATGTGTCTGGACAATAATGCCATGTCTTAAAAGCACCACAAGAGAGAGATATTGTGTTGATTATGAGCTTTGCTTTAAAAAGCCATCATGTTGTTCCTCAGTTTAGCCTGAGGTGGGCAGTAAAAGACAGTTTGTGCAGTAGCTGCAGTCTGTGTTGCATCGGCTGCTGCAACCACTTTCAACAGGTGAGAGAAACAGGAGGAAAGAGAAAAAGAGTCGTCTGCCTGGCAATGGCAGCAACCCAAGCTCAGCATAATGGAAATTTTCCTCTTAGTCACATTTTGGGCTTGGGTTGACCTAGCCACACTGATTTACCCACACTTTTTTTGACAGAATGGCGTGTTTGGCGTATTTCGTGAATTGCAGTAAGAAGATATTAATGGGCCTACATTTTATGGAACTGGCACAATGGAAAATGGCAGAGAAAATAAAGCAAGTGAGAGTTCAGGGAAGGCCAAACAAAGAGAAACTGCTAAGCATTAGGTTGTTGTAAAGCAACGAGCCAATGGAAGGAATGTTTGCATGCATGGCCTGCATGCTGAATAAAGTTGCAGGGCTTCTTCCTTCCACCCAGAGGCGTGAGTTGAGCCTAAGTTGAAAACGTCCAATTGTGCCAAGACAAACACTGAATTGTTCTTCCTTTTTTAATATTCCCGGCGTTACTTTCAAAGGATCTTTGGGGACTTTTGCTTCACAAGTTTTCCGCTCTTCACTTCGTTAAATGCTTGTACAGAAGCAGAAGCTGGTTGAATAATCTCATGTGACCCGGAGAGCAAAAAATATGTGAAACCATCAGTGCATGAAATGAAAACAGTTAACTGTCTAATTTGTTTGGCAAATAGGAGAGAGCGAAGGTTCAAAAAACTAAAATTTAATAAATAAGTGGTTGGTTTTTAACTGGTCTTCAAAGCTTTAGACAAAGTAGTTTAAATAGATGATTGCAGCTCATGTGGCAAGTGACTTTATGAATAGTTTCTTTGATGAAATACCTTTTTCTAATGACTTCCTTCAAAAACAAGAGGATTGTCAATGGTCCTTTGTCACAGACGACATTCTCAGATTGCGAGATAAAAAAACAGCAACACTTGGAGACCCATGGAGCTATAAACTAAAGGGTGCCTATAACTAGTCTCAGGAACATTTAGGAATATGCATATTTAGGGGGAATCTTCTGAAGTTACCTGAAGGCTGACCAAAGTTCTCCGACACGCTTGGAAATCTGCATTAACACCTGAATTTTATTGCTTCTAAAGTGGTGTTATGGTAAGGATTGCCTATGAGTGAGGTGAAGATCCAGATCCGATTACCACGGTTTTACACTTGGCGGCTCCTCACCTCAGTCTTGTAAAGGGAAGGGTGAGCAGAGGGTTGGTATTTAGTTGTTTGCAATCTGAAACCGCAACACGAGATGCCGACAAACCTTAAACGCTGTCCCTTTAAACTACTGTATATAGCATGTATACAACCCTTACCTCTCCTATTCTGCACACATTAGTCAACAGGGAGCAACATACATATGTGTATATCAGCATTAGCGGACTATTCTGAGCTAAATGCAGTTAATACAACAGCAGCAACGCAGATAGCCAGAAAGGTAGATTTTCAAAGCATGGCATCATGACTTTTGGACCTATTCATAATCTTTTGGAGTAGTAACCATTTGTGAATTGTTTTTGTTGCATTTCTGCCTTTTCGGTTTGCAGAATTGACCAGAAAATATGTCAGAGAGAGAGTGAGCACTCGATGCCAACCAAGCCTTCAGGACAAGCAAGGCGCTGTCCTTTTAGGGAACTTTGGCCCTGCTTCTGTCAGAGTCCCTGCACACTCTAAAAACTTCCAGGATTTATTTTTTTGAGAATTAGTAACAACACGGCCAAACAGAATTCAAAGTCTGAAAAAAATTGAAATACAGCACACTTTGATCCACTTGCATCCACAACTTTGTGGATTATTTGTCTTGCTCACACAGTGTAATGTCCGTTAGACATCTCCTCCTTTCACATTGTGCTTCTCAAAAGACTTTAGCAAAAGTGTGTTTTATTTGTGATAAAAGAAAATGAAAGAAAACACCTTAGAAACCGTCAAACTTTTTATAGATTTGATAGTCGATTTAAACGGTGTGTTTAACATCTTCTAATGAAACTGACTATTATGACTGATTATGTTCATGTCATCCTCTTGTCAGATACCAAAAACATATCATGTTTAAAAAACTTCCAAATTAATGGGTTTATCACATCCACCACAACACACACACACACACACACACACACACACACACACGCTGTCTGTGTCTTCTTGGAACCTCAATAAGGTCAAGGTGAGTATAGTAGCTCATAAGGAAAGTTTGGCCAGCAGGATGAAGTCAGGTTTCATTGGTTAGTTTTTCATTAGAGGAGGTCCGTGTTGACGGGAACTGTCTCCTCTTTCTGGTCATGACCTAAATATGAAGTTGTAATTGGCTGGAATGATATATTGTTCTGATAACAGGTCTTTCAAGTCCCTTGCGCATGAACTGGTTTGAACATAGTTTTCTTTGCACTTCAAGTACAACGTTAAGGTTGTCACCCTTTTAGTCCGTCTTGTACAATGCTTGTGACAGGGATTTTCTTAGCTCACCACACTGAACCTTTTTGTAAAATCCTATTAAAAGACATGGGGCCTCTCAAGATGCATGCAGTTGGCCTGGCTTTATATTTAAAACATATTAAATAAATGGTGTTTTTTTCTTTGGCCATGACATAAGGAAACTGTTGACAGCAAACCGTTCATTATGTCAAACCCCCAGATAAAGCAGCAGCAACCCATATAGATTATATCAAATGAAACACACTCCCTATGCTAAGTATTTACTATTGGCCTGAGATGTGTTTTAAATAGCTTCCATTTCATATGTAGTGCTCCTTTGTTGAATCAGGCTTTACTCTTGTATACTTCTTTGCCACTGGACATTAACCACAAGCCCATAAAACCACACACACATGCACAGACACACACACACACGCACACACACACACACACACTCACTTAGACACATTGGTTTCCGCTGCACTCAGGCATGTCATTTTCTGTAGCACCTTATTAGGCATCTGTTTACTCAACTGACAAGCATCTTTGTCTCTCATTTAGTAAACACTGTGAGTATGTCAGGGAACGCTGGGGGAGATCATTTTGATGTCAAAGGGATAAAGAGCAATCACAGTGACGAGGCCTGACATGTCTGGCTGCGAAGGCTCGGAACGAGGATTTTCCAGACATGTTATGACGCTACAAAAGTGTGACAATCATTCCTTCCTGTGTTTGTGTTTCTTTTGGATGTTTTAAAACCTGTGAGGTTTCCAGTTACTTTAACAGCGGAACCTTACCAAATGGGACTTCCATGAGGAAATGGAAGTCACCCATTTACGCACATCGACCAGGGAGTGACAGCAAGAATTCGTAAAACTGCTGCAACAATTGTTGCTCATGAGTTTACTGCAGGGGCTGTGTTGCGTGTGAAACGAAAAGTAAATTCTTTAGAACACACTATACCATACAACACTTCTCATCTGCCTCCATTTACACTTGACATAACTATTAATCAGCATTACATGATGTACTGGAGAGGCTTCGGAAAGGTGCTAAAAGCATCAACAAATGCAATCGCATGAAGAATACAATATACTAGAGCTGGCTCAGAGTCAAATTGATTACATGGAAGAAAATGATGAGTGTTATTTTGTCAGATAATTGGCACTTTTCAAAAGGTATTCATACACTGCATCCTCCTTGGCCTGCGTCAATGTTCCAATTTCTTAAAATGTACACCAAAAACTCATACACTATCAGCAGCAAGATGAAGGAAAAGATGAATAAAACTTGAAATATGTTGAGGCTGACACTTGAAATTAAGTACTACAACACTCCCTGCTGACAGTTAAGTTATTGTGTGTGACCACCCAGTTTCTTGACCTTGTGTAAACCAAAGCCAGAATACATTTTTCATCATAGCAAACCACAAACACATGAATGCAGTTTGTAGCCAGTCTGTCCCGAGGAGCTGCTCTGTACACAAGTGCACTGGGCAGCGTCCTTGTTATCCTCATTTGGTCTCTGGGAGAAAAAAAAAAAAACGCATTAACTTACAAAGAGTAAAGCAGCAGACACAAGAAAGTAAGAAGAAGAAACAAAATGTTCCCGGCTCAGCGTGTTAAACGCCGCGTAGCCTAGTCCCTGCGGCATTAACCTTACATTGCCTATGTAGGAATGACGTAGAATCATTTTGTCTGTTGGTTATTTATGGTGTGCCTGGGCCTTAAAAAAGTAGTAGAAGAAGAAGAAGAAGAAGAAGCACATGTGGGCTGCTGTGCCATTAGATTCATGCTCATGTGTCCCAAAAAGCTTTCATTCATTATGCGATGAACCCTCGACCCTACATCCTATATTGCGTTCACATCAATAATGTTGCATCTCTCTTATTGACACCTTGGTATTTTTGCCAATTAATTTGCACCGAGTGTCATAGGAAAATGGAATTGTTTTTGTTGAACTGTCATCTATTTCGTTGCCAAAGGATACATTATTTTGTAAAGGGACTCAGGGAAAAGAGCTGACACTGCACAAATCCAGACCCTCCGCCTTTAAGGTTTGACTCTTACGGAGCAGATCATAAATCAACTGTCAAAGGAAATATTATCTTGTATTTGAGCTTCCATCTGGTCGCAGAAAGGAACCAAAAATGAGTTTGACACTGTGACAGATGGGGACATTTACAGGATAACTGTACTCAGTTAGTGACATGAGTAGCAAACAGGTTACAGGAATATCCTGTTTGAGAAGTAAAAAGGTTTTTTTAATGCGTTTTCTTTGGCCTTGAAAACAGAATTAAGCACATTTTTTGAGTTCATATTTGCTTTTATAACCTCAGGTCGGGTGGAGCTAGTTTTTCAGATGTGTACGAGCTATGTTTTCAGATGTACTTTGTGCACGCAGACATAAAATACACACACAGACACAGGCGCACATGCTACTTACAGTAGGCTCTTGGGAGCCAGGGGACTGCAGACATTGTGGTGCCTTGTTCACAGCAGTCACCAAAGTGCCAGGGGAATTATCGATGAATCCGAGACAACGTTTTCACATGCTCACACCCTGTATGCATTACTGCCACGATTAAAATATTTGAGAAAACAGAGACATTGTTCTAAAACAGACCAGAACATTTTCCCTGTGACTCAGACAACATGGTAGTTGTAGATATGTGAAAATTGTCTTTTTTTTTTTTATCTTACTCTTAAGGATCTGAGGCCTTGCAGCTTGATGATAGGTATCACCATGCATGGATTTATTTTATTTTGAAAGCACGAGACAGTTGGCAAAATAGTTTTGGTATGATTTCTTGAACTTTCTCTGTCCGTATTGAAAATTGGCTGGTAATCTCCAGAGAGCACGATCTCACTGACTTATGTCTGCACACATCCCTGTGGATCTCTCTCAGTGCAACTCTAAACCCCTGAAAGACACGGAGCATTTGACACAACTTAAATTGAAATTGCCATCTGACACTGCAGGACGAAACTCGAGTTTTAAAGGATTAGAGAGCGATGGGCGGTGAAGAGCTCTTGTGTGCAAAAGTGGATGCATTTGCACCGAAGATGACTCTGCAAAACTGAAATTCGACTGCAGGAGGAAGGCGTGAATAATGACTTTATGAAAAGCTTTTAGACTGATTATATAATAATAAGTAAGTCCATAGCTGATTCTTTAGAGATTACAGTAGTTCATAAAGCCACAAGGCTTGTACCACAGGCCAGACTTTGTTGGCTGGAACTTTTGCGAGCAGGTTTTATCAGCTGTAAGCTGTAAACTAAGTTGGTTTAAAACACGCTCTGCTGGCAGACTTTTTAATGTTTCCAGCTGACTCTTGTTTTGAAATAAAAACCCTATAAAAAGGGTTATCAATATGGTCTTGATGGCTACATGCATGATGTTAGACTGAATAACTTAGGCTGAATCTAACTCTCAGGTTTAAAGTCATCCATCCTCACCAGTCGACAGTCTATGCAGAAGAAATTAAGAATATTGTTTTTGTGAGCTAGTAATTATATAAGTATGGAAAACATATTAAAATCTCATTAATCCTCACAGCCGGTCAGAGAATAACAATTCACAATTTCTTTTTTCAATTTTGTCAGTACAGAGCTGGAGAGGGCAAACTATAGAACAGAGGACATGTTTCACAAAGAACGACTTGTCCTATGGAGTACAGTACCGGTATATGTTATTCAACATAAGTGTCCAATGTCCTTGCCTCGGGTCAGATTTGGTAAAGAAACATGACAACTGCTGTCCACTCTGGGTTGAACGGAATGAAATGCTCTGTTACTTGGAGCATTTGTCAGACATGCAGTTTTGAAAAGAGGGTGGAAACTGTTTCACAATATCCCGATCTCCTTCCTGCCCATCATTCCATCTGGATCACATGCTGATGACTTGTTTTCCCATACTGAAATAGACTTAACTGCTGTCAGCGTGCAGACCTGCTGCATTCATGGTTCATATCTTACCGTTCAAAAGCGTTCGAATCTGCCACTCACTATTGTGAAATTAAATGATCATAAAGGACTCATCAATGAGGACATTGCATGCATCATGTACATCATTTATTTCAATACAAATGTTACAGCATATACATTCATAAATATCACAGGATACCACATGTTGTATCAGACTTCATTACCGCGACATACAGTGACAAAAACTTGCGCCAAAATGCTTTTGCAAACATTTAGTAAACATTCAGCTGAGTGACACGTTTTTTATACTCGAATAAAGCTTCACATGTCCTCTGTTTATTTTTCATATGAAGGCTAAAGCAATATTCATAGAAAAATCACATTCACGTACATCAATTTTTCAACGGTCCAACTCCGATAACATCTGTGCTGAGATTTTGCAGTTTCTCATGACTTTAAGCTGCAAACAGGAAGGAGGACTTCCACAAAAATATTATGGTACAAGTGAACTCTCCAGCCAGTAATTATTATATTTATTATTATTATATTATATATATATATATATATATATATTATTATATTATAATTATAGTTCATGAACTCAAACGTGGATTCAATTGTTCAAAAATACTACAAATGTTTCAGGAAAGTGCTATACAGTACAGTGCTGCTTTAAGTTAGTAAACAACGTAATTAGATCATGGGGAGTAAAGTGACTTTTATTAAACGGGAACAATGATGGATTAGTGAGAACTGCGTTCACATTAGCCCAAGACTTGATCATATTAAAATGTAGAAAAGATTTTATTCTTTTATACGTTTTCTTAAAATGACGTGCAATATGAGCCTTGTCTGGAACACAGAATCCACGTTTAAAACAATCTATTACAACAATCAATTTGTATTTGCAGAGTTGGTACACTCATACCAGTTGATAAAGTTGGTAATCTCAGGACAAACTTCGTAGGTACAAGCTGTTCATTGTATGCATCAGTAGACAAACCTTCAGCCGTACTTGGAATGTCGTAGTGGTCAGCTAATAATTCAAGACTAAGGGCACGCAACTCTGGTGTGTTCTCCAGCATGAAGAAGTGAAGACATAAATTAAATTCCTTATTATACAGGTGCATTGATGAAACAGTAAGCATTAATAACGCTGAGACAGCTGAGGTGCAAGGAGAGGCCACTGCCAGGAGGGAGCAGTGTGGATATATAGTTCACAACCTACTCCACTTGGGCTTAAACGGATCACTTTGAAAGGAAATGGCACCACAGTTCACAGACACATCACCACAAATACACATAGCAGACGATCACTTTGCAAAGTGCTTCTACAAAACGACAGATCTTTTTTGGATCCAGCAGTGAATCACTAATTTAGCGTCAGTGAGTGAATAAATACAATAGCTACGTATCAAAATCTTGGTCTAGAATCTTTATCTGTTTGTGCTTTGTGCATCCCGTACAGTGAAAATTTTAGGGAGAAAAAAAACCCTGGAGAACATTTGTTATGACATTCAACCCCTGGATTTACTTTGCTGTAAATCCATGAAAAAGAAAAACAGAAAAAAAGATCAACACACTGGAAAGCTTGTTTTTCACATGGCAAACATTGACGTAAGACGACACCGTATTTACGTCTATTCCTAAGGTCTGTGACAACAGTGCTGCCCAAACCTAGCGTTACAGTACATATGGATACCTCTGAGGGAACAAAGTTCACAGTTTTAACGGTGTCAGCTGGCCTTAACGCTACATGCACTAAAACACAGGTCACTAACACCGATTTAGACTGGCAGAGAAGCCCTGCTCCCCCTCTCGCCTTCAGCAGCCACATTTAGCGTGCTGTCACATTGATCACAACATAGAGATTACCAAACTGACTAGGGAAAAGGGGGCTACATCTGCAACACCTATCATTTAGCGTGGGGACAGTGGGTGAGTTGTCCAATTCAAGCCCCCGCATTCAAAGTGCTTATTTTCCATTAGTGCTTGCTTACGTCAAAATGGGTCATTTCCAAGAGCCTTTGATCTTAAGACGGGTGATAAGAAAGGAGAGTCACATTTCAGGTTGGCCCTTTGGATGTCATCATGAAAATTGGGAACTGTATATTTTGTAATGTAATAATCTATTTCAGTATTCCCTGAGAGGGAGTTATCCGCTTCTCCAGCTAAACGGTGGAGATAATGGATTTATTTGTGTTTATTGGGCTGGGATTGGGGGCATTTCCTGGAGCATGCACACCAAGCAGCGTCTAAAGTAGACTGACTGAAACAACTGGAACAGCTGAGGCACTGCTCAGTAGATTCCTGAGTGTCTCAACCAAACGTGAAACTCATTTCATGAAGGTCCACACATCAGATTAACAGTGAGGAGACTCTGGGAAATGTCAAGGAGCAGTGTCAAAGGTGCACTGCTCAGGACTGTTTTTCTCATCTCCGTTTATTGGCCTCTGAGAGTGTCACCATCACCGGGCCTGGAACTTGTCTTTATCGATGCACTGTTCATTAGTACGTGTGGTTTTGTACAAAGGAAACGGCTTCTCTGGTTTCAGTAAACACTGTGTTGAAACACAGCAACCACACATTTTAATAAACAAACGGGGCTAGTGCAACAAAAGGGACAACTGTGACTTGCTACTGGCATACAGAGGGGACAGGGAAGACTAATTTGCCTTATTGGCCATATAATGCATCAAATACTGGTTTACATGTCGCACAAATAAACCAGCGGACTAAATGCAAGATATGTATATGAATTTGAATGTATTCATATAGCAGCTGCAAGCTTTAGCTTTAGGTTTATACCAAAGATTAACCACAGCAATGCCATCTGCCTTGCACTGCAATATATTAGATATCTTTAGGGCTGATAATGGAATCTGGTTCATACAACGTATACACATGTGCAGGTTTTTACAATATGACCTATCAGAGGATCGCCCTGGGTGTTTGTTAGCTTGCACCAAGGAGACGTAGATAACTTCACATTTCCGGGGCTATCTGCTGACAACAGAAACATGCATGCAATCGGTTGTAAAACACTCGAGCAGGGAGCAGGGCCTCACAACATTGCTGAGCAGTGAGGAGAGAGAGAGAGAGAGAGAGAGAGAGAGAGAGAGAGAGAGGGAGAGAGAGGGAGAGAGAGAGTGGTTATGCCACACCTGTTGATGATCATCCTTCACATTGAGACAATCCATCAAAAGAAAAGAAACAAAATGAAGCCAAATTATGATTTGGATTGATTTGGAATGTATTTCTTCAAACAAAGCACCAAAGAGGCATAAAGTTGGATCCTTTTATGCTCCGCATCTGTTTTCTGATGGAAATGACTTGCTATTCATGCTGAATTGGCATGCTCGAATGGAATTTACAGCCTCCAAAGACATTTACTTTGAATACCAAAAACATTTTTACGCTAATAAATTGTGGGCTGTTTTGCCAAGAGCTCTGAGACAAAAAATATGCCCACAAATTCAATCTGAGCCAGATAATTAGCAATTTATATAATGCACAGACCATTTAGAAGAGTACATAAACAGCTGAGATACTGTCCTAGTGTAACTCCTGTGGACAGTGAGATAGTAATGTGAAATAGTCAGTTAAGAAACAAATGTTGAAAAAAATGTGATGAGGTAGATGGAAGTTCAACATGAAAAATGTAACACAAGTTAAAATGATCTACTTACAGAATGTATTCACTGTGCTGAACATAATTATTACAGTTTCTGTCAAGCAGTCTCTACCAGTCAGTTGGCTGACCTTACCTTCATTAGACAATTTGAAAAAGTTTATCATAGCAGTGTAAACATGTCTGGATGGCTTTGTTGACAGAAGTCTCAGGGGTCCAAGTTTAAAGGACAGTTGTTACAGCCGATAGGCCTTTGTTGCAATTTCCGTTGGGGTCCACTGCTCTGTCCACAATGCTGCAGACCCCAGCTCCCTTCCCCGGACAGCCTTCATTAGTGTCACTGTCTTCCAAGCTGCCCTTACTCCTCCCTTGCTGCTCGCTCTGCCAGCTGTGCCTGCTGTAGATGTATCCGTTCACGGGCCCGGGGTTGCTGAGGCGGTTCCTCTTCATGCAGAGGATTTCCTTGAAGGCGTACCTAAACTCAGGACTCCGGCAGTAAATGAGCGGGTTGAAGGCAGAGTTTGCATAACCTATCCAGTTGAGTATCCTAAAGGTGAGGTCAATGTCCTCCACCTTCCATATGGCCACCACCACATTGAGCAGAAAGAAGGGCAGCCAGCACAGAGTGAAGATCCCCATGATAATGCCCAGTGTCTTCAGGGCTTTGTGTTCCCGCAGGCAAAACTTGGCCTTCTTGTTGCCACGCCCGTTGTTGGCCTCCAGAGATTTGAGGTTGATGTTGTCGCTGTTGTGAAAACGTCCAACGCTTTGGTCAATCTTCTTCAGTTGGCGCCTGGCCTCCTGGAAAACGCGACTGTAGACAAAAACCATAATGACCAAAGGGATGTAGAAGGAGATGATAGAGGAGGTAATGGCATAAGCCATGTTGGTGTAGAACTCGCAGCAGTTACTGTTCTCGATGCAGTCCTTCGCTTCAGTATCATCTGATATCCACCATTTCATGTGGATGGGCAGGAAAGATATCAAGGCGGCAATCACCCACACCAGCACAACCACAATGCGAGCCTTGCACTTTGTCAGCATCGACTGGTAGCGGAACGGAGAGGTGATGGCCAAATAACGGTCTATAGCTATGACGCACAGGGTCTCGATGCTTGCAGTCACACAGAGAACATCGGTCGCAGTCCAGAACTCACACCAGAAACTACCAAAGTGCCAGGTCTTAAAGATGATGTAACAGGCACCGAAAGGAACCACGATGAGACCCATGACCAGGTCAGCGCAGGCCAGGGAAATGATGAAACAGTTGGTGACATTTTGGAGACGCTGGAAGCGGGCGATCGCTGTTATGACCAGGATGTTGCCAAAGACAATGCACAGGACGAGTAAAGACATGATCATGCCCAGCACGATCATTGTTGCTTCACTGTAACCCTCCTCATTCTGAGCTGGGTCTGATGACGAGTTGATCATCCCCTCACTCACATTGAGGTACTCTGGGAGGGTAGTACTTCCCATCTGAAGAGACCATATGTAGATAACACACGAACACACACACACACACACACGCACACACACACACACACACAGAGGTAGAGATCACGATTTGAAATATAAAAGTGGCCTGACAAAAAACTAAATGTTCATAGAAATGCTATGCTTCAAAAAGTGTGTCTTTGTTATATTTTCATAAATAAAGGAGAACAAAAAGTATAGCACCAACACCACACAACTAATAAACTTAAAACTTGCTAAACAAGTCAAGCAAAAGAAAAAGTACAAACCTCCACAGGTAGTTGTCTTATTTCCTGCCCATGCAAAGTAGAAATGTCAATGTTCGGGTAGTTCCTTCACTGTCACATGACCTGCTTTTAACTGTCGTTTTTTTTTTATCTCCATGTGTCTCACTCAGTCCCTCACGTTGAGCAGTGTTTCTTCTAATGTGTCTCCCAGGCTATTTGTCAGAGCCCTTATACCGTGCAGTGATGACATCATGGTCAGTGCTCAGCCAATCAGGCAGCCAGCCTGCGGAGGGTGCTGAGAGCTCCTGAGAGTTTGAACACATTGTCCCTGCAGCCGCTGCCGCTGCAGGGCTGCATGGGGCTAAAGCTGCAAACACAAACACACACTTTTTCTCACTTTTAGTTTTGAGCTTTATTTATATATGTAAAAAAAAAAAAACTATTACCTAAGTCTTGCATATAAACAGTCGCTTTAGAATGCAATCATTGAGTTTAAAGTTGAGAGAAAACATTTTGTTCAGTTGTACAGTCCAACCACTGAGGAGGTTTTACAGCTTTTGCCTGTCAATCTGGATCACATCAAAAACAAGTGACGCTTTCTTTGACTCTTTGTAGAGTGAAGAGTATTCAGTTTATCCTCTATGATTTATTGGACAGTTTGACTATAGCTATTGCCTTGCCCTGACAAAACATTCACGTGTTAGTGCTTTTTCTGCCATGACGCTTTAACATTGAAATGTATGACTACAGCATATGCTAAGAATTGAGTGTGGTTTAGAAGATACATGAAAGCAAAAAACATGAGTTTATGTAATGCTACATAGATAAATATTGTAAATTTAAACTGCAGAAAAAACTCCCTCCTATTCCTGGTATGAATCTAAACCCGAGCGTGGACCTGCAGGACGCAAACAGACTCTCATGCTACTCTGCATCTAAAGAGAAAAATATTTTTAGGATTCAGGGTTGATTTGCATTTCTGTAAAGCTAAGTCAATGCAAATAATGTAACATGCAGCTTATCATTGGAGGGATTATGTACCTGGCACACTAATCAAATCCTGAGATCAAATAAAAGTATCTTTGTATTAGCTTAACAAACAGAGCTCAGTGTTGGAATCAAAATGCTACCAGGGATAAAAAAATAAATAAAAAAAGGCTGAGAGATGAGAACAGATCAGCCACTGTGGCATGTAAATGTTTTTTCTCTATTTCAGTTTGTTCCTCTGCCCTGCTTGTACTGCAGCAGCATGATGTGCTTACTAAATAGCGATCACTATGAGTATCTATAGACGTTTTTGTGTTTTTGTGTTTTTGTGTGGAGGGATGCACTGGAGAACTAAACTGCCGAATTCTGACACAACACAACTCTCCAAAGTCCAACAGCCATGTGTTATAAATGAAGATTTTTTTTCATTCAATATTTACTGCATTTCTCTCCTTGTCATGTGCTCAGCTGTCTTTGCCACTTTCAGTAAAATGATCAATGCTCTTTCAGACATCCGTCATCAATAGATTGACACATTTTTTGGTTTTTTTTGTTGTGCAATGATTTTGGTGGAGTTTCTTTTGATAATAGTCACAAGCTGAGGCAATTTAGTTGAAATACAGTATGGTTGGAGGCGGGACTAGGTGTGTGAACAATATACCAATTATGATAGAGTTTCGATCATAAATAGGTGTGTGTAGTGTGTGTGTAGTGTGTGTATGGGTGCTTGCAAGTGTGTTTTGTTTTTGCATATCTAACGCAAAACAATAGCTGAGATGCATGCATTATCTCCTGCTAGGATTTCTCATATTGCTTTTGAACCTTTTACCCTATGTTGCTCCCTAAATGGAGGTCCATCCATCCCGCTATTTAATCACTGGCAAAATTACACTCATTTCTAGGCAGATTACCATAAAATGCACTAGATATTGATTGCACCCACAGAGCAATGGCTCTCTTGTGTTTTGTCTAGTGAGACGCTTTGTTGCAGGTTGTTGCAGTTTATCTTGCCGGGTTTCCATGAACATGTATATTCATGATCTTAGAATGAATAGAAATGTGTTGATGACCTCCTGACCTTTCTCCCAGCGCTACCATTGGGCTGGAATGCCTTCATGTAATATCACAATCTTATGAACATATTGCCTTTCAATTGATGGGAATTGTCGGAGCCCATCTCCTCATACTGAAAGATAACCTTTATCTTTAGTTTTACCATCAATGAGGTGAAAATGTCTACACTGCACTTTAGCATTAGCATTAGTGCTCCCAGTTGAATCAACTCACATGATTTAATGACCTACATCGCTTTATCCCTCGTACAACCTACAGGACAAACCTCCTGTTTAGCCTCTTTACCGATAAGATTAGTATGTTGTCTGCAATCCTTCACTTACAGTATAGATCGTGGGTTATAATGAACATTCCACCCTTTGTGGGCTCAGTTGTACTTTGACATTTAAGAAGCCCTTGTCTGTCTCTGCTTGTACCAGCTTGGTCTCCTAACGTAGTTTTACGTTTGTTTTGAAGCATCACAAATGTGTTCACGTAGGGGGAAGGTCGGGGGGGATGGATGAGTCAAAGAAACAAGGGACTTTTCACCAGGAGTGTGTGTCCCCTATGAAACCAAATGTCAACATTTATTTTCATGTACCTACGTAACTTAAACAACGTAACACAAGTACTTATTTTTCTTTTACTAAACCTAACCAAGTTTTGTTGGTTTAACATAACCAATTCATTTTATTGTGTTTTTGTTTTGTTTCAATTTAAACTGCAACTATAATCCGAGAGAAAATCTGTTTCCCTCAAAACGTATTTGAGAATGTAATTTAGATGTATTGGAACATAACTTTGTGGGGAAGACAGGGATGCTTTTACTTAAAAACTGTTTTGAAAAGATAATTTCTTGCCTAACCTGTATGATAACTTGATCATTTTATTGTCACAGTGATGAGCTACAGTATTATAGTATGATCTGTTGATGTTGGCTTTGAGCACTGAACTCCTTAACATTGGATACTTGAAATAAACCTCAGCTGTCTTCTACACTTGTTAAACTTCACTCGGATTTGCTCTGGAAAGAGCTACGTACTCTAAATGTAATATAAATTGAATTTCTATTCAAGCGCCCTGTTCTGGAAAGTGGGAAAGTTCTGCGTGTTCGATTAATCATGACTGGTTTCCTCAGTTTGTGACATCTGTGTTCCTGTATCCTGTCACTCCCAGGCAGAGCCAGTTCACTTTTGGATAACCTTATAACTGTCTTGGATCCGGTCCCCAGTTGGATATTGTGCACTGCTCTGTTTAGTCAAACACTGTTACAATAAATCAATCTCTCCGCCAGACCATCTCCTGTTGGATTCCTACTTTTCTACATCATAGAAAGTGGTGATATTGACCTGATGTACCAACATGCACCTCCCACCTCTCCCCCACTATATTTTTCCTGTAATTTGTAAGGAACAATACGTGGAGACATTGCTTCTCTAGGGAAAGCTTTCAGGAGCATGAGAGGAAATGAGAGAACCTAAATACTCTCACTCACTTGTTTTCTTGAATGTCAAATTACTTTACTGGTATTACATTTGGCTTGTTTGTAAAAATAAACACCACCGAAGAACTGCTTATTAAGTTGCTTGCACACACGCAACCACATTCATCTATCCAAAAAACATACAGGGTTTTTACTTTTACACGCACACATACACATTCATAAAAAATGTATGTTGTGTGAACATCAACAATTAATTTCAAATTGAACATGATGAGGCGAAAATTTATATAAAAAAATAAAAAAATGTGCTGCCGACTTTCCAGTCATGTCTAATCCATTCGATCCCTCTCTGATTTAAGTAATTGTTGTCAGGCCAATAGTCCTTATTTAATGGATTGGAACAAAGACATTCCCCTTGGGATTAATACAGAGCCTGAGTAACTAATTGGTTCTGTGGTTAAGGCCCCTGGGGCACTGGGTGTGGAGTCCACGCCAACAAAAAAAAGGGTGTATGACCATCAAAGACCTCCTACACTGCAAAGAATGTTCTTGTTGATAGTGTAAAGTTGGTATTACGTGTTGTTCAAATAAACAGCAACAGTAAGATAACACTAGTTTGTGTACTTCGAATAGATCAGACCATATACAGGTATAGACTATAAGCAGTTACCGAGCGGGAGTCATTGTTCACTCAGTTTGCCCCTGATAAAGTTCAGACGGAGGAAGAGGTTGTAAAAACACTTCAATGTACTATTCAACAACGTTCGGGCTGTCGCATCCAGAGAGAGCTCAACATATACAAAAGAATAATGAAAAAAACGTCATTATGAGGGTCTGACCAATGTAACACATGCAGCACATTTCACAGGGTGCTGTCGTGTTTTAGAGTAGTGGTTCTCAGCCTGATAATTTCTGGGGATTGCCAAATGGTGTGTGAGAGAAAAATAAAATAACATATCAAAAATAATAACAGTAACAACAGGGGCGAACAACAACCTGATTATTCTGGAGGGTCACGACTCGAAAAGCATGAGATCCTCTGTTTCAGAGTGCGCACATAACACAGCCCACGCTTTTTTAATTTCAACGTGTGAGGCTCTCCTCTACTCTTACTCCAAGTAGGATTTACGTACATTTCGCCACCACAAATTGAAAAAACCTTTCCCTGCATGGCATTAATGGTAATGAGAACAACCGCTATGCTAAAGGGACAGTAAACGCAACTGTAGGTAGTGGCAGAAAAATTACCGTTCTCATGGGAGTCACTTATTTGGTTTTATTGATGGTAACACACAAAGAGTAACACTCATAGAGATTATTATAAGTATTATTAGACATGTTTATTAGGGTTAAAGGTTGAATGCTTGGATTGACACGATGACCAATTCAGTTAAGCAGCATTTCCTGTTGTGAGACGGGGATTCTGTCGAACTGTTAAAGATTTAAGGCAGGATTTATGGTGTAAATTAGGCAGTCAAGGCCTGAGCTAAATTATGACCTTTGTTTAACCCTATGGGAAGAAAAGTAATACATTACTGTCCTTGTGAGGATTTAATTAGTGTGTGAAAATCTGTACCATTCAGCATAAAAAAATCCATGTAGACCTCTGGTCAGCACAGAGGGGAATTACAATCCATAATGGCTTAAAAAACACCAATGAACAAAAATAAATTGTAAATCCTTCCTTTCTCTAATAGTTTAAGAAATTTCTATAAAATCCTAGGTATTGGTGCCATTTGAATTCTGATTATCGTGTTGTCTCATTTGCTGTTAATGGCCGTAGGCAGTGGTGAATGTCTGATGACGGCAGTACAGTAAATAGAGACATAAATAAATGAACAGCTACCCACAAAGATTGAATGAAGGTGATGGACAAGGTGCATCTAAGGAGCAACCCTCGATCTGCCAACAATATTAATCATACATTTTTAAACACCAGTTAGTATTCATGGAAAGGTAATAAGGATGGAAGCCATTTTCTCTTCATGACTAAGTTCGTTACCCGCTTTGAAAATAAGTCATATTTTTTATAAGTTTCCCAAAAAACTGAAAAAAAAAAAACTGAAACAATTATCTTCTGTATATATATTATATTCTGTATTTTAGATTTGGTTCAGTTTTTTTTGTTTTTTTTTTAAACTTTAAAATATGACTTAGTCTCATGACCCACGTTATCTTTTGATGCAGCTTCTGTTTTCTGTGTGTGTGTATGCAGGTCTAACCATGTTTATCTATACAGCTGCACACATGACACTACATTGGTGATTTGCCTTGCAAGTTTTATCCTAACAAGTTATACATTGTGATAGCAACACAAACTAGCTAAAGCATGACAGCTCAAAAAAGATTAAAACATAAAACATTTGAGGGGTATCCTTGACAAATGTGCGAAAACAACGTTGATCGCTAACGTTCATAATTAGCTTAATTTTTATATAACATATTACTTGTTATATTACAAAATGCTGCATTGCTTTTGCGTGAGTAACCAAGCCCCTGTTGGTCATATGGAAATGCATAATTGCAAAAATGTCTGTTGCTGTTGTAATATCTTACTCTTTGCAGTAAAGGTAGCCTGTATGACTTTGCCGTTCATTCCAGTGAAGCATGAAATTGGCCACAGGCTGAAGGCAATGCGCTCATTTCTTTCAAATGAAAAGAATAATTTGTCAAAAGAAGCATGAAATGCATGACAAATATGAAATGAATAGAATAGTTGAGAAATTATACAATAAACCTAATAGATTGTGAGATTAATTCTTGATGAGCCATAATCATCAGCAAATGTAACATCTAAGTCATTGATCAAATGAATTCAAAAGAAACTCTCTGACACTTTTATGTCATGCATGTTACTGTAAAGGGACTGAATGAATCATAAGCTGTGTCTACCATTTCAAGAAGAAACTGAGGAAGAAAAACACACATGCACTTTGACACTGTATCATCTGATCAGTAAATGTTGTTTGCAAGTATTTTTTAGATAAACATCCACCAAATCCAAATGCGATGTACTAATCAGATTCAAGCAGTTGCACTAGAGAGCAGTTCATTTGTGACATGAATAAGGAGGAGAGAACAACTACTTATTGCCTCTCTGAGGGTTTTTATTTCTAAATATTTTATTGGACATTCATTTTCATTCAAACTTTTGATGAATGCTTTAACAACTCAATGAGAGACATTAGCCAAAAGATGTTGACTCTATTTTCCGTTGCAATGCAGCACCACTGGTTTGTCAAAGCACCCGTTACATTGAACAACACACTACCTGTAAGAAAACACATGCTTCATGTTAACACAAGCATTCCATGCACACAGACACACGCAAACTGATAACAGACACACACATGGCCTACAAACAGATGCACACACACACACACACACACACACACACACACACACTCGCAATGTGTTCCTGTGCAACTCTTTTTTTCCCTATAAACTTTTTCTGATATTTCAAAAGTAGTACAGTTTTGCAGTTCCACGCACCACCTTCACTATATAAAAGTCTGAACTTTGATATTAGGTTTATAGATAAAACTGACCAGGTCCTACCATCTCAAAAATATATATACTCAAAAGTTGCTGAAAATGAAAAAAATATTTTTATTATGTACCGTAAACCCCGAGGTCATCAAAACCTGAAGCTATAACGCATCAGTGCAGATTGAAATCAGGCCAAAAGTTTCCACATTACCTTTGAGAGGATGTCCTCGGGATGAGTGAATCTATCATTATAAGATTGAACTTATGTGTCACACCAGCAAGACAAGAGGAATTGTGAAGGACAAAGAAACGTGACAAAATATATGAGTAAAGTTTCAGGTTAGGGACTGTACACAAATTATTGGGGGTGCGGAGGAAGCTGGACTTTAGGTTTCACTCATCCGCGTTAATGATTTCTTCTTAGGACCCTCCCTCGGAGAAAGAGAAAATTTGCACCAAACTCCACACATCATCTCATAATAATACATAAATTAAGCAAAAGAATTAGTCACATTCATTTCACCATTAATATCGAAAAGTGCAATAAGATTTAAGATGTTGTTAAAGTAAAGGGATAGTTCCAGGTCTTTTGAAGTGGGGTGGTATGAGGTACTTATCCACAGTCAGTGTATTATCTACAGTATATTTTGGGCTACATGAATAAAATTGGATCAATTGATTGATTGAGTAGATGGCCGGCCATCCTCTTCTGCACGTGATACACTGACTATGGATAAGTACATCATACAAACCCACTTAAAAACATCCAAACTATCCCTTTAAAGTGACCATATAACCTGTGAAAAGTAGAAAACAGACATTCTTCCTCTTGCAACTTTAAAGTGTAATCATAAGCAATAAAACGTGTTGCTAAAATGGCCGCTGTTTAGCAAACTTTACATAGTTTCACTTCAATATATTAATAAAAATAAAATATCCATCTGGGAGGAGAAAAAGTCAAAAGACACTCTCCTGCTCCCCAGAAAAAAACATTTGACATCCTTCAGCAAAAAGAAAAAAATGACCTGACCCTCTGCCTACACCTCCCATTGATTGTTATACAGCCCCTTACAGATGTTTAAGGATGATGTTAGGGTTAGGGCTACGTTGAGGCATAAGGTGCTCAACTCAAGCCATGTCGACAATAATGTGTGCATGACCGATTTGACTTGACAATGCCAGTGGTAATGTCGAACAACGGCAACAGAGCAATACATCAATCTCCCCATCGCCTTCATTTTCAGATTCACCTATTGACTGTGGACATGGTCGCAGGGCCAGAAGGTTGTGTCTCCTGTTGTGAGGGGCGAGCAGGTGTTAACACTGGCAGCAAAGTGTGAAATTAGCATCTCTGTCACAGTTTGTCGCTTGCATTTTCCATGCAGGGTCATAGCCTCTCCGTCTGGTGACTGGCCAAGTATGAATCCAGTCTCTCTGAGTGAAGCCAGAATAATCACCCTCATTTATAATTTCAGAGAGATGGCATCTCTGATTGCAATAAAGATTTTAAAACTGGCTGAGGTACTAGAATATTTGCAGTCTAGAGTTGGGACGCAAGACTGCTGTCGTCACGAACCATCTGCTGTGTGTGTTTGGGAATCGTGCTGTGTTTATACTGCAGATGTGAGCGAGAATGCATTTACACCTTGGTACTGTTGAGGCAGTGTTGATTGTTTGTGCTTCGCTTACTTATAATGGCAAGCCCATGTGCACCAGAGCAGCTGCAAGTGTGTAAGTTCTTGCTCGAAGCAGCCGTGAGAGATGGTCAGGATTGATTGAGCAGCCATTATGCATGAGCACGCACCCTGACCCCTTCTTTGCAGGTCAACAACCTTATTCTGCCTTTGAGCGTACTGTTGAGCTGCCAATAAAAGCCTCAGCGTCAGCCTCACTTCACTGACCCTGTCTGAGAAACATCATGGAGATAAATGTAACATAGCTGCTCTCCAAGCGATGAACCTCTGTAATCTTGGCCTGAGAAAAATGGGACTAGCCTCCAGGATGAAGCTAATTAGAGGTCATTATCACACTAATGACTTAATGGCACAACAACACAGCCTTCGGTTAAACTAGACAGGGCTTGTGTCCTTTGATCTTTTTTCAACTTTTTGTTGAGTGCAGTCACCCATTCGGATGAATTTATGTTAATATTTCCTGTCTGATAAAAGGCACAGCTTTTCCATTTCCTTGCCAACTTACTGCTCTGGGCAGAACAAGAGAACAGCATGTTGTCTCCCTCATCATAGATACCATCTATTAATCTTTGACCTACTTCTGCATACAGATTCAAACACACACACACACACACACACACACACACACACTGATTAAGAGAAAGCCACTGTGTTTCTTTTGTGAGAAATGAAAGAAAATAAAGATGGTTCACAGCCAGCCAGCATATTAGCACTGCAGGTCCCCAGAATGATTAAATAGGTTAATTTAGTGTGAGTATAGCTGATGGCCTCCAACCAGTTTTGATTTTTGTGTAAAGATGTTATACCAAAGACAAGGAGGGTAAACGTTCAAAGCCGCCGGCAACCCAAATTACTACTCAAATAAAACTAATGAGTGAAAATGAATGTTTGTAAAATAAGGCCACAGAAAAGTATGTGCAGCTACCATGTTACTATCTCATGTAGCCTAATTTTAACAAAACAACTAGTCAGATAGCCAACATCTGTCAGCATACACCGTGTCCCGTGTGCTTTGTATGTGTTGTGTTTTTTTTAGGCAGGAATCAAAATCTATATTTAGTTTCTTAAAGTTACAAGAAAGGGAAACTCAGTGCTGCTAAAAAATGGTTTCTTGTAATAGCTAGATTGTGAAGATACCAGTTTGCCTTTGGGAATGAATAGGCTCTATGCCATATTCAAACAGCACACTTACACTGGAAAGTTGTTTAAGGGCACCTTAAATCAATAAGAAGAAATGGAAAGTGCAATATCATTTTACTTAACAATTTTAACAATAGTTTTCCTCATGCATTACCTGAACTTTTGTTTTTACTGTCATAGACACGTCTGAGTATCAGAAAACACTTGTGCAACATGTCGTGAAGAACAGGTTGCACAAGTGTTTTCTGATCCATCGTTGAAGTAAAAGGATGTATTGTTGTCCTAAAATGTTGACATGTCTGTGGCAGGAAAACCCAAAGTTCACTTAATGCATGGCCAACATACTCACGTTAAAATGTTTTTAATAAACTGGTAAACAATGTATATGTGTATGAATATGTGCAGGCAAATTTTAAAAAAATGTTGCTCGCCTGGCTGAGGAAAATTGACTTAATACAATGGAATCAACAAAGAAGTCTTAAACAATAGGATATTGCACTCACTTTCATGGTGTAAATTAACTAACCAATGCAATTCTTGTGATTGAACAAACTGTGTGATAAAAAATAAATACATCCTCTCTCTGTAAAAGCACACTCGGGAAGTGTCGATCGGTCGATTGCTAGTTTTAGGCTGCTATGTCGTGCCACTTAGAGATGTTCTTTATTTTTTGTGCTTCGCCTTCACTTCTAGTTCCTCTTTTCTGCTGCCAGGAGAGACACTGTTCAGCACATGTCAGATACCACCCGGGGGAAGAAGCAAATTGAGGGTTGCATAACCACTTAGGAGCCACAAATGAGGTCAGTGATTCACTGTTACAGCTTGGCTAAAGTCAATCCCGTTGTCTTGGTGAACTATGAGTCTTTCGTGAAACACTGAATAATAACAGATGGGTTGAGACATCATAAATGTAAAAAGAAATATTGGGAATGTTTAAAGTCTGCCATACACAACCTTTGGACTATGTGCTCTTCACCCAAAATAAACATGTCAGTTCCCTGGCAGGTTGCTTGGTTAAAAACACAACTTGGCATACCACAGTAATACGCTGACCTCTCTCGCGAAACTCCTCGAATTCTCTCAAGACAGAATTCATGAGTTTTATTGGCCGATACAATCCCATAAAAACTGCAATTATAGTCAAATCATATCAATTATTTTATTTATAGAAGATCAGATATTTGTAACATTTGCTAATATTAACTATTCTGTTTGGTCTGGTTGTCTGGGCAGCATAGGGCACAGGATTGTCTTAAACACTTATGTAGTGTTTTCACAACGTCTCTCAATGTGAAATGACCTTCAGATACGTTCCTCGTCACAGATCCCGATATCCAATACATCTGTTAGTGTAATCAATGTGGTTGGTCATTAACATGTTTCTCCTCTGTAATATTATTGAGTGTTCTGTGCCACCATCTCTCCACATCAGTCTTCCCTGACGGCTAAACATTTTGTTATCACATGAACATATCCTCTCTTGTGACTCCCACTATCAAAGCCCAGGGTCAGAGAGAGGACTGTGTCATACTTTGCATAACTGATGATTATTTACAAGTCTTTTTCTTAAAACTTATTTTTATCGATTAAATGACCATATACAGTATATACTTTTTAAAAGTCAATGGACAGCAGTAAAGTCATGAACTGTGTCTAACTATTCATATGCATGAGAAGTTGTTAAAGGTCATTGTTAATAAAGAGATGAAGGATTGTCTTTGCCTAATAACATTTCGTTAACCTTGTCACCTTTATGGAGGGCAATGAGGGCAATAATTCTAATTTCAAACGTCTAATATAATAAAACCAAGTGCTACACAGTACAGCGGCTCTGTGAGGCTGTACTCAGGCACAACGGTGCTTATGTTTACCATGTGCACTATCTTAGGTCGACGTGTTAGCATGCTAACATTTTCTAATTAGCACTGAAAACAGAATACAGCTGAGGCTGACGTCATTTGTTTGGCAAGTCCTTAACCAAAGGATTGGAGAAATGGAAAATGTGGCCTGATGATAGAGCAAGATGCAAAGTCCGAGTCTCACCAAAGTTACTATTTATCCTTAAGGGACATGAATGTGTGTAGCTAATTACATATTAATCCCAAGCAGAATGCTAAAATCCCACACAGATAAAAACTAACAAAGCTGCAGGTTGCATGTATCATATACTGCTTGGGTTTGATAATCTCACCAACAAAAATGAAATCAAACAACTTTATCTTTCTTCTAATCTCTACCTCAGTGCCTTCCTGTTTTGAAGGCAGTACATCACCACATCAGTATATGTTGACACAGTGTGTTCCACTTCATTCCTGTTTGTAAGCTTCTCATTTCCTTCTGCACTACTGCTTCGACAATTTTGCACGACTGGTCTTCGAGCCAGACAGATGCATGTGCTGGATATTAAAAAAACAGAACTGAAAATCCTGGAAACTCTTCTCTTCGGGGTGTAGCAATAGTGCGTGCGTGTGAATGGTGTGCATATGAAAAACAGACACGACAGTTCGAAATTGTGAGGGACAAAAGAAAAGAATGGAGTATTTGCACCTATCGTACCCATGGCGATAGCTTGCTCTACATTGGTAATGTATGTCACCCTCTTTTCGTGCTTCTCTGTCCTACTTTAGCTTCTGGTTTGCACAATAACTACAGCATTGATTGTGTTCCTTTTTTGGAGAGAGATAGGTTGGATAGTTCAGAGACCACATTAACCCTTGACTGCAGCCAACAGCCTGCATGGAAACCTCATTTAGCAGAATGGTGACGTACAACAGTTCGTACAGACGCTGACATGCCTACGAGTAGGACATATTTGCACACGGGCAGGCAGTTGTAAATCCTGCCCCATGGATCACAGTTAGCTGCTAATGTTAGCTCCGCTGATGAGAATGACCCCGAGAGAGTTTTCAAATGGTAACTTCCTCACAGTCAGTCAGTCTTATTCTTTGCAAGTAATTACAGTTGTGATAATGCATGCTGCGCTATCAGTGAGCAAGCAGGCAGGGGACATTTTCCTGTAGAATATTTAATCCTGAGGGAAATACAAAGTTCTTCACAGAAATCCACATGAGAGAAACATTAGACAAACATCAGGCCATCTCAATATTATGAGGGAAATTTGGGATGATTTGATAGAATTTATTTATTGTTTATTTTACATCCCTAAACCCCAGTCACAACAAGGACGATGCACAAAACAATGACTTACAGTATATGAAAACAAGCGTATGCTGCTTGCACGGGATCTAAAACCCGAGGACAACATACAGTATACTTCAAAAGAGAGTAAAGTTGTGTGAAAGGAACAGTGAGTTGGGTTGCAAGTCACACAGTTGCATTAATACAGTAGCAACTGTCATTTGACACTGCCTACGGCATTTCACGCCACCGCTCCAACATACTGATTTAAAATAGGGCTCTCTCTTCTCACAAGTCCTCATTTCCTCAGGTGGTCAGTAAACACTCGTAAATACGTGACATGGACAGGACGAACGGAACTAATATCTAAATACATTGTCTAAATGCAATGAGCCAGGCATAGAGTCCACTGTCAATTCACTTCCCTATATGTTGGTTGTTACAGTAATTTGAACAAATGATGATGTAACAGGTAACATTAGTTTTGGGTTTTGTGAGTTTTGTCTTGTTTGGGGAAGCAGACACTGATTCAGCTCGCTAACCTTCAATTGCACAAAGATTACCTTTGTGGCTTCCATCCTTTGATGGTGAGGTCCTTTACTGTGGTTGGGACACATCTTCTTTTTTTTTTTTTACCATTTAAATAATTGAATATTCTTACTTGTTAATCTACAACTTGATGTGCTTCAAAATACAAATCATGACAATGTATGAGGCAAGTGTTTGATGATTGGTTTAGCAAAAATATTTCACTTTCTTTCTGAGATTAACATCAAATTGCACTGAAATGTTGACTTGTTTTTCATATGTTAAAAGGTTTTCTTTTTGAATAAATAGAAAAAAAACATATATATATACATATAGGTTTTTGGAGAATAATATGAATTAGAATTAATATAGGCCAAATGGTAAATTCCCATGGAACTCCACATTTTATGGCAAGATAATTTACTTTTGATAAACAGCAGACCACAGCTGGGCTTCACCATCATCCAAAAGCACCATGTAAACAGTTCATGCGGATCTCTAATATGATATGGATGGAGTCTATGTTTTTTTTTTGGTCTTTGCTTTAAGTATTTAATTGGTAAGCTTGGTAAACACTGCATGGAGGAACATTAATTCTCAAAATTGTATTGCAACATTACAGGTGTATGTCTTTGGCACACTGCGGAGGTATCAGATGCTCTTCTTGCTAATGTAATATGATATTCAGACGTCTTCCTGTTCTTCACCCCTGTGTACAAGGAAGCTGCTCATGCTGTTAAAAATCCCACGTTTAGTACACTGTGCAATGTGTGACATACATTTTGAGGAAGTAAGCTATTCTCCACATCCCCTCTCTAAATAACTAGTGCTGGTCTCGAGGGACTCAGTGGATGTAGCTCATCCTGCTGACCTCGGAGAAAGGCGTCCTCTATGATTTTGGATTACAAAAGTAAATTAATTTACACAAAGGCAAAATCCCTCTGCAATCGCTGTGGAGAAGCCCGAAGGAGCTGAGCTGCAACCAATTACAAACAACCCTGTTGTGACCTTGTCTATGTTGTGGTTGGCCCCTCGCTGACCTTCGTTTGCACGGGCTGAGATTGGCCAGATTGAAGATCAGGCCAGCCCGGTGATGCAAGTAACAGTGGAGCCTTTTCCCACTGAGACATGAGACTATCATTCTTTACAGCACACTGGCAGGATCAATACTGCTCTATGAGGCAGAACTTCCTCACCACGCTTCAGATATTGTGGCCTTTCCTCCTGCCCTCTCCCAATACAAGACTCATCTCTCCTGTTTACAGACTTGCCTGCATGACTAAAGACTTGTTAATGATTGGTTAGAGCATTGATCTTAATCATTAATGACCAAGAGCTGTTTTACAAATCAGCAGCTAGTATTCTTAAAGATTTCTAAGCATGGGTTTTTATTAACAGTTGTTAGTTACTTTAGATGCTAGCACAAATATATTCATGTTTTAAATGATAGAAACATGAGGATGGCCACGATCAGTGCTTCCACAGGAACTTTATGTGGACAAATGGCACCCAAAACAATCCATATTCATGAGAATTTGATCAAAACACTGAGAAATTGTAGTCCTTTATAATTAACTGTATATAGACTCTTTCAAATATCCCTACAGTAAAGTTATGTAAACTAATATAACGTTGATGCTGAGTGTTGCTTGAATTGTAAAATGTTAAATAAAACCCATGGTAGACATGGTTTGTCTTTTATCATCATTATTTTTGTTTTAAACTCAGATAGCTATAATATACTATAGATCACACCAAAGGTAATGTTGTGAAGATAGTATTGTAGGACAGTTACTCAAAGTATCAGTGGTTTTGAGAAGATTATTGGTTCATTGAAGCAAATTCTTCAAGTGCATATTTCTCAAATAACAACACACTATCCATGCATGACATCTTACACACAAGTGTCATTCACTGACTGCGAACGACAAAAGCACAGTAGCAGCTACAAATCTGTGGAATGTTAAACTGGGAAAAGCTGCACTTATAGTACATAAGCTTCTTTTTTAAATGACGTTGTATGTAAACTGTGTTTTGCACGTTTGCATATTCAGGAGTGAGCTTGCAGGCAAATTTGAATCTGTGCATTTAAGTATCTGCCTGTAAATTATTTTCCATTACATGATTGCAAACGTTATTGTCCAAGCTTGGCAAAACATTTATGCAATGAATGGAGTCTGTGTGTCTGTTTGTTCGCAGGCTTATAACAGGTTTAGTATGCTGTGCAGTTTTGAGTACATTGCTTTGTAAATGCAAAAGACGGCGGAACGTTTCATTAAACGGATTAACTCTAATGGCTCTGAAACAAACATCACAAATGGCTCTGACCGCACTAAACACCAGCTGTTGCACACAAGTCTTCACAGAACCACAAAAAAAAGGATCTGATCGTGTTTTGAGGCCACTTTAACATGCAAAAGACACATTTGTACGAATCCTACAACATCTAACATTAACAATTTCGTCATGTCAGCATATTACCACTTCACTTTAAGGAAATATTTTACCATGGGTAAAGCTAAGTTTAATTTAAGGAATATAACTTGGCTAAATCAAGGCCCAAACACTTCTGATTAAGTCAGTGTGAATGTAATGATTGCCAGTATCTGCAGAGGCTAGTGTTTAAGGGGAGACACTGCAGGTCAATAGGTTAAAGGTTTTAACTAATAGATATCACCATGACACTTCCTCAGTTGATTACTGAAGTTTTCTGAAATGCTATGTTTGAATATACAAATGAAGCATTCTCTAATGCTAACTTTTGGTCAATTTAGGAGAATTCTACAGACGCACATAGACAAGCAGTGTAGCAAAATAAAACCTAAATGTGTATTTCTGGTGGTTTTCTTTTCACTATTCTGAAAGAAGACATGTTATGGAAGCAAGACGGCCCAAACTCTCAAAATTGACCAGTGCATGAAAAACAATGTTGTCCCCCTTATTGTCTCGCCTTCTTAAATGAGCGAACTTGTGGGTAGAAGTTGTAACTCTTAAAGCCTAAAACACAATAGGTCAGACATTAACAGGTCAGCATTGTTATTGCTAATATAGACTGTGCAAATGGTGTTCACCCTGTTGTTCACCCTATCTTTCTCATTAATATTTCCATAACCTTATTTCCTTTAGGCCAGAGTCAGTTCCTCTACCCACCCTCTTCTCTTGTTTTGTGGCCTTCACCATTCACAGCCCCAACCAGGTCACAGTTCCTGTCTGGGTAGACATTGTGAATGAGAAGTACAGCATGACTCTCAACTCACTCTGAGTTACACATACCTACAAAAAGATAATGTTGTAAATCATGAGACAATACGTTATGTAACTCTAACATAATCTATACCGGTTTCAACGCTTATTTTTTGCTTGACAAAAATTTCAATTATTCACTATCTGTAGCATTGCAGCAGATATATTGGATTACAAGTGCAGTTATTTGTAAAGACAATTTAAAGCTTGATAAGAAGCATGTACAAAAGACAGTACAGAAAGAAACTGCGGGAATTAAATCACAAACATTTTCTCAACATAGGCACATTATTGATTCGAGCATATGATAATATGTCTTTATCTAAAATGGGAGAAAACAGACTACATGGCCTCTGGCATTGAAGAAAATATGTCGCCCAGCATCTCATTCACGTGTTAATATATAGAGCTTCGGGGACAGTGTTTCTCTTCCTCTTCCGTAGTTACAGACTTCCATCATATCCTGACGGACAAGAATTACATTTCATTATCTTTTTATGCCAATATAATCATGCTTATCATCTTCAACTCGACCATATGAATCAGAAAGATTAATTATACCGGGGGATCAGGGAAGCAGCCAATCAAAGGACCTCGCCTCCTCCAGCACTGTACAATTAGTTTCAGACATCATTAACCTTTTCACTTGTTTCACAGAAAATGTCACAGCGTGGAGATTGACAATGATGCAGGAAACACTTGGTCAATACCTCTGAAGATTGATAGCATCTGGAGCTTCTTCCGTTATTACAAATCACGATGACCAGACGTTTTGTTATGACTCCGGACCATATTTGTTTTGATGATCGCTCCCCTACACTTTTGCTTAGAGTGTGTGCAAGGGTGACGAACAACAGGCGGTGCCCCATGATTGGTCCGTTTGAAAGGATTGCTGCCTCCGGATTGGACAAGCTGATGAGCTCGTTTCATTCAAAGCCCAGCTGTCAGCAACATGCCCTCCTCCTCCACCTCTGTCACTTCCAACAATAGGCCTCCTTCACGGCACACATTTTGACTTGTCATGGTAGGAAAAGCACAGGTGTTACTAATAACACTAACAATGCCTTTAATCTAATCCAGTGTTCCAGTGACAGTGATGTATCCGCATGTACGATACCAGGAAACTGAAATCAAAGCAACTGAATGGAATTCAGACGTCGTTCATTTTATTATTTACACCTGTGCTTTTCAAAATGTCTTACCTGAAAGAAGCAGCTTTCTGACATTGATCAAAAATCAAAAGGTGTAGACTTTCGATATGTTCTGAATCCTCGCAGTCTGTATCACAATGACGTGAGTCCTTTTGCTAAACATTTAATGTGAAAAAGACTGTTTCTATTTGTGTTTCTATACGCAACGACACAAAAATTAAAGGTTCATGGTCAAAAATCATAATAACATAATAGAGGTTGACAATGTTAAGTACTTAGGAATAATCTTAGGCTCTCATCTAAAATTTGATAAACAAGTGCGCGATATCTGCCAAAAAATGTGATCAAATCTCAACAGACTTATCAGAACGAATCTGCCACTTAGGACAGCACAGCTCCACATGCATGCCATGAGATTGTCACACCTATTATATACAGTATATTGCATCACTACCTGGCCAAAATCCTCACTATCGACCATAAAAAAAAAAAAACAGTTGGCACCATTGTCACATTTCGGAAAAGCACGATATGTTCAACTTAGAAGTTATTCCAACTTAAAACTTATTTTGAAATGCCTACATGCTCATGCTACTTCCCCGTTTAATGAATTTGTTACAAGACACCACAGCAGAGTCAACACACAGGCCTCAATAAATAACAACCGTTGCATTGCGCAAAACCTCAGTTGGACAATCACTTCTCTGTGTTGGTGCAAAACTATTGAACTGTCTACCAACTGAATTGAAAATGCAACATCATTTTCATATTTTTAACAGAGGTATTAAAGCATGGCTAAAACGCAAACAATATTATTCTCACACCTAATACCCCCGTAGATACCAGCATCTGTGTATGTATTTGTTGACATATGTTTTGCGTATGTGTGTATGTAGATGTATTTGTGGATGCATGTTCTTTTCTATTTTCACTTTTGTTTTAAAAAGCCTCTTGTGGACAGGTGTTGCCGACACTTAACACAGTGCATCTAGTCATTGTCTACAAATGTATGTTACAATTATAATGCTACTGTGATGTCCATATCAAATAAACTAAACTAAACTTCAGTTCAGGTAAGTCATTTGAAAATAATGTGTTATAAATATTCCACTTTAAATATCTTTTTGTTGAACATTTTTCTCCTCTTTTTCGGTTTAAGAGTTTAGGTTAAAGACATGTTTAAATTGTGTTTTTGTTCTACATTGTTTCTACATGTTACAGGTATCCAATTTCCATGTATGTTTAACATTAAAAGAGGGGAAACCCCATCGTGGAACAGGCAGTGATTAAAATGTATCCTCTGGCAGTGGGTTGTATATTATGATGCTCATAAAAATGGGGCATAGCCGCAATTTGAAACATGTCCAAGTGCTTGATAAATGATATGGTGGCATAAATAACTCCACACATAGCACATTCACACCTTTGCCATAGGGTTTATCAAATATTATTGACCATTCACGAAGACCTGCCTCTCTCAGTAACTGTCCGTACACCTGTCAAGTTTTCTAGCATGACACAAATGCAGTTTACAAGCCCCTCATGATTCGGGTCCGAGCACAGACAACGTCAGGGTCAAAGGACCCTCTTGAAATTGTAGGAAATATTATATTATTATTATTATTATTATTATTATTCGATTAACCTGAAAATGACATTGTGTGGTGTACACATGATATAGAGCAATACATTGTTTTTAAGGTGTCTGTTCTCTAGCACCATATAGTGGACAGAGCAAGTGGTGCAAGACTTGAAGGTATGTCATTTCCAGCACATCACACTCACATGCAATACGTAATATTCACTCATGTGCGCGGATGTGCGAGGACTCGTTCGTCGCTGCTTGCAGCTTTAATTTCTAGTAATTAGGTCATTGACAGGTAGCTAAAAGTAGGCTTCTCATTTGTAGCCATATTATCATGATATCATGTAGTTAAGTCTGCTACTGACATTGTGTCCTCACAACGCTGCGCTGCTCTAACAATTCTAATGTAACACAATCATTTTAGTTAGCTAATGCTGATAGCTTGGCCTTGGAAGTATAAGACAGTTGTTAGCCAGGCATGTTAACTTCCTTAACATTTCTGCTTTATGGTGTTTAGTCTTGGAAACATGGCAAAATATGACAACACTCTAAACTATTTGGAGTATCACATTTATTAGGGCCCCATCCACACTGTTGTATTGAAAAATCCAACAGACCTGCTGCCTAGCTGCAGTTGCTAAGCTATGATTCGAGTCACTATAGGAAGGAGGGATTTGGCATACTGTCAATTATAAGAATGGTAACAGCACAAAAAATGAAGCATGAAGTAAAGTCTTTCTTTAAGCCAGCTCCCCTTTGTCAATCTCTCTCCCCCTATCTTTTTTTCCACAAGGACCAAGAGGAAGCCAGCCTACAAGCCTTTCACCAGATAAAAATAAGCTTTCCAGATTGTCGCTGCTGGAGATAGAATAATCACAGAAGCCCTGACTGTTAGTGGAAGTGCTCAATGAGCCCCTGAATACCTTGAAAGGTCCCTCTGTGACACTGGTTTCCCATGGCTGCCCATTGTTACCGGAACATTCAAACCTTGAACAGGGAAGAAAATAAATATGGTTCCCACTCACATACATACAGTACGTGAGTGGGGGGCGAGGGTCATAATGGTCAACCCACACGATGGCAGAGGTACAAGGTCTGCTGTTAAGTAGGGTCTGATCAAAGCAGTCTGATCAGCTACTTGTTTTCTTTGGTAATGCTGATTATCCTGAATCACACTGGTCTTTTACTTTCTGCATGTCAGAAAAAGTCTACGGATAACAAAAGGCGAGATACACTATGTTCTGCTATTGCACCCTGGACCTGCTGGTGAACGTTTGGTGTGCCAAGCAGCTGGTTGGAAGCCTGACGAGCATACACAAAGAAAGGCAGATGGATGGGAAGCTTTTAATGGGGTCTCTGGTCACAGGGGTCCTAAATGAGCTTTGTTCAGAGAATTCATGGATGGTGAGTCCGAGTGAGGGGAGAAGGGGTCCGTTTTAGTGTGATGAAAGTTCTTCAGCTGAGGAGAGAAAGAAGCACTGTTAGGAGAGAAAAGACAGAGAGAGAATGAGAGAAGGAAAGAGATGCAGGGGGCAAATGCTGTGAATTCATTTCCTGGAGGCGATGTGAACATGATGTGCCAATCAGCTGGTTAAAAGGAGAGGAAACTTCTTGTGTTGGGGAATTCATGTGTATACATGTTCCTGTTCAGTGGAGTTCTTAGAATCTAGGGATGAGACCCATATCCTTTGTGCTAGGGAATACCCACGGAGAAAGCACTTCATTATATATACTATATTAAATAAGAAACACTGATAGTGTTTCACAGGCGATGTTTACCGCCGACTGGCGCCTCGGGAGAAGAAAGTTTTCTCTGAGGTCTTTGGATCACAGAGAAAGAGAACACTGTGTACATTCAACACGAAAATAATGACTTTACACTTCTGTTTGTGTAGATTCAATGCAAGCTTTTATGTGCGTCACCCTGGCTTATACCATATGACTAAAAGCCACAAATTGACAGTCCATGTGAAGTGCTCATTCAACTGTTTCGGTCACGTTGTGTTGCAGAGTAGAGGGTTTGAAATTCGAGAAGACATTTAAGACAAGTGCTGCATGTGAAGCCGGTTGAGAGTTTCATTTAAATTCACAAACACACAGATGCGTGCCAGCTAATGCAAAATCACACCCACACATGCTTGGCACCTGGTTGGGTGTTGGTATGCCTATGTCTCTTCATGCCTGCAGTTGAGTGGTGTATGGCACCTTATCTTTCTGTTCCTGGGCACAAGATACCAGTTTGTCACTGGCATACACCATATGTGTTTCGTTGAAGTGAAACCTTGTACCCCTGAGTGTTCCTAATAGCTGGCAGTTCAAACTAGGACAGCATGGGGGCCAACATGACTCCCAGACAGACTATTTATAAACGCCATAGGCTACTTCCCTCCTTATCACATGACAGTACACTCTAAAAAGTAATTCAGGGTAGCTATTACCACCGCTTAATTAAATACATGGTTGCATGATAAAAAAATTCTAATTTATTGATATAGATTAACCTTTTAAATTGCAAACATTATTTTGACGAGTTGTTGAGAGATGCTGGTAATTACATCAACGTAATAGTGTGTGTAATTTAAACTTACATTTCTGCATTAATTGATTTAAAACTAAATTCAAGTGGTAGTAACTTGAGGAAATTGGCTTGATGACTTAATTTTCCTCGACCTTGAGTTCAGTATTTCAAGTCCCCTCCCATACCCACTTTACAAGCCTGGACAGATTTAGACTGCTGAGGACCTGTCGGCTGAACACGTTTGATACAGACATTCACAAGGTGTGTACCGTTTCATTTACAAATAAATTCTACTGAAGCAATGAATTTGGGGATACCAGACGTGTGTACGGATGTTAGGCTACACCTGCTAATACGGTTGATGGAATATGTTGTACCACTGCACCCAGCTAACACTAGTCATATGTAGCAGTATCATTTGGCAATCCTACCCTTTAATTTAGCATAGCTGTGGATAAGAAAGATAAAGTTTTATGAACCATATCTTCTCGGCGGCTGTGGCTCAGGGGGAGTGGTCGTCCACCAGTCGGAGGGTCAGTGGTTCAATCCCCATCCTCTGCAGTCAGCATGTCAAGGTATCCTTGGGCAAGATACTGAACCCCAAAGTGCTCCCGATGGCATGGTGAGTGTGTGTGAATGGTTATCACTGATAAGAATGTGGCACCTTGTATGGCAGCCTCTGACTCTGTGTGAATGCTGATGTGTTGTAAAGCACTTTGAGAGATCACAAAGATTGGAAAAGCGCTTTATAAATGCCGTTCATTTACCATTCTCAGCTAGAGAGGGCTTTTCATTTGTGCCATGGTGAGAAAAAGTATAATTCAATATTTGCTTATTAGTGTAACCGTCAACTACATTGTGTAATCTAAAATCATTCACAGACATATTTTTTGCTTAAATCTTTAGACAATCACATAGATAGCCTTGTAGCTCCACTGTAGGCACATTAGCAGCCTTTGGACTGTGGATCAACTGAATTTAGAGTGACAGTCTAAAAAGTATCTTTTAATTTGCTTTACAAGGATCGTCGTCGATGACAGGTCCACGGCAGGATCTGACCACAAGACGGCAACTTTTGTGGTCGAGGGAACCAGAATCGTGGAGGCAAATGATATCCAAAAGTGCTGTGCTTTGCTAATGGGCAATATGTTCTTAATCTAAGCTATCGCAAGGAACTTCAATGTACTTTTGAAGTCGTCCAGAAGATGTGCCTTGAACTTGATGGCGAGAAAGCCATTGTAAAAGTAATGAGTCTCAAGAACAGTATTTTCTGAAGATTCCACTTGTTTCACAGACAGATATCAGATTTTATTCAGATGACATTGTTGTTTTGGTTCCACTGAAGAGCGTCCTGATGAATGAGCAAGCATTCTGTGTTAAACATGTTCAGACTGTTGCAAATACTGACTGTCTATCTATCGTGCGTTCAAATACACATTTGCAGTTCAAAATAAAAAAGGTTGCCTAACAATTTTGTTGTTGAATGAATTCCTTTCTTAAAAGCAGCAGCACAAACTGCTATAGAGAATCTAATTAGAGCAACTTAATTGTTTAGATGATTGTCAACTTAAACACTTGTGTTCTTCAATTGTGGTAATTAAGTACATAACACTTAAAAATGACTTTAAAGTATTGTTTCAATACTAGTTGGAACAATTACTTTTTTGTGTATATAGTAACAAATATTAAGTGGTAATCAAAAATACATTTCAATGTAGAGGAAAAGCTAATTCCCCTAACTCAATGTAGTTTGTTGGTTGAACATAATTGTATTAGAAGTTGCCATAACTCAAAAAAGATTGCTAACTGTTTTTTGTTGTTGAGCCAAAGCATTTGTTCTCAGAGTGTACTTAATAAATTACAATAACTGAGACAAAAACGTGGACTCAAAGTCCTCTTACAGAGTTTTTGTGATGTTTGCACTTTGCACATACAAGCCAAGTCCCAGGTTTTTAGGTCTAGGTTATCAGGTTTAAATTTATAACTGTGGTGGTTAAAAAAAATGCTTGCAGCTTGACACTCATTGACTAAAATGTGCGTCAACCTTTCTGAATACATTTGTGAAAGCAATTCATTACTTCACGCTCAATGAATTTGAATAGAAATGTCTAAAATCAAAGAGCAGCCTCAAGAGTTAATATACTGTTCTACAACATAATTGGTCTGAATTCAGCAGCCTTACATCAGTGTTTTAGAGACAAAAATATAGCCGTTAGTCATCACCTCTGTCTGAAGGCCAGCAGTTATGACCTAGAACACTATGTGAGTAGCCAGCAGGCAGGAATAGGGAGGTGTGAACAGGTCTGGCTGGTCTGCTGAGTTCCCACTGTATGAAACTAAACTGTGAACTACTATAACAAAGCTTTTCTGCTTCTCACACACGTATGCGTTTGTGACAACTGTTGTATGCGAAGTCCAAGGGCGTGTGTACATATTGTACATATTTACCATGCACCATGTATTGACACATGATAATAATCAAGATACCGTATTTTCCGGACTATAAGGCGCACTTAAAAGCCTTTAATTTTCTCAAAAAACGACAGTGCGCCTTATAATCCGGAGCGCCTTATATATGGATTAATTCTGGTTGTGTTTACTGACCTCGAAGCGATTTTGTGTGGTACACGGCGCTCACGGCGCTCTGTCAAAATGTTTTAGTACGACTTTGGTAAACTACAAAGCTGCACCGCTTGCAGCATTACGGCTACCGTGGTCAGGAGCGTCGCGGAGTGATACATACTGTGCTTCACCATAATATTACAGCGTGTGTGTGTATCAGGACCCCAAAATGGCGCCTGTCAAGAGACACGCTTACGACGCGGACTTCAAACTCAAGGCTATCAGTCACGCAGTAGAACATGGGAATAGAGCAGCTGCAAGTGAGTGTATTGTGTTGTATTTTACGTGTTACAACTGAACAAGGTTGGGAGTTATTGTGAATACGCTAACGTTTGATTTAGCGGTATCAGACTGTTTTTTTTACGTGTTACAACAGAACAAGGTTGGGAGTTATTGTGAATACGCTCATTAACGTTTGAACAATGTTGAGAGTTTTTGTGAACACGTTTAATAAAGTTTGACTTATCTGACTGGTTTGTTTCGCTTAATGCGCCTTATAGTCCGGTGCGCTTTATATATGAAAAAAGATCGAAAATAGACTATTCATTGACAGTGCGCCTTATAATCCAGTGCGCCCTATAGTGCGGAAAATACGGTATTTTAAACATGACATCACTCTCAAATTCACAAACAACTGCAGCTCCTCAGGTACAAGTTTGAGTTTTAGAGGAAGGCTGCATTAGAAAGTTCGAGTTAATGTCATCAACTATGAACATATGCCTGAGTGAAGCTCTGAAATTGGAGGGGGCTCTGGTAATTGCGTTAGAGGGATGCTCTTTAACCACATGTTATCTTACTTCTTGCAGGTGTTGAGCAAGGCAGCCTTAAATTGCTCACATTTATTTTCAACATCATTTTTTAAAATGTTCATAAACAAGCGGAGTCAAGAAGTTCACTGAGTGAGAACTGCAGAAACGGAGTCAACCTCAAAACTTAGTGCAAGAAAGGTATCCTAATAGATGTGTTCATCTTTACAGACATGAGGCATAGAATGAAAGTTAGTTTAATGAGGGTGTTTTATTCCTAAACACCCCGGTGTGATCTCTAGTGTTTCAAACGGATGTTTAATGAGGGGAACCAGCCTCCGGCTATTCTGTTTTTCTGCGCTCATTATTATTCCCACAGTACAAACAGTGTAGGAATGAGTGCAAACACAGATACCTTGTTTTGGGTTAATAAGATAAAGTATAATGATGTGAAAAACAGCCATTCAGGTTTCAATTCTGTTATATTTTGACTCGCAGATACTGTAAAATACAGTTCACTGACGCTCTCTTAGATTAGTAAAATCCTAATACTGTATACAGGCATACATTGTTACATATGAAAAGGTTCCTAAATGTGTGCGTGTGATGTTTGGATCCAGCCTGTGTGACTGCTGTGGTGAAAAAACAAACTCTTCTATTCGTTTGTGAATGAGGATGACTCACGCTTTTATTTTTCACTCACTTATTGGAGCTCTGCCCGGTTGCCATGCCCACATGGATGATGATCTCTGGCCTTGTCGTACTTCACTTAAGGGGGAAGCTAAAATGCAACGTGACTATAGAGCAGCCATTAAAGACTCCATGGGCAGAGCAGACACTCAGCAGAAGGTTTGGAAAAAAGTGTGGCTTTTCCTTAAAATACTGCCAGTTGTAGGAGGACAATGAAAACAAATGAGACTTTTCCTAAAGTAAGAAGCTGCAAAACCATTTAATGAATACTTCTTTTTTCATCTGAAGACATTTTTTTTTAAAGCCAGGCATGACTTTAATTTTCAAGTCATATTCCAAGATAGTAAGAATTACCAGATCTCCTATTTTGGGAGCAGACAGAGAACATTGGCTACCTTGTGGATAAACCATGTAGTTACTGTGCTGTCGTGGTCACATTTTACTCGTTTTTAACTACACACTACCCCACAAATGATGTAATGTGTGTGTGTCCTTCACATATCTCGAGACCTTAATGTCTAATATTCTAATATTTTATGAATTATTTATGAAAAAACTGAGTAAGAAAAAAATTTGAAAAGCCTTGCATTCATAAAACGTGTGTTACTTTTCATGTAGAAATTGAGTTGAATCAGTATTGTTCTTAGATTTGATGGAGGTCATCAGTCAGTAGTGTAAGTCAATGCCCACAAAGACCTTAGTGCTGTGTACAAAGCATATACCTGTAAAAACTAAACATCAGAACATATCACACCAAAAATATTTTAAAAATATATTAAAATATAATATATTGTCATGCATATTGACAATAATATTGTTGTTTTCAGCTTTACTTTAAATGCAAAGCAGGCCATGTAATTGCCAATCTTTCTCTTGTAACGGTAAACACTAAAAAGACAGGCAAGACTCTGCAGTTGTAGCTGCTGTTTTCTGAAAAACTTAATTTTTTAGACAATATTTCATAACACAAATAGTACCACCTGCCCCGAATGATTTCTCATGTAACGCTGAAACCATAGGGATGACACATTAGCTCAGACGTGGCACACTTAGTTTTGTCAAGTATTGGGCAGAATGCTCAGAAATTCTTGTACTTGTATCCATGTACTGAAGCTACTCGTCGAGTTCTCTATTCAGTGCGTTGGCTTTGTGTTTTTTCCAGAAACCAAAATCTGCAGTGCAATTGGAGCCACAACCTAAATACAAACAATTACTCAACTATTTGTCCAACAGTTAGAAGCCTGACTGTGCTTTACCTTGCTTTGTAAAAACAAAAAGGTGTTAGAAGTTAATTCCTCCATTTCTCTTTTTCAAACAAAACAAAATGGCATCATACTGTACCTGTAGCTGCTTTATAGTAAAGTCCTTCCATAAATGTATTTTTGCTTTCTGCCTTTCTGTTAACCCATAGCTGACATACAGCATAATTCAATACAAAGTAATTCACGTAGCATCATTTTCTCTGGAAAACAAAAGCTCAAAAGACCTTTAATATACACCAAATTCAGATCAAGCGGTAACAACTGACTGGCAAACCTCTGGCAGGTTAAGTGTTTAGTCACCAAGGGCTTACTCATGCCTTATGAAAAGTCTGGTCTACATCTAAATGTGTCCCGTTTTCAGTGCTTTGTGGTGACACTGTAAAACATTGCATAACGTTCAATTCTGTGCAGAATAGACGTCATTAGAGCTCTGACAAAGCGTGGTTAGTGGGACCTCATCAGAAAGGCCATGCTATCTGTTTTGATGAATAACAACATAGGAATAAAAACATTTCAAAGACAGCAACACCTACATGTTTTCTCCTGTATTTTCAAAAAATGACATGTACGAGAGCTTTATTAATTTATTTTTCACGACACAACCTGCATCCTGTCACTGCATCCAAAAATAAATGAGATTGAGCAGACACTCTTTACACAGTAAATGCACTTCAGTTACCACCAACTCTCTGAAGACGCAAATAACTTTACTGTAACTGCGTGTGGCTATTAGCACTGATGTCTGTGAATTTGACAGTTTTTTGCAATGAGGCTTATTTGCAAAGAAATGGCCACATTTTGCACCAAATGTATGCATACGTAACCTAATTTAATTACATGCAAATAGCAGAGGAGCACCAAGATGTTATTTGCTCAGCTGAACAGTTAGGGGTGCATGTCATCCTGTGCAGGTGCTTTTACAACTACACAGTTTCTTTTTGTCTTGTTTGTTTAGCGGGCCGCAAAAAACGTGAAATTTGCCCCTCTGGGTTAATTTTGACATGATATATTGCAAAGTTATCAGCCTAACCGGTTCTGATTTGAGATGCCAAAAGAGGAGGCCAGAGGTGAGAGTTATAGAGACAGAGATGTTCGGTTTTATGGTTCATATAAGCACAGTCATTTATTATTAACGATGAGGAGCTGTTTCATTTTACTGCCTGTCACTTTACATCAAATATGATCAATGTGACCTTGCTGCTTGGAACAGGTTTGTGCTGAGAGTGCTGTGCAGCTGCGCACGACTTAATGAAAATGCACTGAAACATTTTGCACTCCTAATGACATAGTTCCTTTTGTTCATCAAGAGGACTGCACAATTTATATGCTCATGATAACTTTAGTCTGCCCTTGTACTTGGAAAAAAAAAAAGAAAAATTTCAGCCAGCCATATGTTTGTGTTTAATAATCTATGCACTAATCCAGTGTTGAGTGTTTGTAAACTACTGTCTAATGACTTCATATACATGAAATCTTTGAAACTGAACTCCTTGTGTTGCATTAGTGAAGTTTTTTTTGCCTCGTTTTTCTTGGCATGTAAACACAGCCTTATTTTTTTTTTTTTTTTTACTAAGGGGAGAATTAGGCTAACATTAGCATAGCATTAGTGAACAAGGGTGACCTCCGATCGTAGCTGTTAGCGCTGATAATGTGAGTTACAATGAAGTTTTCAAAGCAGAAAAACTTTATGGAAACTTTTAATCAACTCCAAAGATTGATACTCTGGCTGTCCAATGGAAAAGAGGTTTCACTTCTACAGGTCTTCTCTTTGGGAGTCTAGCAAAAGTTTCTGTCAACATGCATTGGGTATTTCACTAAAAACATTCCCCGACATTGTTTCTCCACTAAAGTGAAGTACACCACGGAAAAATGTTACTTTGAAAGGAAGAAATTCAAGCCACAAACCACGGGAAGTTTGTTTTCCAACAACATTACACACCTCCCAACTATTTTTTAAGTCCTGCACAGGTCACTTTAATGATGGGAGAGGTTATCTGAGTTAGATGTGTTTGATTGAAGAAAACCTTTTTTGTTGCAATTTAGAAGAAAACTACAGCTCACCCGCAAGCCGAACATTTAAACTGTTGAATGTTTCGTCATTCAGCTTCAGCTTGACGTTAGCAGGGCGTACAACAGACTTTTAAAGTCCTTGGTTTTGGATTTTTCTTTGTTACATTTTCAATGTACACATTTATCTTTTCAAGCACACTTTCTCATCTTTAGTACTGATAATTCAGCTGGGAAGGTTTCATGCTCATCCCAGCCCTGGAAGTGCTCCATCTGCCAGTCACCTAACATTTTAAATGTATTTTTAAAATGTTGAAATATCTCTAAAATATATATTTATACAATATTTATAATTTTAGAGTGATATATTCAAGAGGGGGCATTAAGATATCTCAGTATGTTTCAAACCCACTTAACTTCAGACAGATGGCTCCTTTTAAGCAATGAATGATACGCCTCTGTTTTTCCACCCATTGTTTTATGCCAAGACGGCGAGTGATGAATAATGCAGCTTTTAAATTCAGAATTTAACTGGAAGATGCATAAGCAGAATCCCTAATATTAGCGTTGTGTTCCGGAAGAGAGCTGATATAATTATTGAATCTGATTTCTCTCCATCTCCACCATCATCTCTGACGTGTTGTTTTCGAAATAGGAAGCAAGAGGATAATAGACGAGCATCCACCTGCTCACTCACCTGCATATAAATGGGAATATTTAGCGAAGACAAAACTGCACCCCAAAGAAGCTGTGAGTGGGAGAGACAACAAAGAAGTCAGTTTTCCAATCCTCTGTCTCTTTTCCTCCACTCATCTTTTCATTTCTACTACACATCTAATTCTAACGACTGAGTTTTCCTTTACTATAAGTTCACAATTTGCCTTGTTACTCACAGTTAAGAGAAGGTTTCACTGCTCGGTCTTTATTCTGTATCCATGTTACTTGGAAACCCAGAGAAACAGAACAGTGGTGTGTTGGAAGGGGGCTACTGCGAATATTACAGTAAATTGCTGCTGATTCTGTCTGATGCTTTTTCGTTTTTTGAAGCACTAATTTCATGGGATATAGTCTGAGCCTCTCTCTCTGACAGCAGTTGCTAAAGCACAAAGAGCGCAGGCACAATGAGAGCAGGCTTTGTATAACTAAAGGAAGATAACATGATCCGTAGTTACAGAACAAAACACCTAAACAAGATCAACTTTATGTAAAGGACCACAGAGCGTGTTACATTTTACCATGATGCTTCACAAATTGTTAACATTCTTAATTTGCTTGACTGAGTGTTAGAGCAAGTTACCTTGTTTGGTATGCTGTTGGTCTCTAACAGTAGGCCTGGATCTAGTATGACATAGCTCTCGAAAATCATTTGAAAAGATGTATGAATCAAAGGGAGGAAAGCTACATTTAATAAAAACATAAGTGTGACAAAGCGTTAATTGTGATGGCAAGTATGTACATAAGGCAAGTTTCAGAAACTTGGAAGTAGACTTTCTTACCATATAGCGTAAATGTTCACCAACTATATAAAACAAATGTGATTTGTAGTTAATGGGCTTCAGTAACCGCCACAAGTCCAGGGAGTGCACATATTTTCCAAGCTTGTTAAACGAGGCAAACACGCCAACGGGTACGTATGAGAATAGGCAGATAAAAGTGGTTAACTCGAGCACTAAAACTTCATACAACCACATCACATCTCACCAAATATGCACCGTCATTAAAATTATTTATGATAAATATGAACCCACTTTAATAAACATTCATTAATAATTCATCGTAACAGAGGAACATTTTGCTATGTGCTGCCAAGAGTGATATCACTTTTCCACTAGAATTCTCTATGTGATACTTAAAATAATTTGTATTATCTCAGCTGGCAAGCATCTTACAAGTGTTACGCTTGTTTTCATTTATTTGCATGTCTTAAGGAGCTACAGCTGATCCGTCTGACACTGTACTGGTCTCAGCAACTCTTTTAAATTTGACTCAAAACATGTGCGTAGGTAGTTTCTTGCTCCCAGAATGACACCTCCTCTGTGCTTACAAGGGTCTTGACCAATCACATTTGGTTTGGTTTGGCTTTGGCTTTGGTTGCAGGTAAAACATTCAGTGTAGAGAGAAAAAAGAGGCGTAACGCATTTTGTCAAAATGACATCTGACAATGATTTAGTTTTTCATTAATCTCTACAAACAGATTTGCGCATGAATACAGACCTACAATCTAGTACTTCATATTTCAACTCCAACTCCATTCTGGCGTCTAAAGTTGCTAATCGGACTAGTAACAATGACTAACGCATGGAAGAGGAAGTCGAAACCCAAAACTATTGGACATTTTCCCCGAGAGGCTAAATCCTTCCTTATTATCATTTCTACTCGAAAGAGGACAAGAGGCCACCTGAGCATCAATACTCAGGTGCCAGCACAACACAGCAATTAAAAAACATAAGTGTTACATCCCGATTATGTGGAGCAACTGCATCATTGCATTGGAGAAAGGTGCTGGGTAATGCAGGCTCTCCACACAGGTGCACAGACCCATCCATTCCCATTTATGAGCTGTATCATTATTGACACAAATTTGTTGGTGGTATGAGTCAACCCTGACTCATATATCCACTACCTTGAGAGGAAAAGTACGGATATTCCTTCTGTACGAAATGCTAACAACTGATTGGGTAGTGTGAAATAAAGCGGCCCCAACATATTCAAATTTAACCGAATAAATGCAGACAGTGGAGTGAGTGTAAGTTGTAAAAGAAATGTTGTAGGAAAGAGGTTGAAATAAATAAAAACATGGAAATGGGCTGAAACAGCAAACAGCTTGTTCGTTTTTTTTAACCTCTGCGTTACTCAGATTGCAAATTCAGTTAAGGAAAAGAAAACCTGATTCGGGGTTGAGTATTAAATATGACGGAAACATGATGAGTCACCCCTTTATGTTCAAGGAGTATCTTTCTCTGTAAACAAGACGTTTCCAAGACGACGACGACTGCACAATTCGTGGACACAAAGGCTTTTAAGAGGTATTGAAGTTCAATCCTACAGTGGTTATTATGTTCAAGGCCATGGTGCAGATTGAAAAGGCTTTTCATAGAGATGTGTTACAGATGTTTTTTTTCTGTTCTCCAAGAAGAAGACTGATTGGTGTTTATGAGTAACTTTAATTCACCTAGGTCAACCCTGTCCCTAGAAATGATTTTTATATACTGCTATGTTGTTAACATAACCATAAAAAACATTTAATCGTGCGTTGTACAAGCGGACATCGCATTGTGTGGATATTGTAGAGTAAACTAATTAAATTTGTTGTCAGTGAACATTTTGCCGATCCGGTCAGTATCAACATTTAATGATTTGGCAGATATGTTAAATTTCCTCTCCACTAAAAAATGTGTTTTGCTCATTGTTACTTCACTTGGATGTTTGACCTTCGCTGTGCATTGTTTGTTTTCACATTTTCTGAAGGTGACATTTTCTCTGTTCTCCCCTTAACTCTCAACATGTTTGTGTCTGACTACACAACTAATTTGGAGCTAATCACGGTCCAGTATGAAAGGTACACGAGTCTGATGTGGAAATGTGAAGCCTCACACAGGGAAAACATTTTTTAAATAAAAACAATTTGCATATTCATAGATCCTGAAAAACATCTCAGACACAAAAAAAACACAATTATTAAGAGACAACGTTGCCTAGATAATGCTGTTTGGTCTGAGTGTGCTACGAAAGCACATGTACTGTACGTTGCAGATCTATTGAACTTTTCTTATCTTTTAATACCACGCGATGCTGTTTGCTCTTAGGTCTATTTTAATGTTTCTATCTCTGCTATTTGCTATCTGTGTTTCACCTCTAAGCCCTCTGTAGTGTAAGCTTGAGTGAAAGGTTTTAAAGAAAAACATGTTATCATCTCAGTGTCTTTCCTAACTTTACTTTAGATGAAATCAAATGTAAACTACACATGTAAAAATGTCCAGTGGAGTTTGAGGTCAGTGATGTAACTACAAGGAATTATTTCCAGGAGGACACTGAGTTTTGGACATAATCCACCAGCACCTCCATTTCCCCTTGTTATAGTCTTTTCTCGCACACTTGCTCAAGCTGTTCATCAGGCAAGAAAGAAAAAACAACGCCATGACATGACCCTGCGTTTGAAGAGGTAACCTCGTTTGAGATTTTGACATTCTACTGGCACGGCTTCACAGGTCTGCTTCTCCACATATCAGCTAGTGCAGCTTAGATAATACAATGTGACCAGACCAAAATAGTCCATTACATTGACTGTGTTGGCCGGCACTGCCAGTAATTACACGTCCCTCTTTGATCCAAAATTACACCTGAATGCGTCTGAGATATGAAGTACTAGCTTCAATCAAATGTACAGACTAACAAAACCTGTAGACGCGTCTGACTCACTCTCTCTACATCACAAACTGTCTCTGCGTAGATATACAGGAAGAGTGCTCAGCATCACTCAACAGGCCTGACTGACACGAATAAGCTGCAGTATTTCACAGCGGGTCGTCCCAGTTTGTGTAATGGAATGTAATATAATCATCGTCCCTAAGACTTGTGGATTATGATTACGTTCACAGTCACATATATGTACTGTCAGCCAAGGTTTCTTTAAAAATATATATACAAAGCAAACTTTGAAAGATCCAGCAAGTTGTTTGACAGCACTTAAAGGAAAACTTCACCCCCAAGATGACTATTTGTATTTCAATCACTCTCCCCTTGTTGAACCTTGAATTCTTGAATAAAACTTTTTTTTTCTCACATTCCTCCACAGTGAATGAAGAATCCAAAACCAGAGAGAAATGCTTGACTGGTTGAAGTAAGAGAGCCATGTTTGCCAAAACCTTACTATTTAAAACAAGTAAGGTTTAGGTAAAACATGCATGTGTTTGGGGGGTTAGTGGACTGGATGGATGAGACTTGGATTATGCTGCATGAGTTGTGTGAGAGTTTGTAAATGGATATTGTGTTAAACGCGGCTCCCGTAAACTTCGATTCATCAAGGAGTTTCTCCTTTTTTGGATTCTTTGGCATGCAAGAAAAAAAAGTATTCTTCAAGAATTAGGTAACACGGGGTGAGTAATTGATATACAAATGATCATTTTGGGGCTAAAGTGTTTTTCTTTACCTATGTTTTAAGGGCTCTGGACTCTTCAAAGACTCTTCGATCCAGCTGGTATGAAAATGATCACTTTTGCAGTTCAAAAGTTGCTTGTTTTTAAAATGAAATACTTTTTCATGGAAAAGAGCAAATCAGTAAGTTAGAATCAATAAAGACTTGTGTGTGTTTTGATGTTTGCATCAAGGCACGCACAGAGACAAAAGGTTGTAAAAAGCTTGTTCTGAAAAGAGGGCAGGTAATATAAAATGCAAAAGATGTTTTTTGTAAAGTTATATTTTCACATGTAGTAAAAATGTGAGACAATCTCAGGCCATATATAAGATCACATCAGTCTTGTACTGAAAGCCTTAAGTCAAGCTGCCTTACTAGAACTGAAAGGACATTCAGGCTCTTTTTGTCTCTCTGTCATCCATCATTATCACGACATGCTATGGTACGGTTCTACTACTTTGCACATAGCAGAACAGATTAGCCCATTTTGTCTCACATTTCTCTGTCTTTGATTCCCACTGGAAAAGACTCCCAGGCAGAATGCCAGGATTCCTGAGGAGAGTCCAGACATTTGCCCTATAACACTTTAAGGACACCAGAACAGGAAGAAACACATTAATTACAGAAAAAAATGAAAATACAGACGTATTTGAAGCAGCACTTCATGTGGAGCCTGGCGCCGTGCCTAACACTTAGAGATAACAGAGGCCCAGAGGTTGAGTCGTTCAAAGCAGATACAGCAAGTTCATTTGGCAGGCTGAAGTCCCTGTTACGGTTTCTGAAAATAACACTTAAAGGGTCAGTGAGTTACTTAGCTTATTTATCCTCTTTAGTTTTATGCGTACGCACGCACACACACACACACACACACACAGATGACAGTCAGTCACTGACCTCATGAGACAGCCTGATAAAGTTGTCAGACAGAACAACAACATCTTGTGCTCTTTTTTTTATATATTGCAGTACCACCCACAGATTGAAGCAACAACAAAAAAAAAAATCTCTATCCCACACACCGTGCTCTTTGAAAGGGAAAACTATTTACTCTGGGAATAAAAAAGGACATTTAGAGTTTGAATAAAATGGCCCCAGATCCACAGAAACTAATCCTGCACATTTAAATATCCAGTCTTGGCTAAACCAGTAATAATCCAAGTGTTAGAGTAATGTAATGAGTACATTGTTGCTACCATATGAATTCCCCTAACATATATAACCCCTGCACACTGTCACTATTTTAATTAACACAAGTATGCGAAAAGGAGGATGGTTACTAAAAACTTTGTCTGTGTCCCCACCCCTCCTTCTCAAACTAAGGCAATTCAAAAATACCAATTATGATTAAGATATCAATCATGGAATAATGAATACCTCTTGTGTCTTTACAAAAAAGCTGCCAATGTGCACTTCCCCATAGTAATCTCTTGCTTCTCAATGCACAATAAGAAAAATCAATGCCCTAAACATTTTCTGGTGTTACTGTAGTCTTCAATTGATTGTTCCCTTCCTCTTCTCTCGTCTATTGAGGAAATCAGCAGTAGATACTCTTTGTTATATACAAAGAGCCTCTTTGTAAAGCCAACCCATGACGCCACTTGATAGACACTGTTGACATTGATCTCTTTCAAGCTTCATCCCTCCCCTAAATAAAGAACAATATTTTCATCTCTAACAACTTTTTGGTGTGAAAATCGTGCCAAAACTTCAATAAAGGGACTTCTTTTCTCTTGTTGGAAGAAGAAACTTTGTAGGCAGGCAGTCTGTGGAAAGGTGATATACTGTAAGAGGGAGAAAATCCCTCCACCTACTGCTTCTCTCCATCAGGCTACCCCTCACTGACCCTGTTCTTCTGAAAGAGGACGATAAACGGTGCGGCACCAGCCTATATTTCCCTGGGAGAGGACGATAGAGACTGTGGGACGCCGGTTTCATGAATAACTCTTCATCTGCAAAAGTCGCATTAAAACGTAGAGAACTCTGTGAACTGTCTTATTTACTCTTAAACGGTCTTTGGTATTTGTTCTCCTCCGCTTGACTTCAATCAAAAAATTATTTGATATAAACAATGACAAGAGTTATAGATTGTAATGTGAATAACATCTTTGAAAATTAAGATAATTGATTGACTAATCAACAGTTTGTAGAGGAAAGTGCCATCTTTCAGCATTGTATTGGGGAGGTCAAATATACAATGTGCAACAATGTGCATGTGTACAAATGTTCGATAAAGTCACTGAATGCACCAACTTGTCAAATCTCTCATACAATGGCAATTATTCAACGTGACATGGAGAAAATTTTAAAACTTTGTGTGTGATTTTGGCACAGTTGTTTGTGCAGAGTGTGGTAGGAACGACCTTAAGAGGGAGATTTTTCTTCGAACACTTTATAAAATGGTGACATCACAATGAGGATACTGTGATTGACTGAAAGTTCCTCACTCGACAGTTTGACTTCATTGTTATTAACACAATAAATCTGGTGTTGTATTAATGAGTTTCTCTGCTTTCGCAGTCAGAGAAAGGTCCATGAATCTGTGAATCTGTAAACAAATGTAATCTCTTTTTTCTTTTTTTTAAAAATTTCTATCGTTTTCGATTTTAAGATATTCCAAAGAGAATTAGCATAAACACAGACTCACAACGACCAACTGAGCTTCAAGAAAACCTGCCAAAACAAATTAAATGCCAGTGAGTTCTGTCCATATGGAAAAACAAATCTGTTCACAAAAGGGTTCTGTCAATAATAGAGAAGGAGCCGTGGATCAGGGCGCAGAATCCAACGCTTTGTATGACTTGACCTTTCTGCACCTCCGTCCACTCCTTTCCTCATCACCCCTTCTCTCTCTACCACTCAAAAACATATTACATCATTGCTGTCATCTCTTTTTTCCTTTTGTTCCCCTACTTTCCATCCATAAAGATGAGCTCATTGTACTGATTTCATTCCAGCTGTTACGGATTGGGGGCATCTGGGAGACATTCCAGTGCAGAGCCACAGATCACAAGCCCACACAGAGCCTCTTGCCCAGCTGTGAAATGCTCAGCAGCTGCAGGGCATACAGGATTGACACTTGAGCAAGTACATCAGCCGAATTAATTAAATCTGAATCGTTCCGAAGCCAAAGTTCACATGTTGCACATTATTATTCACAATAGTATTACATGTATGATGTATAAGATTGCTTAGAAGCGGCTGACTTCATAACTGAAGTCATTAAACAACAAGGGTTTAATATGTTTCTGAACGAGTAATTCAACTGGTTGGACAGCCCTCTGAGCACATCTAGTGGTCAGAGACAAACACTACAATGACTATTCTCTATACACACCAGTTTAGAAAAACCCTAACAATAATCATGAAATCCTTATGTTTTGTTGACTGGTTTTTATGTTATTTTTAAAAAAATAATGCAAAAAAAATAAGAAAAAAAAAGAAAAAATAATGAAAAAATAATGAAGAAAAAAAAGAAAAAAAAAGAAAAAATAATGAAAAAATAATGAAGAAATAATGCAAAAAAAAAGAAAAGAAAAAGAAAATATAATGAAAAAATAATAAGGGGTGGTTAGTCAGTTGGATTGTCATGCTTAGAAACTGTCATTGTTTTTTGTGTAGGAAATACCAAAAAATATAAACAAATTACATGTCATTTGCATTATAGTCATGCAAAGAAAGAATAATGAAAAAATAATGAAAAAATAATGAAGAAATAATCTAAACATAATGAAAAAATAATTAAAAAAAGAATGAAAAAATATTGCAAAAAATTGCAAAAAAAGAGAAAAAATAATGAAGGAATAATGAAGAAATAACGAAAAAATAATGCAAAAATAATGAAAAAATAATAAGGGGTTGTTAGTCAGTTGGATTGTCATGCTTAGAAACTGTCATTGTTTTTTTGTGTAGGAAATAACAAAAAATATAAACAAATTACATGTCATTTGCATTATAGTCATGAAAAGAAAGAATAATGAAAAGATAATGCAAAAACAAAAAGAAAAAATAATGAAAAAATAATGAAGAAATAATCTAAAAATAATGAAAAAATAATGAAAAAATAATGAAAAAATATTGCAAAATATTGCAAAAAAAAGAAAAAATAATGAAGAAATAATGAAGAAATAGTCTAAAAATAATGAAGAAATAATGAAAAAATTATGAAAAAATAATACATAAAAAAGGAAAAAATAATGCAAAAATAATGCAAAAAAAATAATAATAATGAAGAAATAATTAAAAAATAATTAAAAAATAATTAAGAAATAATGAAAAAATAATGAAGAAATAATGAAAAAATAATGGAAAAAAT
>CALSBV010010690.1:4223683-4234393 GCA_943590825.1 Bovichtus diacanthus | reverse complement strand
AAAAAGTGAGAAAATATTACTACAGTTTATTACTTTTTTACTTATTACTGATTTTGCACTGATTTAATAAACTGTTTCAGATAGTTACCTCCTCGACAGCGTCAAGCTCGATCTCAGAAACTCGCATGATCTAGACAAGCGTATAACTTTTATATTGAAAAGAGCTAAATGAATACATTTTTGCTTGCTTTGGAACTAATTTCTTTATTATTTGTCTCCCATTACAGATTGAGTAAACGCAGGAAGAACAAACGTCAGTGAAACGAAAAATTGAGCTAAGCAGAAAAAAGAGAATTCCCAAACTGGACATCTCTTTTAATGTTTATCTATATGCTTGTATACATTTAAACTTGTATCAGTTTGTATTATGTAACCATTTGATAAGAGAAAAAATAAAATGATATTTAACACAATCCTTTTCTGTTTCCTGCTCAATGCAAGACACCTCACATGGTCTTTTGTTAAATGTTGTACCTTTTTATAGTAGGGAACAGGAAACTCAATAGTTGTTTCTATTTGACCAATAAACAAAAGCTTTACGTGTTTATACGCTCATGGCTTTTCCCAGACCACTTAGGTGATGGTGTGGCTTTTGGTAGAAACCATCCTTCTCACATTGCAATACATCACAAAACTGTCGTTCAGCTTTGTGTCTGTCGCTTGCTCTCTGAAAGAAGATGCGGCATGTGTGGCAATTCCTCTGTTGTATGCCAAAAGACGCATATAGTTTTTGTGTTGTGTACTCCCATCTCTCTCTTGCTCTCTCGGCCCTCATCCTAAGAACAACTATGGATTGATGGATCTGCTTTACATCGTAAAACTAATTGGTTAAGTGGTTACTCACAGTTTTACATTGGATCAGCTGACAGACAGAAAAGGCTCAAAATATCAGCCTATAAACTAATGTAAATTAGGTAATGAGGTCTATTCAGAATCCCTGATCTGCGTACAGTAATATGAAAATTGAGCTCTACATCCCTATGAGTGGACTCGCGTATACAGTATATTGTTAGTTAATTGCTAACAACAGGACATTGACCTCTAAATCACAAAAGGGCATTAGTCACATGTTCAGTGCCAGTAACTTTTCCCTCTGAAAGCAAAGGAAGTGTCTGTGTTACTCAGCCTTACAAATAGGGATACGGATACTGAACCCCAAACTTCCCCCCCCATGTCATGGCCAACGGTGTGTGAGTGTGTGTGAATGGTTATCTCTGATGAGCATGTGGCACCTTGCATGGTAGCCTGTGACTCTGTATGAATGTGTGTGAATGGGTGAATGCTGATGTGTTGTAAAGCGCTTTGAGTAATTGCTAAAATTGTAAAAGCGCTATATAAATGCAGTCCATTTAAGGGTGATTGAGGCTCAAACACAGTTCACTAACGTCATGATAGTATATTAGTCCAGTGCCTGTGTCAGTCTTATTTATCACTGGCAGTAACTGGCATTGCAGGGAAAAGTTTGGTTAGTCGAGTGCTGTGGTTCCTAACCTTTGTGGGTTGTGACCCCTCATCACAGGTTGGCCTGTGGACATAGTCAATTGTGAGCAGCTCAGTCAAAAAAATATTTAGTTTTCTCATTTTTAGATTAGGTAAAAGTATCTATTATTTTACAAAGAAGAAAAAAATGCAAAAAGTTACAGTATATCTAGATTTTACTTTTAATTTTGTTTAACAGCAATACTGTTTTCATTGTTATTCCCCTCATCATTCATTAACTTTAGGTACTTTTGCTTTATACTTCTACTCCTTTACATTTTAGAGGGAAGTGTTGTACTTTTTAGTCCACTATATTTATATGACAGCAATATTTACTATTTAATTCTCGGATCAATATTTTATAAATGAAACGTATGATCAGTGTATAAAATATGCTTTGTTATAACAACAGCATTAATTGTTCAAATTAGCTCTACCATGACACATTATTATATGTACACGTTAATGAACTAGTAATACTATTCCAATAATATATAGGATGTGTATAACACTTAATGGGTACATTTTGGATAATGATGAGTACTTCTACTTTTGATACTTTCAGTACATTTTGGTGCCAATAGTATAATATAAGATTGTAAATGCGGGACTTCTAATGGAGTAATTTTCTTTTATTGTGGTATTGTTGCCTTCACGTATGTAAAAGATCTCAGTAATTCTTGTGGATAAAGTAAATGTACCAGGCACAAATAGGATTTAAAATGTTGCTTTATGGTCTGAATTAGTAGTCTTTCATCTTTTATAACACATAATTACAAATCTTAGAAATGATTCACATATTATATCCAATGCACATTGTGAAAAAAGGTATTTAAAGGTTTTAAACTGCTTTTCTGTGAAAACAGAATAAGTGCAGAGGAAATAAACTCTGAGTTAAATGCACTACAGTATTGTTCTATGTTAACTAATTCCTCTTCTGATATAAAAAGCAAATCTAAACAACCCAATATTACAGTGCATTATTAGTGAAGTGGATACATAGATTTATATATTACCAAAATTCCATGTCACATGTAGGAAAAGCCCAAACAAACACCTACAGAAGAGTAAAACACTCATCCCAGCATTGGTAGCGAACCTTCTCTTAATTTCCCCAACAGGAAAAGCAGAAGAGGTTAAGTGATGTAAGCACTTTCGGAGGCCCACATACTGCACATGTTTAACCCGACACTCCTGACCTTTATGAGTTCTTTTTTATTGTTGGCTTTATGTTACAGAGGGCACTTGACACATTTTCCATTTCCCTGTGCATGTAAAAGGGATGAATAATGTGACATCCTGTAGCTCTTGTAGTGCATGCCATGAGGCACTGTTGAAAGTGACCCAACATTAGATCTTCTGTATCAGTATCTATAATACATCAGATTATAGAACTGAACATTGTAACGTCATTTAGATAATAACCAATGAAGATACAGTAGGGCTGAAACTAACAATTATTGTATTTTCATTATCGATTATTCTGAAAATTGTTTTCTCAATTAATCGATTCATTTCATCTTTTAATAGTGAAACATGCAAATTCCAATTTCCTGTGACATTCAAATTGCTTGTTTTATCTGAGAGTGAATGACTCTATTCAATTTTCTATTTGACAAAAAAAAATCTGATCAAATCCTTAAATGTTTAAAGCAGGAACCAGCTTGGCATTTAAAAAAAAAAAAGAAGTACTTCTATAAGCTACTACAAGCAGCGACCCATAGTTGACTACATTGACATGAGCACAATCTCAAGACAGAGCTCTCCATGTAAAAATAGAGAGAAGTGGTTATGTACTAGGTAGTCAGCTAAAACTGAGACAGAAGAGACAATGATGAAAATAATTAACTGTACATTGTGATTACTGATAATTCAGCCGTGACCTTGGCTCCAGTCTCACTGTAATGATGCATCGTGTGCAGCATGTCTCACATGATTTCACTGGAACAAGTTGCGGTATGTCTCTGATTAATTGACGCCAAAGGGTACAAATGAAATCAAAGTGTTTGATTGTTTGAACGCAGCCATCAACACAGCATATTTAATGGTCAATGGGTTCTCAGGCCTGATCAAGCCACCTATGAAACATTTTGAGCAGAAGTGTTAGTTTTTGTGGCCGAATCGTTTCGGGAATATGAAACTAGGGCGCAGTAGGCAGCATAGTGGCTGATACAGAGCTGGACTTTCTAAAGTAAATACAGAAGTTGTGAAGTAGGTATTACATGATAACTTTTCCCCACATGTACTTAAAAATGCACACTCGTCAGTAACTTAAAACCTGAAAACAAAGACATGTATTCATTCAAAACAAGAACAACGCAATCAGGAAAACTTAAGAGGATCTGATAAATCCCTCTTCAGACAATAACAGATTTAGAATAAATCCACATGATTTATTCTTGCAGTTTATTTTCTGATGTTGCCAACAACATCAATTACAACACAACTTGTTCTCATGAATCCACAATCTCATTGACCTTGTCCACATTTGTTGACCATGTTCATTAATAGGCACAGAGAAACTTGGACAGATGGCATTTATCAGCGTCCCACTTACTATGCAAGTGCTACATTTGAGAATACAAGTCATTTAACGTGGACGCAAAATATTGTATTTTTAATCGTGCAACGTCCCTTTAAAAGCCACTAGATGGCAACATTGCACCAAACACAGGGACTAAGGTTTCTGCTTGACAGGTCTTTGAGTCACCTGAAGTAAAATGTGAGAGGTCATCATGGGGAAGTGCCACACACGTGTTAAACAGAAAGGGAAAATAAACATGATTTATATCAGTTTGTTATTTATTACAAGTCCAAACTATATATCATAATTTCCCTCTGATTTCATCTTCAAATCTGCATTCTTTCAGTTTAGTAGCGGAAAAATATTCCTTGCATGTTCGAGAAACTATTTAAGTATTCACAATCATGATAACGTTGTTTTTGTTACGTAGGTATCAAGGAAATTACATTCTGCCTGTATCTTGTCGACATATTTAAATCTATTTTTATCTTTTTATGTCGACTAGAGAGCATATTGTTAGACATAAGGCCCATTCTCATAAGCATATGCCTGATTTTTACAACTAGTCATTTTTATGAGTCTTCAATTCAATCAGGCCAGTATTATCATCAGCCCAACCTTTTGATTTACGAGAACATCTGGTGGCTGTACAGAAGGCGCACGGCAGCGCCTGCAACTCCTTTCTGATCACTTACTTCAAAATTGTCTATTAGAGTTATAACGCGGTTTTTTTATTTTTTATTTTATAGCCTTCCCATATGTGGACACTTGAATGGAAGTCGTATACATATACATGCATACACACACGCCTTTACATCTATTACATGGCGTGCGCATTCCTGTCTGTGCGTAATGACCGGAGATATTTTGCAAACCTTCATGTCTGGGTGCCATGGAGTTAGTAAATCACAGTATTAACATGGCTGGATCATTGGGCCCCAACTGACATCTCTGTTTTTGGATACTGAGAGGGAGATATTTGGGCTAACAGTATGTGTTGGTGCTCGGGGATATAAATATATGCCACCCCAGAGGCCTCAAGTGTTCGCGCTGGCCCGCATGCCGATCAAGTCAGACAGGATCATGGCGAGAGAGCCGGCCACAATCAGACAAATGTGCTGAAGGATAGCTCTGAACGTGTGTGTGTGTGTGTGTGTGTGTGTGTGTGTGTGTAAAAGTGAGGCGGTGTGAGTGTGACAGACATTTTATCTCACGTTGCTTTTATTTATCACTATTTATTATATCGTGTAATCACATGGTGGGGTGCTCACATTTCTCCTCCCACGGCAGGAGACATAAATAAACATCTATAGACAATGATGAGATGATTGCGGGGGTGTGGTGTCCAACCTTGACCGTTTATGGCATTTATCAGACTGCTGAGACTCTTATGTCTGAGTCTGCTGGCTGCATGTATATGTAACTCAAAAAATGTATCGTTGCTAATAATGAAATGAAAACTCGTTTTTGATCATTACAATGACAGAAATATAACTATATTACAAAAAAAGTGCGCATTTTGTTATACTATTATATGACTTTTTCTGAGGCTCTTAATTGTGCAGTTTTGCTGAACTGTGATGCCAACAACATAAACGTGTCAAACTGATTCATTTCAACAATTGCTGATAAAATCTTAATCTTCAAAGATGCCCACCTGATAAAACAAACAGACAAACTGACTCTCTCGTTCTTTCCATTTCATTATAATGAACCAAACAGTACTTATTGAACAGATGGCCCCCAGACAATTCAATTTGACAATTTAGAATTGACTCTGTAATGATAGGGGGGGGGGCAGAACTAATGGGGAGCATGAGGAGAGCTCACTCTCTGCAAACCTGGGCTGTACAGTGTTTCATGCACGTGCGCCCAAATGTTTATTTCACACATTTTTTTGTTAGTCTTTTTGTTTTTGAGCAGTTATTTTTGAGTGATTGCATTTTTTTTTTTGGACAGCGGGACACTGTGCAGTTTAGCTGTAATCCTCATATTTATGTTGGATTCAGCACTTAGTCCCGCAAGATTTATGTAATGCATCTAATAAAAGCTAATTTCAAACCATCGGGCTGTAACAGAAAAATGTGCGCAGCGACTGCCAGCCTTTTTGTGAGCTGAAACTTTCTTAAGCTCATAATCTTCCGGAGCTGATACTCTGAATGAGCACTTGGACTGCTCAACACGGACGATTCAGTTTATGAGAAAGTACATTTAAATTTCATTTTAAATGCTCAAATTAAGTGCATATTTGTTCAAAGCAAACACTCGTGCCCAATGTGGACGATTCAAATTCAAATGTTCATTGGTTGATGTTGAAATAATTGGACACAAGTAAGCACAATTACATCTGCACACGAGCGGTGCACGGAAACTATTCCTCAAAGTGTGTGTCTCATTGTTATGTTGATGTTTTTGACACATAATAATGAGACAAAAATCCGCTTTATCTGATGCGCGTGTAAACATCTGATCGGATTCTGTTTCGTCCTATTTTGAAGACAGATGCGGACACATTTCCGTAGCTGCAGCTCAAGTGACAAACGCAGCAAACAGACGACGGATGTAACAGCAGCCGCCGCGGGTCTCTCTCCTCTTCACTCGGCCCTTTAGTCTCAGTGGGCAAACTGCGTGGATTAAACTAACGTCCTCCCCTGAGCTGATCTTTGATATACGTTAATTGTCAACTCTAAACACATGCACAAAAAGACAGCACACACGCTGGCACGCATGAGCGCGTGCACACACACACACATACACACACACGCACACACACGCCGTGCACAGCTTCTGGCTAAGTGGCTGGGGCGGGACGCTGCGTGGGACTAGGCGGGGACAGCAGGCAGGCGGGCGGGCAGCGTGCTGGTCGGGTTGGTGGACAGCTGATTGTCCGTGTTATTAACTGTGTTTGGGGGCGTTCCTGCTCGCTTTGTAGACCACGCCTCCCTCACCTACTAGTTCTCTCCTGTTTGGCATCCCAGAGATGGTCCAAAGTGATTCCTCAGGGAAGAATAGAGCGCAAATCACCCGAGCAGGAGCTGACGAAGAGCGGAGCCGCTGTTGCCCAGGACTGCCTCTTAATTGCGCGTAATCTCCCGTTTCCTTCATCTGAGCAGAAGAGAAGACTTTGTAAATAAAGCGACGGAGCGAAGGAGCGTGAAACGTGTTTCATCTCCTTGGTTTTCCTTCTTACTGTGGACTGTTTGTTTCAAGAAAGTGACATTTTGCTTGTGTTTTTGTCAGCTGCACCTTGATCCGGAGGACTGTCGCCAACTCAGTGCAGCCTCTCATCCTGCGCTTCCCCTTTCATCGCTCTCAACGTTGTTCATCTTCACAGCTGCTGCTGCTGCTGCTTCCCCCTCTTTTTCTTGTGGAGTCGCTGACATGAGGTGCAGCTAACCCTGGATGCTGACAGCTCCCCTTTTCCTTCCACATGTCGCATCTTTTGTTTACTTTGAGAAACACACGCGCAACTAAACGCCAAGTGAAATAGACCACGCCACTTTGCTCCTCTGACAGTGCGATCAAACAGACGCAAGAGGAGGGAAGGCAGGAGAGAAAAAAGGAGGGAGCCACGGAGAGGAGGATAGAGAGAGTGAGAGAGAGATAGCGACAGTGTGAAGGTGCGTTTTGATGTTTGGCATCCACGAGAGCATCCAGAGGAGTGGGAGTAGTATGAAAGAAGAGCCCATGGTGGCCGGGATGAACGCCGTTCGGACATGGATGCAGGGCGCCGGAGTGCTGGACTCCAACACCGCCGCCCAGAGGTGAGCCTGAGGCGGCCTTGGCGCTGCGCTGCACCGGGGCGTGGAGACCGGGGGGGAGATCGCGTTAAGATCTGCGGTGTTAAAGACGGAGCGGCTGTATCACTTGGGGCAGCACGCGTTCCCAGAGGACGTATAGTTGGATAACCACTGTTACTGCTGGCTTTTCTAAGTTTTAGTTTTACACCCAACATTAGCTATATAATAATTGTATGTGGCTCAGAGGGGTTCAGCATATTTCTGGACGGAAAGCACAGTTAGCTCCAAGCACTTAAAGGCTTGCAGGGTTTGAATTTTAGGCTTAGGTGAACTTCGGTGTGGAAAGTGTGCTGTTACTCTTTTTTTAGTTGTGAGGAAGCAGAGGTTACTTTTTGCATACACTAATAATTTGTGTCCACTTTGAATTAAGTAGTTTTTCTTAAAACAATAAAATGCAATTATTTATTATGAATCAAGTTTTAAATAAAATATCACACCTCAGTCGACAGCAGCCCTATTATCATGAAAGCAATTGATCAGTCCAAATAATGTTTTTAATGTAAATTACTAGCCTTTAATTAAACCTTTTGGGCCTGCTTAATATTTGTACCTATTTAATTATTGTTACTTAATTGTAAAAGGCCTTTGTGCGCATTCAAATATGTTTTATTAAATTAGGCGTTATGTACTTACGGTTTTTCAAATGGACAGTGATTGAAAGATAAGCGACTGTAGATTGCATTTTAAAAGCAGGACTCTCTTATGTTGTATTTTTATTGAATGAATTTATTTGTAATTGTCTTCGTGGTGGATGGTGCTGGGTTATGCTTGTGTCCGCAGCGGAGTGGGTCTTGCTCGGGCACACTTCGAGAAACAACCGCCCTCCAACCTCCGCAAGTCCAACTTCTTCCACTTCGTCTTGGCGTTATACGACCGACAGGGTCAGCCGGTGGAAATAGAGAGAACCACCTACATTGACTTTGTAGAGAAAGAAAAGGTACGTTTGCACATTTCACAAAAGAAAAAAAAAAAAAAAAAATCACCACATCACAATTTGTATTAAAATCTTTAAAATAAACTTGTAATGCGTGCATTTTAGCGGAGCATCGACTGATGCCTGACACGGTATATTGACTGTTAAGTCAAAGTGATAAATTACCAGACGTGTGTTAACAAAGTGGCCAGTCGCACACAGCAGGGATCATGGCTCCTGAAGGCTTTTTAAATGTGGTTTCCTGAAAGACTTACACACTTCTGATTTTTTATTTGCTTTTCTTTATAATTTTAAAATCGTCGAAATCAATTTCAAACTAATTTACGTAAAGGTGTAAATCAAGTGCATGGCCACTTTTTCACCCAACTGCCACTAATAATGATATTTTTATGACAGTTGAGCACAGCGTGTTGCCTTATTCCTGCAGGTGATGTCAGACACGATATTTAATTTTCTAAACAAGCATCAATATTAGTGTTTGATACGTCGATCAAGTGTAATATTGATCTGTTAGCAAGTAGTGTTAAAATTAAGTGTTTTACTTTAAATGCTTGTTTTATTCATCAGCAGTTAGTATTGACTTGTTTATTATTTATTAGATCCAAATGTCCTGTGCTATTTGTCAATATTATTAACACATTTTAATATTACATTGCATACACAATGTGATTTATTGAATATATATGATTAATCCATGTCTAATTATTCTATCATGAAATGTCTTTAGCAACATTTAAAACAATTTCCGTTTTCAATATAGGTTAAAGAAAAAGTTGCAAACACGCCTTTTTGTTAAAGTTTTTTTCAACATGTCCGATGATTGAGACATTGAGTTTTACACGATGTATTTCGTCAAATAACGTCCAGAAAAGTTGCTCATGTTACAAACAACCTTGCTGTTTTCTTTCTTTTGTCTGTGTGGATGATGTAACAAAGTGATTTAAACGGGATCACAGTTCGAGAAACGTAATGTAATTGTCTGAAAATATCAAGTTGTGGACGCGCAGTAAAAGTCCCAGGAGGAGATGGGTTGCTCACTCTGACCGGCTCTGTTTGGTTTAATTTTCATAGGAAACGACGGGGGAAAAGACCAACAATGGGATTCATTATAGACTTCAGCTCCTCTACAGTAACGGTGAGTTTAGCTTCCATAATTTTTATGGAGTAATAACAAAAGCAGTGCGTGAATGATACGCCAAACCAATGCGAGGAAACTCGGGAAACAAATGTTTTAGGAGGTCACATCGTCTTTTGTTTTATGTATTCATTTTTAATTCATTGTGAAGGATTAGTGCTTTATCTGTTAAATGCTTTAAATGTTGTTATTTACACATTACTTTTATTATCACATTATGATTATAATTATTATGATTAATAGTTTGATCATTTTATTATTATTAATATTATTATTATTATTATTATTATGTTGTGCTTGCTGCTTCCTACAGTAAATATATCTTCTCCGTTCAGCAGTAAACAACCCAAGGCAGCATAATAAAATGTTTCCCATCGTCCTTTTTAATGTTTATTTTTTTAGTCTTGGTGCCTCGATTGAATAATTAAATGATCGTGATTATAATTCATCCATCTATAGCTCTCCCAGCAGTGGACATTTTCACACTTCTTCATAAATGTTTTTAAGGATAAAATTAACAGGGGTAAAGAAAGCAATTTAATTTTCAAGTCTCAAACTGACAGCATGCAACACATACTGAAAGTCATTAGTGACAGTTTGGACTCATTCAGTTTCCATAAAGTACCTCAGAGGGAAAGTCAGATTGAATACAACTTGTGATCTGAAATATCCCCCCAGAATGGGGAAAGCTTTGCCTCAGATGTGATATGAAGCCCGCTGGTTACTTTTTAAACATTTCTCTCTCTCTCTCTCTCTGTCTCTCTATGTCTCTCTATGTCTCTCTCTCTCTGTCTCTCTCTCTCTCTCTCTGTCTCTCTCTCTCTCTCTCTCTCTCTCT